>JAJOZX010001132.1:655000-1029656 GCA_023014485.1 Bathynomus jamesi | reverse complement strand
CCAGTGGGAACCGGGAGTTTTTGGGTGGGGAGAATCGCAAAAATTAATGGTTTTCGAAGATTTTGAAAGTCAGATTAATACAAAACATCAAAAACCATAGGAAGAACATAAATTTCCCCTTCAAAATTGGCAGAACCTAAAACAACCTAAGTTAACCTAACCCCTAACGTTAGGGGTTCTGTAAAGCAATTTTTTGATGGGTAGAAAATAAACCAAACCCTTTATCAGGATATAGGCTTAAGCAGGGATGGGTAGCGTACTGGGAAGTTTGTTTTATAGGTCTAAAACTCTAAACCTTCCAGTCTGTCTTATAGGTTTACAATACCTTGGGTAACCTTGGTTTTGCTTCTGCCCAAATTGTTGTTCATTCTGACGAAGGTCACGCTTGTTGCTTCACCTTAGACCTACAGGTTGACGTGAAATCCGACCCACGACCCACCACGGGTAGTCAGAAACTACAAAGTCCTTGCCCAGACTCGATCTCGCGACCTCCAATCAGCAGCCCAGCATCTTAACCACTAGGTCACCAAGGGCACCCATTTATCTACCAACCTATTATTTCTGGAAGGATGAATAGCTGGATAAGCTGCACGCCGTTTGCTTTCGTTGGGAATCGAACCTGGGACTGATGGATTCTTAGTCAGCGATGACCACTGCAGCACCGAGGCGCATGTTATTTTATGCAAGTTTGAAAGATGGTTCAGTATATATATATATATATATATATATATATATATATATATATATATATATATATATATATATATATATCTATCACACCGTTAGGCCATAGGAATATATTTATAAACTCTGGCTTAATTTATTTGTAGCGTACCGTACTACTGGTATGCGTATGGATGTAGGCTAAACAAATCGGGGATAATCTTAAGGAAAGGTCCCGGTTCTTAATACGTAGTACAGAGATTTAACATATTAATAATATGAAAGATTATATTTTTTTCAATAAAATGCACCCCCGCGTTTTTATTTTTTATTAAGGATAAGTAATTTTAATTAACGATTTTAAAGTGGACGGCATGTCTTGCGCCTGGCAGCGTTGTGTGCAAATTAAATAAGTACTTGGAGGGACGTCAGAAATTTAACACCTAAGCCTAAGTACAAAAGGCGGAAAATTTTCTTCCTGGGATACCTCTCGTGGCCCGGGCGTACTTCTTAAAGGCCTTCCCGAACTGTGAGGACCGCTTCCACAACTTTCTTCTCCAGGCGGCGAAATTGTATAATCCAGGATATTAATGGGTAGGTAACATTTATATACACGTTAGGTTGGTTAGGTTAGGTTATATTTGTCGAGGGGGTGGGGAAGTCATAAATGAGTGATTTGCGACTGAAACGGATGTCAAATTCGAATAACTCGCATAGAAATACATCGGGAAAACATGTTTTATATCCAAAAAACTTCCCGGGACGCTCCCTTAAGATTTACCCAAATCGGCACGGCTTTAGTAGTAGTAAATTAAGTCAGTGACGTATTGTTTAGCAATATAATGAAGTTCTTATGTAATAAATGCATTAGTTTCTGTACACAGGAGTTCAGTTCATAGGGCCTAGGCCTAGGTTTTTTTCTTTCTTTTCCAGTAAGCCTACGCCTATAAATTGAGACGGGGCAGTAGCTTATTTAGCCTATCTTCAATATAGGCTCAGGCATCTGAGCTGTAGCTTAGATGTTACTTTATATTGTTGAAAAAAAATGTTGGGCTAGGGCCTACTTATAGCATTTGAGTCTGTATTGACACATTAATCCTTAATCCCTATAATAGCCTTAGTTCCTAATTAACCACACTATTCTTCATACTTGGTAAACCAAAATTTTAACGGAACAAAATAGGCCTGGTAAGAATTTAACGAGCTACGATGCCCTGCTGACCTTTAAATACTCTAGGCCCAATGGACCTTAGGCCTATTTGATGTTGAATAAAAATTGACGAATAAATAGGCGCTTGGTTAAGGGTAGGATAACCGAGGCTAAGCCTAGGATGTCTTTGAGGCAGAGCCTACCTCATTCCAGGTCATTTAACGGCGTACTGATCTAAATCTATGCTTATTACTAAAAGATAGTAAGCTTCTATCCTTGTGCTACCTATATTTTTTAGGAATTAGGCCTAATTGTGGTAGGAAATATTTGTTGTAGGTCAGATAAAAGTTGCTTGCTTCAGGGCTGTGGAGTCGGTCAATTTTGAGTCGAGTCGAGTCGGAAGTGCATAGTTGGATGGAGTCGGAGTCGGTGCAAATCCTTCAACTATAACCATAGCAGCCTAGGCCTAGGCCTAGCTCAATTTTATGAATAAAATAGATTTAACCTAATGTTTTAATATATAATATAATATATAAATATAGTTGCTTATAATTAATAAGGATTATAATTAATTAATTAACATAATTAATAATAAGGAAATTTAAAAATTCAGTTTAGGTTAGTACATTTTGTTACGGATGTTTATAATGATACAAAAACATCTTATTAATTTCCTAACCAATAATAATCTTATTTTGTTTAAGCTTCAATCAGTTTGTATTTTGGGATTTATTGTAATTTTTGAATAAAGAGAAAAAAAGCCACTAAGTAACCTGATGAGTCATGTGGTGGTGACGAAATGCCTTGTTTATGAATCTCCATTGGCCTAATAAAGCTAATCGTAATCAATTTGGCCTTAACATTCCATCGGAGTCGGAGTCGTAATTATACGTCAGATTTTTGGAGTCGGAGTCGGAGTTGGAGTCGGCAAATTTTATCACCGACTCCACAGCCCTGGTTTGCTTTTACTGTACGTGGGTTTGCCAGATAGGCCTATATTTAGGTTTGGTCAGGTTAAGTTAAGTTTGTCCTTCGCAACATCTAAGATCATGTGACAGTTGTCACAACATAATTCCTAAGTTAAGAAGTGCCATTGTCACCCCTTGAGCCAAAATCACCCCATGTTCTTTTTAAGACGAACAGTATTTTCTAAGCAACAGAGTACCTTAAAATAGATAGGTTCTATTGTAATAAATTTAATGTTTTTAAGTAGGCCTACTTGTAGTGGTATTAGTTTTTCTTGTTTGTAGGGTCTATTTAAGAGGGAAATTTGTACGTTGTTAATTGAAGAAGTATTTTAAATAAATCTTCGTTACAGCACTGTAAGCCTATTCAAAATTTTCATATTATAACTTAGAGGCTCTGATGAGCAATTATATTTTAGTCCTAACCTGATAAGTTTGAGTACTTAAGCTACATAAAATTGTGAAAGTTATTATTAAAACTGGGCCTACTGAACGTTTAAATCATTGGAGATTATCTATTTTCACATAAAAAAAACACGTCTTATTTTTACACCATCTTTGGTGACTGTAAAATGAATGTATGTATATTGGATATAGATGATGCAATTACTGTTAAAAGAAAAAGATTACAGCAAGGACGGTATACTGTAACTTTGACCACAGGTACTCCCCACCCCAATAGATTTTTTCAGATTCTCCAGTAGATAACGCTAGGTGGAATTTTGGGTCCCGTTTTACTAGTTAGGCCTACCAGTATTATTTCTCGTACGATCTACGGGTACTGACGGTAAGACAAATGAAGTCCTATGCGCGTACATAAGTACTATTTGTTAACTACCTATTTGTTCATCTCTTATTATTTCATGTGTCAGTGTTGAGTTTAAAAAAAAAAATTCAAGTATTCATCATACTGAAAGGTGTTTAACCTTCAATGGCTGTGGGCCACGGTGCAATCTTAAAATCGTCTGTGGGCCGCCTTAACTTGCGAATAATCTAACTGCTGAACACACACACACACACACACACACACACACACAAAGAAAAATGTAAGACCTCACATTCATATTTCTCTAAGCCCTTGCGGCAAAACAGATTTTCATAGCTTGTAGTAATTGAATTTGTGGGTAGGCCTATTCGTTGTTTCTAGTTGGAGTGCTTCCCTGTTCAGTCTTACTCTTACCTGGGCTTACGCAAGTAGGCTTATGAGCTGCACTTGGTCTTAAGTGAAGATTTTTAGCCCAACGATTGGCCTTGTTAATCGATGTGTACGCCTAGTAGGCTTCAGTAGTACAGCATAGCTTAGTTGTGGAATATATCTACCATATTTTACGCCTCATAAGACGCTACAAGTGGTAAGACGCACCCTATATTTAGCAAAGTATATTTAGGAAAAAAATATTTCGAAGATTTATCAGCCTGACAAAAAATATATTCCCATAACTTTATTAAAAGAACATTAAACAAAATAACATATGAGCCCTGAAGTAATTTTTGGAGACGTTTTTCAGGAAAAAAGTAGCGTCTTATGAGGCGTGAAATACGGTACTTGATATTTTTAATAAATATATGAAAGTCCGACAGGGTCTGCAGGAATTATTTACCTATCAAGGCCAAACTGGTAGGTTAGGCCACAAGTTGATGATAATAGGCTACTTAAGTTATGTATGCCTAATAATTTTACACGAGCCTATCATGAATACATAAATAAGTCTACTAATGATCTCGCTTTTCCATACAATTTTAAAAGTAGACCCGTTAAATAACAAGCCTACGCCTGTAGGCTTCCAGGTGGGGAAATACATGTAGGGCCCTATATAGGCCTATTTTGTTTGATAAGTGCTACCTAAACTCGGAATATAGCCTTTAACGCGCGTTAAACCCATGATTTTAACCTATGTTAATCGCATTAGTTTTAATGGATGTAATTTATTCTGTTTGAAATTTAATCAGTCATTATTATTGTATTTATTGTTAACCATCGAGTTGTGATGACTTCCGGTTAGGAAACACACACACACACACACCTTGGTTTTGCTTCCGCCTCATTCCGGCGAAGGTCACGTTTGTCACTCCACCTTAGACCTACAGTTTAACGTGAATCCGAACCACGCCCGACCAGCGTCTTAAGCACTAGGCTACCCAGGGTACCCATTTATCTACCAACCAATTTATTGCGTGGAAAGATGAACAGCTGGGTTTTGCTGTGCGCCGGCTACCGTCAGCGGGTCTCGAACCCGGCGCCGATGGATTCGTAGTCAGCGACGCTAACCACACCACCACCGAGACGCATGTATATATATATATATATATATAAAGAACGACGCTTGTATAGAAGAACGTTCCGCACAAGATGAGGAGGGAGAACGAACAAATGAAAAATGAGGTAACCACCCGGGAATCGAACCCGGGATCTTCCGATTGCTGGTCAGATATGCTAACCACTTCACCATGGGCCTCGATTAATCAGAAGTCGTAATTCTCCTACATACGAGCAGAAACCAATGCCCTGAGGGGGCACCTCCCGCATGCCGCACATATATACATTTTAACTGCAAACAACACAGTATAATTAATGTAAAGAACGACGCTTGTATAGAAGAACGTTCAGCTCGTATGTAGGAGAATTACGACTTCTGATTAATCGAGGCCCATGGTGTAGTGGTTAGCATATCTGACCGGCAATCGGAAGATCCCGGGTTTGATTCCCGGGTGGTTACCTCATTTTTCATTTGTTCGGTCTCCCTCCTCATCTTGTTCGGAACGTTCTTCTATACAAGCGTCGTTCTTTACATTAATTATACTGTGTGTTTGCAGTTAAAATGTGTATATATATATATATATATATACAGGGTGGGCCGTAAGTTTCCATACATAGGAAAAATAAACATTTTTTTATGGACAACCATTTTTATTTATATAATATGCTCTACATGGTTGCCATTGTTTTGAAAACACATTTCAATACGTGTTCCCCACGCATTAGCATAGTTGACGTTATGCTTGTAATGGCTTTGGTGATACGTTCCTTTAGATGATTTATGTCTCGTATCTTTTCCTGATACACCATGGCCTTCAAGTGCCCCCAAAGATAGAAATCAAGGGGGGTGAGATCTGGGGATCTGGGAGGCCACTCCACAGGACCACGCCGACCAATCCAAGCATCCGGAAACTGCTGATCCAAATACCGACGCACGTGAAGACCATAATGAGGTGGAGCTCCATCTTGCTGGAAGTAAACTGGGAAGTTACCTTCCTCGTTTAGCAGGGATGGGAAAATCTCTTCTTGCAACATGTTAAGATACCTTTCGGCATTAAGATTTCCACTGACAAAAATTGGTCCAATAATTCTGTCACCCCATATCCCGGCCCACACCATCACTTTACCGGCACCTTGCATCTTCGTCGGACTCAGCCAGTTAGGGTTAGCATTACTCCAATAACGTATGTTTTGCCGATTAACCTCTCCATTGACGTAAAAATTTGCTTCATCAGTAAACAAGATCTTACAAACGCATATTCTTAGGGTATCTGAAACATAAAAACAAACTTTTAAATTTTCCTATGTATGGAAACTTAGGCCCACCCTGTATATATATGGGAATGAACTCGGAATGGTTCCCTGAGGTTTTTTATGATACACACAGACCGTGCATGGAACAAGGAACTCTTCTAGGAAAATTAAATCCACTATAGTCCGAATAAGTAATGGTAAATGACAAACACTATATAGTTTTTTCTCTTTCATGATGTTAGCCCGACGTGGGCAACGGGTCACTCGCAGAGGTCCCAAAAATATAGCTTCCCTCACCAGCTATCTGCAAAGCAGATAGGATCCAGCTTTGGGACAGGATCTAGGGTTTAAAGCAGCCTAGCCCCGCTACATTTAGAACCTCAATATAAGCAAAAGAGACTCTGCCTTCACGTCAGATTGAATACATCAAAGAAAAAGGGGTAACTATTATTTTTTTAGCCAAAAACCAAAACTTAAACCTCAACTGGCAGAATTGAGCGTCCACTTTTCAAGGCACATAACATGTCCGTTTTATGATGGGAATGATCACTCAGAATGGTTCCCTGAGGTTTTTTATGATACACACAGACCGTGCATGGAACAAGGAACTCTTCTAGGAAAATCTAATATACTATTTCAGAAATGAAGCCTTATATATATATAAGTTTTTTTGCGCACACCTACAGGTCGCTACAATTGGTGTAGAACAATGCGGTTTTCACCATTCGATGCGTCTTCTTATTGTGCAGTGCCCATGCTAAAAAAAAATTCCCTAACATAAATCCTGCCCCCCCTTTTAGGGGTACAGTTCTTCCCATTTCTTCATTTTTAATCATAATTTTGGCACAAAATGGGGGAGGGGTTAATGGGGAAACTCAGAAAAATAGATGCGATATATATATGTAACAAAAAAATTAAAGTAAATCCTTTGCAAGGTGCCAGCCCCCTTCCCCCCTTGGGGGTAATGGGGGAAGGGTGGGGGGAAAGGGGTGGGGTAATGGGGAAACTCAGAAAAAAATTGGTGGGGGAGAGGGGTGGGGTAATGGGGAAACTCAGAAAAAAAAATGATAACCAACATCGATTCCGGTCAGGAAGATCATGCTTATCACAACTAATGGAACACTATAACAATATTATTGATGCACTCGAAACAATGAAAACTATGATTTGGCGGGCCGCAGGGCCCCAATTACTGTCGGTTCAGTTATTTGGTCAATAAAATTATAGAAATGAACGCAGTCATGAAAATCTTAGGCTTCAAATCCGAGCTCATTGTATTAAGATTTGTGAAGCTTTAGATTTTCATGGCTGCGTTCTTTTCTGTAGTTTTATTGAATGAATAATTGGTTTGCCAGTAACTGGAAGGCCGCAGGCACCCCAATTACTGAAGCCCAAGGTGAGAGGAATAGGAATGATATCCAGATAAAGGGCTACTGATGTTCAAAATAAAATACGCCGTAGGCCTACAATTCAGCCGAAGCACCGCAGATCAAGCAAAATCGGCGCGTAGCGCCGACCTTTTGCTAGTTAAATTCACTATAGTCCGAGTAAGTAATGGTCGGGTTAACATCATGAAAAAGAAAAAACTATAGTGTTTGTCATTTACCATTACTTATTCGGACTATAGTGGATTTAATTTTCCTAGAAGAGTTCCTTGTTCCATGCATGGTCTGTGTGTATTATATATATATATATATATATATATATATATATATATATATATATATACACACACACCACACTTTCAACCTTTCAAATGCTCCGGGCGATGATTCCTCATTTCACGAAGGTCAAGCTTGTCGCCCCCTTCTCGAGTTGGCCTGGTGAAGTAGAGTTGGTTTCTTGTAGTCTCCACCTCGCATGTCAGATACGCCCGACTCATTTGAGATTGTTCTGAGCCAGGCGTCTAATCTTTTGAAGATGTCCACCGCAACACCACTCGTGTTCCTTAGGTCTTCGAGCAGCAGATTAAACAGTCTTGGTCCTCTCACAGCAAAACTATTTTTTTTCTTCCGGGTTAAGGATGTTCCCTGTCTAGGCTTTAATTTGGGAGCACGACAGTCTTCCTTTTCTACTTTCCACTGTTGTTTGGGCGGTCATAGGGTTTATATATATATATATATATATATATATATATATATATATATAGCGAGGAATAAAAGGACGAAGAGATGGTATATGTTTATTTACAAACGTTTCGGGAATTTTCATTTTCCATTATCAGTGAAACATTCAAGAAATGAAGGTCGCAGTTTGTTTTTGTCCATTTTCGTTAGATGTTTTTTGTCTTTGTACCTCTTCAACGTGACTCGGTCGTATCTTTCTATAATAACTTGATTTAAGGGTTTGTTCTTGGGGGAACGTAGCTTAGCGAGGAATAAGAGGACGAAGAGACCTTCATTTCTTGAATGTTTCACTGATGATGGAAAATGAAAACTTCCAAAACGTTTGTAAATAAACATGTACCATCTCTTCGTCCTCTTATTCCTCGCTAAGCTACGTTTCCCTAAGAACAAACCCTTCAATCAAGTTCCACACACACACACACAGACACAGTATATGCGCCTCGGTGGTGTAGTGGTTAGCGTCGCTGACTACGAATCCATCGGTCTCCCGGGTTCGAGACCCGCCGACGGTAGCCGGCGCGCAGCAATACCCAGCTGTTCATCCTTCCACACAAAGAATTTGGTTGGCAGATAAATGGGTACCCTAGGTGGCCTAGTGGTTAAGGCACTGGGCTGCTGGTGGGGGCGTGGTTCGGATTCCACGTTAAACTCTAGGTCTAAGGTGGAGTGAAAAGCTTGGTCTTCGTCAGAATGAACAATTCGGGCGGAAGCTAATCAAAGGTGTGTGTGTATATATATATATATATAAAATGTGAAAATTACAGTTTAACGTAATAATAATGTTTTGTAGGTAGGATTGTATTAAGATTTAAAATGCTGTAAAATTTGCAGATTTGCCCAATTAAGTGTCAGCAAGTTCATTATGCCCAAATGACCAAGAATTCATGGACTTCGTAAGTATCTTGCTTAATCTGATCCAAGTCATTTTGTACGTGTTAAAAGGTAGCCTATTGTATTTTTATTTTGGTATTACGTAGTTATGTTGTGTAGGCAGAGAATTAGTGGTTGGGTGGGAGACCGCCCTCCGCGTCCAGATGTAGTAACCCGTGGTTCGGATCCCACGTAAAGTTATAGGTCTCCTCCGTCATATGGCTTTAGATTTTCGCACTTCCTTTTGTCCCGTAAATTTAACCGACTCTCCCCCCCCCCCCCCCCATTGCCCCTTTCCCCTCGTCCCCCCTGAGAAAAAGTTTAAAAACCAAGAAACTTTTTCTTGATAATACCTGAAATATTCAAATGGTGACTTCAACGTGGGTACCAGTGACGCAGGAGAGTTGTAGAGTGATCATGATCCACTTGGTAAAATAGTAGACCTTCAACTTAGACTTAATGAAAAATAATCCCTGGGGCTATACCCATTAAACGTAGTTAGGGAATACCAGACGTTTGTTATTGACGGTAATCATAAGTGATCTAGCCTATGCCCCAGTAGGGTCTTAATAAAATACCGTACTAAATGCTGTCGTAGGCTTCCATTATTTCTTTAATTACATATTCAATTTTTGTTCATTAGACACGCCCACGTAGGTCAAAACTTGCACCTGAAGTATCCATTCTAAATGCAACAAGGGCATACCAAATGGAAGAACTCGAGGGCATAAGAACATTAGAAAACAAACTCGTAGACTGGATCTACGAAAATACTTTTTCAGTCTCATCGTACAGGGTGATCAAAAAGTCGATGTGCACCTATGTAGTAGAGTTCTGGAGTAACTTGCCATATGATGTGGTAAATAATAACTAGTTAGTTTTAAGAAAAAAATTGGACGCTTTCATTAATGAAATAATAGTTTGTAAATGTATACTTTAGCTAGACTACTTCAGTAGCTCTGTACAGGGTGGGCAAAAAGTGTCTGTGAAACTTAGATATGTAAATACTTTGAAGGGATGCCCAGACTTTTTGCCCACCCTATACTTAGTGTAGGCGTAATTATCCGACTTGAAATAGAGATTTTGCAAAATTTGTGAATAAAATGTAGTTTAGGATCATTTATCCGACTTGGATAATCTCGATAGGCCCGAGTGGCTTCATGTTTTTCAAATGTAACGTAAAAAATTCACAATAGGCTTGGCCTGGTCTCCAAACGTAACCTAATACATACGAGTACACAGGATAGAGACCTGCACGGGTACGGGAAGCCCGTGGGCCCGCGTCCGGCCCGGCCCACGGGCGGGTACGGGCGGGCCGAATCATGTTTATAAAAGTTAGCGGGCGGGTACGGGCGGGCCGAATCATGCTTATAAAAATTAGCGGGCGGGTACGGGCGGGCCGATTGACCGAATCATGTTTAGAAAAGAGAGCCGCGCCTGCGCGCAAGCTCACCTGATTGGTCGGAGGCGCAGGCACCGGCCACCGGCCAATCAGCGTCCGCCCCGTTCCCTCCTCCCTCCTCCTAAATACACAGGTAGGTTTAGGTTCCAAAACAAAATAAATCACGAGCCACGGGTACGGGCGGGCCCAAAGCATGAAAAAAATTACGGGCCGGGTACGGGCGGGCCCTAAAACATGAAAAAAAATTACGGGCCGGGTACGGGCGGGTGCGGGCCGCCAAATATCGGCCCGTACAGGTCTCTAACACAGGACACAACCAAGGTTAGGTCTCTGCCACAAATCCTGAGGCAGTCGGTAAAACATTAAAAAAACATATTCATGTTTTGATCTCGTAAACAAGCTAGACGGCCTATCATTTAATTTTTAAATAGGCCTATTCGAGGCCTTCCTTTTCCAATGCCATGTTAAGAACAAATAAAGGGGATCACCTGAAGATCAGGGCCCCCAGCCTTCTTTAGTTAGCTTTATAAGGCTAACTAACGAAACTATCACGACCTAACCTAACCAATCGTCAAGGGCGTACAGTTGACCTAACGATTGTTTAGGTTAGGTCGTGATATTTTCGTTAGTTAGCCTTATAAGGCTAATTAAAGAAGGCTGGGAGCCCTGATCTTCAGTGATCCAATAAAAGTAGCGAGTCAAATGAAAATGCATGCTTTAAAAGACTAGTTGGCAACATTATGGCATTTCCTATTTACAGTAATGATTTTGAACAGTTATACATATATGTAAGGTGGAGTGACAACTTGATCTTCGTCGGAATGAACAATTCGGACGGAGGCTATTTGGAAATGACTTTTAGCCTGACATTTCTTTGGTTATTATGTGTTTTATCACACACAGTCATTTTACACACCAAAATACATTTTTCTAGTAGTATTTGATGTGATTTGTTCAAATATGACCTCCATTTCCGTCGGAAATGAGATCCAACAAAGTTATAGTACTTTGAAGTTTGGCTCATTTTCAAGGGAAATGGAAGTCAAAATCTAAGCAAAACATCAAATATTACTAGAAAAATGTATTTTGGTATTAATTAACCTAACCTAGCCTAACCCTGGCTAAACGAGCCTAACCCTGGCTAAACGATCCTAACCCTGGCTAAACGAGCCTAGAGTATTACCTTATTATGGATTAGGTGGTGGATACAGACGAGAGCTCGTTTACCCAGGGTTAGGATCGTTTAGCTAGGGTAGGGTTAGGCTCGTTTAGCCAGGGTTAGGCTCGTTTAGCCAGGGTTAGGCTCGTTTAGCCACGGTTAGGTTAGGTTAATTAATACCAAAATACATTTTTCTAGTAATATTTGATGTGTTTTGCTTAGATTTTGACTTCCATTTCCCTTGAAAATGAGCCAAACTTCAAAGTACTATAACTTTGTTGGATCTCATTTCCGACGGAAATGGAGGTCATATTTGAACAAATCACATCAAATACTACTAGAAAAATGTATTTTGGTGTGTAAAATGACTGAGTGTGATAAAACACACAATTACCATTTCTTTTTGTCATTTAGAGAAAATAGTTGACGCACGGTATTAGTATTAAATAGAAGTTGGTTTAAGTTAAGGTAGGTCTGCACATTACAGTCATGGGTAAGGGAAGGTTTAGTGGGCACAGTTTAATTGTTATGGCTTGGCACGCGTTATACATATAGAGAGAGATTGAGTGAGTGAGTGAGTTGACAAAAGTAAATAGACACCATGATGATTGTTTGTCAAGAACAAATGTCAAAGGTCATCAATGGAATGTGAGAACGTGTGTTCCCCTTTACATGATGGAAAGGGTATAACAGCACGATTCTAAATATATTCATTCAATAAATCTGTTATTTATTAAGTTTTATCAAATCAAAACGAAGAATTGCAAGTATATATATATATATATATATATATATAAGCAAACAACCACAAGGAAAAGGAAACACAAAGTCCGAGCGCTTTCGTGATATATTCACATTATCAAGGAGGAAAAGAAAATAGACGGAGATTACAAAGTACATGAGTTAAATATATACTGTATAGATGAAATTAGACAAAAAGAAAACCAATACAGAGAACAAAAATAATTATAATGGTTATTAACACTAATATTTAATTAAAACAGGCAATTAATTGGCAAGAATTTAATGAAAAACAAATAGATAACGTAGATAACAAATAGAAAACATAATCTGTAGGCTGCTTAATTACTATACAGATGAAATTAGACAAAACACCAGTACAGAAAACCAACAAATTATTATAATGGTTATTAACACTAATATTTAATTGAAGTAGGAAAAATTAAGAGGCCCGAAATTAATGAAAACAAAGGGAAAGTTGCCATCGTCTTACAGATTATTACAAAATTTCCACAAACAATCTGGAAAAAAATTGTTTTCCCAACAGCAACCCACTTCAAAAATCCAATAAACCACCCAGCAACCAAAGATTATACACGAAAGAAATATTACAATTAAAATAGACACATAAGAATGTTAACAGTTCTTACAATAATATTTATTTATTTAACCAGGGCAAACCATTAAGAGGCAAAAAATGCAGTTAAGAAAACAGTAGGCCCATCGCCAGCTTACTGACAATGTACGAATCTAATTTGTACAACCCAGGGCTAATATTAAGGACCAAATCCGCATTATTCTTGATCACACTTGGTTCCAATATATTTCTGCTAACAATAGATTTACTAAACCTTAATTTGGAAGCATTTTTCCAATCAATGGGATGATTAGAATCTCTTACGTGAATGAAAATGGCGTTAGATTCCTGGCCACTTCTTATACTGTATTGATGCTGTTTAATACGTAACTCAAGGGTCTTACCAGTTTGCATTTTTTGCCTCTTAATGGTTTGCCCTGGTTAAATAAATAAATATTATTGTAAGAACTGTTAACATTCTTATGTGTCTATTTTAATTGTAATATTTCTTTCGTGTATAATCTTTGGTTGCTGGGTGGTTTATTGGATTTTTGAAGTGGGTTGCTGTTGGGAAAACAATTTTTTTCCAGATTGTTTGTGGAAATTTTGTAATAATCTGTAAGACGATGGCAACTTTCCCTTTGTTTTCATTAATTTCGGGCCTCTTAATTTTTCCTACTTCAATTAAATATTAGTGTTAATAACCATTATAATAATTTTTTTGTTTTGTACTGGTGTTTTGTCTAATTTCATCTGTATAGTAATTAAGCAGCCTACAGATTATGTTTTCTATTTGTTATCTACGTTATCTATTTGTTTTTCATTAAATTCTTGCCAATTAATTGCCTGTTTTAATTAAATATTAGTGTTAATAACCATTATAATAATTTTTGTTCTCTGTATTGGTTTTCTTTTTGTCTAATTTCATCTATACAGTATATATTTTTATATTCAGTAATTTAGCTGCCTACAGATTATAAAAAAAGCTTTCTTTTTGCAAAATTATGAAAGTACTTTGAATTAACCTTTATCGCTTCTATAGTAGCGTCGTCGTCGTCGTCTTTTTCTGTATGCTTCTCAATTAGTTCCTGTATGACGCCATCGATACTCTGCAGGTTTATCATTTAATATTTTTCTGATGTTATCTTTACAGTTACTTAATTTTGCAGTCACTCTTTTTCTCTTTCGGAACAATGACCTCTTTTGTCTCGAACCTGCTTCTCTTTCCTCTTTGTTGCATTTTTGGGATATATGTCTCCACAATTTCCAGCGTCTCCTCCTCTAAGGTCATTAGCATCTCTTCCGTTGTTTTGGCCTCGAAAATGGGTTTCCAATCTATTACTTCCATGCTGGATGCAACATCTTCCCAGTTTATAGCTTTGGAGTGAAAATTAAAAATTTCGAATTTGCTTCTTTCTGTTGTTCGTATTCTTTCCTTTCCTGTTGCTTTTATATTGGCTGTTATTTCAATGATGTTGTGGTCCGATATTATAGTTGGGGATATTTCTACATTATCAATTAGGTTGCTGTTGTTTGTGAATACCAAATCTAGGCAGTTGTTTTTGTGTTTTCTGTTATTTCTTGCGTTAACAAATTCATCGGCTAGAGCTAGTGGCATTTTTACTTGTTTCTGGTCTTCCCGTGTGCCCTCCTTGTCCTGGTGTATACATATATTTTTCCTATCCCTTTATATTTCATGAATGGAAAATTAAAATCACCACAGAAAAATATTTGGGGTTGGAGAGTGTAGATCTTTTACCCAGTTTCTTACCTCTGTAATGGAATCTGAAAATTTTGAGGTTGGCGTGTTTGGGGGTCTATACATTACAATTAGTACCATATTTAATTTTTCAACTTTTGCTGCTACACATTCTACGTAGCTGTTTGAGGTACTTAGTCATTTCTTCCATATGCCTTTCGCGTGTGTAAATAGACATCCTCCTTTACGTCTCACTGTTCTGTCGGCTCGGAGGATGTTATAGTTGTCAATTTGTATTTTATTTTTTATTTTTTTATTTTTTTGTCAATACAGAACTCGGTTTTCACAGTTCGCCTGGCATTCCTTTAGATGGGTTTCCGTGAGGCATGCAAAATCTGCTCCGGTTTTGCACGAGTTCTTTCGGGTATAAAATTTTGTCCGGGGAATGGTTTGGTTTAAGGCCCTGAATGTTGGTTAGGATTATTTTTATTTTTTCCCTTTCGTTTTTACATACTTGTTTCCCATTCATTTTCCAATGGTGGTGCCGGTTTCGTTGCCTTGTGATCCTCCGAGAATTTTCCTCTCTATCTGTTGTCCCGATATCGCGTGTAATGGCTTTCTGTACGGGTCTCGGATCTCCGTATTTGTCAGTTGGCTTTGTATTTGTTGGATGATATTCAATAGTTGAATTGTGTGGGCTACATCTAAAAAATTGGTAGCCCTCTTTGTTGCTGGTTTCGTCCGCTCACCTGTCGGGTTCCTTTGAGGGTGGTGGTGGTGGTGGTAACGGCATTTTTGTCTGTATTTGCGCCTCCCATATCTTGCATAGGTGTTGCAGACAGTAAGATGGTGGAACTTGCAATTTTTTTTTCAAATTTTTTCAATATCCTCTTGTATAATGTGTTACATAATGTATAATGTAGTACCCTTCTGCATATTATTTACATACGGTATTTTCTACGCTGCTTCTACTTATCTGATTATTACTTTTACTACGTTTTTTTTATCTATGTCTTCATTCCGTATTATGTTGTTATTCGTTATTTCCTCCTCTCTCTCATCCACCCGAATTTTCATTGGGACATTTCCGGACTCTGTTTCCCCATTATTTCCTTCGATTTTGTAACACTCGAGTTTGCTTTCTCCATTTCTTTAAATACCGCAAAGGAGTTTACAGTCTGTGTACATCCGTCACACACAAATTTGATTCCCACGATCTGTTTCGCGTTCGAGACGAAAGATATTCTCCTATCATCCCAATTCATGCAGATAAAGTCGCATCTTATTGCTACACACACACACACACACACACACACACACACACACACACACTTGGTTTAGCTTTCGCAGAATTGTTCATTCTGACGAAGGTCAAACTTGTCACTTCACCTTAAACCTACAGTTTAACGTGGAATCCGAACCACGCCCCAGCAGCCCAGCGTCTTAACCACTAGGCCACTCAGGGTACCCATTTATCTACCAACCACTTTCTTTATTGTGTGGCAGGATAACCAGCTGGGTTTTGTTGCGTGTCGCCTGCCGTCACCGGGTCTCAATCCCGGGGCCGATCGATTCGTAGTCAGCGACGCTAACCACCACCACTGAGGCGCATATATATATATATATATATGTGTGTGTGTGTGTGTGTGTGTTTGTTTGACAATAGTAGTAGATTATAGGTTTCACTGGTTTTTACGAAATACCGCTCTGCCCATACACCTAATCAAGGTATGAGCAGTTCGCAGTATCATTGCCAGGCACACACAGGGTGAACTTAGTAATGAGGCTTCCGAGCGCGGTTCATCACGAATAGAGTAACAATTGTTTTAATCTGCTGCCAAAATTTATTATTATTAGGGCCTACGTAGCTCGTGTTGTTAGTTTGAATAAGCCTACGTGAAAGAGTGTAATTTGGAGCTCATTTATTTTTTAGAGTATTACGATATTTGCTTAATCAAACGGTAGAATTAGGGCCTCTTTGACAGCAGGGCTTGTAGGATTACCAGACTATAGGGGCCAACTATCCTTTGTTTACTTGCTTGGGATTTATGCTGTTAACTCTGCTTTCAAGTTCTAGGTAGGTTAACAGCCTCATCGCCCAGCCTTTGTATGTTGTAGGCTGTTAAAGACTTCTAAGTAAATAATAGGGTCCTAACCTTAAAACAAAAGCTCTCTACTGGCGTAAACACCACCACCACCACCACCACTACTTTTAATTAACTGTATGTTTCTAGATGAATATTTCGTTTAGGTTTTTGCTATAAACTGATAAACACCGTTCTTCCCTCCCTCCTGCCAACACTTTATGCTCTTGCCTCCACTGTACACAATCCTACAGCTAGTTCAAGGTTAAGGCGAATATACGAACGAACTCTGTGAATTATATTTTACAATTTGTGCATTTCGTAACCAGTAGAGTAGACAGCTCATTCTCTTGTTGGTGTATGTTCTCGACCCTTACCATACGTTAGATTATAGTGTGGTATTTTATATAAGCTTTCAACGGATATATATATATATATATATACACAAACTCAGAATGGTTCCCTGAGAACATTATATGTTAAACACAAACCGTGCATGGAACAAGGAACATATATATATATATATGAAAAATTATTATTGGTTTTATTCATCATATATATATATATATATATATATATATATATATATATATATATATATATAATATATATATATGTTAAACACAGACCGTGCATGGAACAAGGAACTCTTCTGGGAAAATTAAATCCATGTCCCAAAGCTGGATCCTGTTTGCTTTGCAGATAGCTGGTGAGGGAAGCTATATTTATGGAACCTCTTTGCGAGACACCCGTTGCCCACGTCGGGCTTGCATCATGAAAAAGAAAAACTATGGTATTTGTCATTTACCATTACTTATTCGGACTATAGTGGATTTAATTTTCCCAGAAGAGTTCCTTGTTCCATGCACGCTCTGTGTTTAACATATAAGTTTCTCAGGGGACCATTCTGAGTTTGTGTGTGTGTATATATATATATATATATATATATATATATATATATTGTGTGTGTATATATGTATTGTGTGTGTAACATACAAGTTTCTCGGGGTACTATGCTGAGTTGTACTATATATATATATATATATGTTTTTTTTTTTAAGGCTGGCTAATTGTCGCATTATTGCCTTCCGTCATCTTCCACTGATTGTATTTAGGACTAAACCAAATTCCCAGAAAATGGCTGTTGACCAATGTTAATGGAGATTAATATTGGTGGTGGTAACTCGATAGTCCTGAGGATAGTAAATGCAGCTCTTCTGAGAAAACACTGCCGTACGAGGCGTCTTTCCGTCCTGTCGAAGTGATTAATAACCAAATGCTTACATTTAACATTCAGATTCTCGAAAAAATGTTTTTTTTCAGTCATTGGTAAGTAACTTCGTAGTGGGGGTGGGGGCATCTTGTGGTAACAAAATATGGCAGCTAATATAGCAGCTAATAGGCTAACTATTACCGAATCGTCGGCTAACCTCAGTTTGGTCGACACATTACGGTCCCGATAGGTTAGGGTTTCGTGCCCACAGCTTAAATGTTATGGTTGTGTGTGCGTGTGTGTATATATATATAATATATATATATATATATATATATATATATGAAATAGGATCCCTCCTAAGGAGACGTAGTTTTACATTTAGGATAAAAACGAAGACGTAGAGCAAAAAAGTCATTATATTTGGCTGCAGCCGACGTTTCGGGCAACTCTACCCATTTTCAAGGCCTAATAAATAAAAAGCTAAAATTAATGCATGACAAAAATATATGAATGTCAAAAACAAACTAATTTACAGTACAGAATAAAACCTCCAAGAATAAAAATTAAAAAGCATAAAACAAGCATAAGCCAAAAACAAAAAGTAAAATTTATATACATGACAAATATACACATGATAAAAATAAAACTTAAAAACTAAAAACATTCAAACAAATTAGTTAAAAACTTCATTAATAAAAAGTTAAATGAAAAAACGCAAAAGTGCACCAAGCATACCATGCTCACTTGACAGCCACAAACAACTGAGGCGAAAAGGAGACAGGGTCAAGGGGGGGGGAAATTAGTTTGTAGGTATTTTAATTAATATAAAGGGGGTAACAACTAGAATCAATATTTAAACTGGAGTTCAGAAATTTAATGCACAGAGATTCGTAAATACGGAGAGAGGACGGGCATTTTAATGATTTAAGAATTTTAAAGTTATTAACGGAAATATCAACCTTACACTTAACACAATGATTTCTAATGGCAGACTGTTCCTTTTTAGATAAAACTTTCCCTGTCCTATGGCTAATACCCATATGGGAGCAAAATCTTGCCTGCAAAGAACGAACTGTGCTGCCAACGTAGTTCCCCTGGGAACACCCAGGGCAGGTAAACAAATAAACGACAGAACAGTTCATCGCAGGGGGGATTTTGTCCTTACAACGGAAAAAACATTCAAGGGTATTATTATTTACAAAAGCAACCTTAAAATCAGTGTGAAAATAAAATTTCCTCACCACACTCAACAATTGCTTTTTCACAAAAGTGTTAAAATGGTAGAGGTCAGGTAAAACAAGATATTTACAATTCTTAGGAACATCATACGTTGGGATAAGGTTGGGGGAATAAACATTATTAAGAAATTTACCAATAATACCTTGTACAAGATCCCGTGGAAAACCATTTTTAAAGAAAAATTCAGTAAGGAATTCAAACTCATTATGAAGCAGAGCAAAGTTTGAGCAAATATTATAAGCTCTATGCACTAAAGTGCGAATGGAACTTAGTTTGTAATTAAAATGTTTTTAGTTTTTAAGTTTTATTTTTATCATGTGTATATTTGTCATGTATATAAATTTTACTTTTTGTTTTTGGCTTATGCTTGTTTTATGCTTTTTAATTTTTATTCTTGGAGGTTTTATTCTGTACTGTAAATTAGTTTGTTTTTGACATTCATATATTTTTGTCATGCATTAATTTTAGCTTTTTATTTATTAGGCCTTGAAAATGGGTAGAGTTGCCCGAAACGTCGGCTGCAGCCAAATATAATGACTTTTTTGCTCTACGTCTTCGTTTTTATCCTAAATATATATATATATATATTAGGGTTGCACCGATTAATCGGTAGGTAATCGGCCTTTTGATCGATTAATCGGAGCGATTAGTTGCCAAATGTATCTTTGTAATTTCTCTTTTTATTAGGAAATAATCAGTTAATCTGATGATCAAGCCAAAAATCTTAATGCCTCTCCAAAAATCGCTTATCTCCTGCAAGTTCCTACATAAAGTTGGAAAAAATGTCATACAACCTCCTCCATCCCTTCACAATTCGTATTAATGCTCGTCTTTTATTTTTTTAACTCTATTTCTTTTATTATACAAAAAATATAAAAAAATACAGACCCAAAAAACATATTCAAAATAAAAGCAAAAAATAGGAATCTTTTTCTTTTTTTTATAAACCACTAAAAACTTTAATTTTTACTCTCAAGCCCTAATTGACGTTTGTCGTCAATCGTTTGGTTTACCTGACTCGGACTCAAAATATATTTTGTTACTCGATTTTTTTCAAAGGAAGAATCAAATTCAATCATAATTAATCAATCTAAGTAATTCAAATTCAACTCTGAACTTAGAATATTAAACGTAAACATTGCCTTTTATTGGGCAAATAAAAAATACAATATTTCAAGCATTTTTATTATATTAACATTCAACGAGCTTACGTAAGAAAATTCAGAATATACCTTAATGACCATTAAACGACAGGTAACTTTGTACACCTGTAAATTAAACGCCGGAATTCTAATGCAAAACTATTAACATTTTCTGAAAGTCAATTCTGTTTATTTTCCAGTACAGGTATTATATGAAATAGTAGGGCCATTAATCAAATAATGGGGCTCGAGAGGTCGAGTACCCATGGATCGTAGCTAACTTTATTCACACTGACATTCACACTAGCATCCAAGATGACCACGAGGAAAAAGAGAAATACAAATACGGAACGATTTCATATAATTTACAACCAGGGTGTACAGAATGAAAGGTTACAACTAAGCAAAGGTGATAATATACTAGATTCGTTAAGGGTGGGTACTGGGTATCGGTAAAATCATTTATTCCCCATGTAGGAGATGGCAGGTGGTGGGCAGCACAGCTAAGCTGGTAATAACATTGTGATGTCTTTACTTTATGGTACCGATTAATCGGATTCAAAATTTAGTAATCGGCCAAATTACATATAGGTGCAACCCATATATATATATATATATATATATATATATATATATATATATATATATATATATATATATATATATAGTCGATTAGAAAAGTCCTGTCCCTCCATGAATAAAAAAGATGCGCGTCTTATAGATTTAACATTTTTAACGTGGCGCTAGGTTACCATGGCAACCAGTATAAATGTATCTGAAAGCCCATTTATTTTTTAATGTTGGAAGGAGGGGCCAAGTGTGTCGAAGGAAACGGTGCGCAAATTGTCTTCAATTAAAAAAACATTGGATACTTTTTATAATAACACCAGTACACATTTGAAAACTTGTCGATCGATTTTTACAAACTAGTTGGTGATTCTATATAATTTGAGTGCGCTGATCTCAAAAATATAGTTAGTTTTTCCCTATCACGTATGGTTTTCTTACTACAGGGTGTGTCATAAATCCCCCATTTATCCCCAAATGTGAACCATCTTTTCGAGACCAACATTGGATTACACATGCTAAACCATAAATTTTGTTGTTATAGACTACAGTAACGCTTACATAATAATGTAGGGTAAATATATATATAACGACCAGTCCCGTTACCAGCAAAATACTCTCTCCCCTCCCATCAATGGGTGGTTAACATTTGGGGACAGATGAGGTATTACAACACCCCTTGTAGCACGAAATCTTTAGGTGATAGAGTAAAACCTAATTAAAGCAGAATTAAATAGCTCCTAGCTCTTGGACAAGCGTATTGCTTGTTTATGAAAGAATAAAAAAATAACTGAAAGAAACATCATTATTGTCTGGATTTGGAGCTGAATCAGAATCTGAATTGTATTGATCCAGACTCTCGGGTGGGTGGGGAATAGAAACTTCTGGACCATGGGGTACCGGCCTTATTGCAGATGGAAGACTTGGGTATTGAAGGCTCTCTTTATTCTTTGCATTATAACCTTTAACATTGCAAGAACAGAAGTAGCCGTCGTCGGTATGGTTTCTAGGCTCGCGCCATACCATAGGGATCCCAAATGGCAAACTTTTCTTTTTACCTTTGCTCCAATTCCTTAGTGCCGCAACACACGTAAGACAAACCTTGTGTGGAGCCCAACTTTTGTCTTGATCTCCGAATTTAATTCCAAAATAAGCATGATAGGCTCTCTTAATGAAGGTCGTTACATTTGTCCTTTGTTTTACAACAACATACCGACCACAAATATAACAAAATATGTCTGGACTATGGGTACATC
Organism: Bathynomus jamesi; assembly: GCA_023014485.1. NCBI lineage: Eukaryota > Metazoa > Arthropoda > Malacostraca > Isopoda > Cirolanidae > Bathynomus > Bathynomus jamesi. The sequence goes on along the minus strand of JAJOZX010001132.1, from coordinate 1,007,289 downwards.
GTCTAGAAGCCATTATTAAAATTTTAAAGACGTAATGTTAGAATTATCTATCTGAAAAATATGAAAAAAACGAAATTAATTAAAGATAAAAAAGGTAAAAAATTACAAAACGCCCCAAAATTGTTTTGCTAATAACTTTAAAACTGTGTGGGTGATAAAAAAACTGGTAGCATTTTTTAATTCAGCGCAGCGAACTGCTTCAGAATCACAACTCAAAATAAAGAAATCGATTTTCCTGCAGACCGGTGTAATGATTGCTTACTAAAATACGCTTCCAAATAAAAGGTTCCCTTCAAAACACACACACACACACACCTGGTTTCCATGGTAACTGGGTAGCCCTTTTAGAACTTAAATTTATAACATTACTGCAACTCTGCTTTTCACGATCTTGTTTTTACTATACCGTATATATATATATATATATATATATATATATATATATATATATATATATATATATATATATATATATATATATATATTAGGGTGACACTTATTTTCGAAAGTTTGAATTTTTATCGGGACGGGCGCGTTTCTGGTTCCATTTTGTCAAAAAATATCGTGTGTAAAATATTTTTGAAATAAAACAATATTTAGAACTGCCTCAATACGGTCAAAGTTTGTATATTTTCTCGAAAAGTAGAAATTTTAGATCATGATGTTCTATGCCTCTAGCAAATAAAATATCACTTCTAGTTTGTTCAAGCTACTAATCTTGACCTAAAACATATAACTGGACTTCATACTTTCAACTCTAGGTCCCCCTCAACTCGAGTATTAGCCCCTCAAGGGGGGGGGGGTATCATGGGCGCCCATCTCCCTCTCATTGTTGCCTACGTTGCAGAGGTCATGGTGGACTTGCGGGCGGTTGGGAAGTCACAGCGGTGCTTCTCGACCACTTGTAAGAGGAACTGCCTTTGGTCTTCACTCTTGGTAAGGGCCAGGTTGAAAGACTGCATCAACGCCACCCCGCGCTCCGCGAAGTCATTGACAACTTGAAGGGCCTGGACTCGGCGGGATGCGGCGATGAAGGCTGGGTCCGTCCGCCACTCCTCCGGATCCTTGAGCAGGAAGGCGGTGCTGATGTCCAGAACCTTGAAGAACTCCTTTGATGTAGTCGTTGTGAACTTGGCCAATGTATTGTTGGCGATTGAGGCGGTGGACAGGTCCACATTGATACGCCGCGGGGGATCCTCCGATCCTTCCTCTTCTTCCATCGCTTTAATCATCTCCCGCTTTGTCGCCAAGTCGATACCCTCGTCGAAGATGGCCAGGGTGACGAGGTGCTCGCTCAAGTACCATAGGTGCCTGGCGAAGACTGTCGCCGTCGCCTTGGCCACCGCTGAGTCCGGATAATAGACGAGGGCCTTGAGCAGCGCGAGGTCCGCGGCTGGGGCCGTTGCCGGGAGCGGCGCTTTGTACCAGGCCGTCACGTAGATGGACACGGCGAAGATGGTGAATCGCCGGATTCCAGCCGCTTCGCCTGACGACATCTGAAACTGTTCCCGGAACAGGAACAGTTTGATGGCATAGATGACTTTTGCCATCCAGCGCGCGCGATGGAAGGCGCCGGGACGAGCGAACCGGGCACCCCGCTTGTTCGGACCGCCCAGCACAATTACAGAGAGCTCCAGAAGTTCCCTGTAGTCATCACGTGGATGTTGACCGTCGAGGAGGCGGCTGAATTCGATCAGCAGGTCGTCGCGGGCGTCCTTCAGGTGCTGCGGCATGGTTCCATCCTCGAAGGGCTTCGCTTTGGTTTGATCGATGAAGTCCCACTGGGCGGCGAATCGTTTGAACAGGAGGATGTCAGGACCAGTAGAGGGACCGAGGCACGCCGTGAATGCCTTCTCGCACACCAGTTCGTGGATGTGGTGGCGGCAAGCCAAATGAAGCACTGTCTTCTCGAGTTTCTGCTCAATGATATAGCAAGCTCCTCCTGAGAGTCCTGTGTTTGAGGCGGTGGTGTCAAAAGAGAGGGCACAGATCCGTCCCTTGATGTCCCAATCCTCGAGGGCAGAGAGGACGGCTTCCGCCATGGCGCGGCCGGTGCCGTCGGGGAGGCTGGGCACAGCCAGAAGCTTGTCGACGTTCTCCCCAGACACCAGAACTGGAAGGCGATCTTCAGCAGGGCCTCCGTCAGCCGCTGGTACGATTTTCCCGTCCCAGTGAACGGTCAGCGGCACAGTAGGATGGAAGGCTGCCTTCATTTCCGCTGCTGCCATAGCACGGAACTTTGCTCGGTCGCGGCGGGAGGATTCGCGGTTCAAGACCAGCTCCTCAGGGTCGTGGCCCAAGCTCCTCGCAGCCGCCGACAGCAAAAAAACACCTTCTCGGTCGGTAAGTTTCGTCCGATCCATCGCTGCGGAGAGATCAGGGGTGATCATCTTTTTCGACGCGCGGAATCGCTTGGGTGGTAAAGGGGTCGTAGATGCTTCTGCATTCGACGTGGACGGGCCCGGGAGAGAGAGCTCTTCCTCTTGGCGACGACGCCGTGTCGGTGACCGAGTCGGGCTGCTTGCACCTGAGCTGGAGCTCGATGCCAGTTCGACGAGTTCTTCTCGGCTCTCTCTGTTCGCCCTTTCATCATCTTGCCGGCGGCTCCTTTCCGCTTCCTGTCTCCTCGCACGCTCCTCCTCAGTGTGCAGCGTCATGTCACGTGTGGAGGAGATGCGGCCGCGCCGCACCTCGGCCCTTTGTCCCGTCAGGAACTCCCTGTCCTCTTCGATTGTGATCATCGACATCGCCTGTTCGTGTGCGATGTCGAAGAGGCGGTCAAGGGATGAGAGGAACTCGGCCTCGTTCCTGATTTGGGTCACAGTGCGCCGTTTCGAGTTCTTGTTCAGAGCCCGCCACTTCTCGTACATTCGGAGAACCTTGTCCCTTGCGCGTTGGTCTTTCTGCGTAGGAATACGGGACCGCTCCAGAATTCCTTGACTGCGGTCACTGTCTCAGCGGCTGCTTCCTTGATCGGCTTCTTGACGTCAAGGTGAAGGTGGAAAAAGTACTGAAGCGCCTGCTTTCCCGTAGGCAGCATGCTTCCTGTGATGCTGTGGTCCACGGTCCCCAGGAGATAGACTGCTGTTTTAGATCTTGTTGCCGAAGCCATCACGTCGTTTCAGAACTCACTGAAAAAGAGAATGAAACACTGTTAGTGTTGGCAAAACTCGTCCCAACCCATTTTCTACTTAGAATAACATGTTCTTTCGCCTGTATCAATATTTGGATAAACTCGTGTTACACCCTGTATAATACCTCATTTTAGTCTTCTGTACACCAGTGCGGAAGACTAAACCAACGACTCTGACCGTCCGTCTGTCTGTCTGTTATCATTTTTCAACTCAGAAACTACAGCAGCTATCGAAACGAAAACTGACATGATAACAGAACGCCATGAGTACTTTTCGACAAAAAGTATAAACTTTGACCTCGTTGAGGCAGTTCTAATTATTATTTTATTTCAAAAATATTTTACACACAATGTTTTTAGACGGAATGACACCAGAAATGCGCCCGTCCTGATAGAAATTCCCAAAAAATGAAAAACACCCCAAATAAGTGGCACCCTAATATATATATATATATATCAAATAAAATTGATTATTGAATGAATTCATAAAACGTAAAGAAAATTTTCTACACAAATTTTTGTAATTCAAAAAAATTATAATTTCCAGATTTAGTAAAATGTGTACCGTAACTCACATTGGCCGCCAAAATAAAAATAAAATTTACTGCCGCTTTTAGGCCCTATATTTAATAAATTCAATGTTATGCGCGGAAAGAGCTATTAAGAATTTAAGTCAACATTTGTGCTTTTTAAAGAAAAATCCTATGCTCCTTTATGTTAAACCAATTAAAATTTTGTTAAATAACTAAAAATTTACTACTCAATAGACATACCGTAATAATGGTTAATCTCTGAACAATATTTTACGATAGGCCTACAAGAAATTCTTCTTAAGTACGATACAATAGCCATTTTACCAAATATGTCGGAATTGTCGTGAAATGAATCGAAAGAAACAGAGGAAAAAAAAAAATAGATAACCAGCTTACCTACCAAATTGTATATAATTAATGAGTATAAAAAATATCCAAAACAACTTTTATAGAAAATTTCACAACACAATTTCTCTAGTTCCATTAAACCAATTTAGCTTATTTTTGAAATTTAACACAATCATATACGGCCCAATCTGACAATTTTTAATATCTTTAAGATTTATTTTTCGATTTGTCCCTTAACTGTAACGTAATCCTATTTTAGCGCGAAGCGAGCAAAGCAAAAAGCCCGTAAACCTATATTTACAAAATAATCCTATTATTATATACAGGCAATCGAAATATAATCAAAAATCTGCTAATGAAACCCAGAAAATTTCTCATGTTCATGAAATGGTTTTGAATCGGTACAAATTTTCGCTAAAACATTTTTAAAGACCATATAAAACGTGTATCATACTGTATTCAAACTAACAATTTACTTACGTACAATTTTTTTTCTATATTAATCGTTATTATTATATTACAATTACTACTAATTCCAAAAGTTTTAAACAAACAAGTAAACAACAGAGGTAAGCTGAACCAGGCATACAGTAGAAGAGACGAAAAGAAAAGAAAATTGTCTTCAGGCAGCACGATAAATTTCAAACTATACCCTCTCCGACCGAACGAACGAAATTTAACGTAATAATGACTCGCGATATGGAGTCAGACAAACTTTTCTACCGAGTCTGTACCGCGACTAAGAATTTTGAGTCACTAGACTGTGAACGTAACGGAACAAACGATGAATTTCAGAATCCAACGAACTCTCACGAAATTACATTTTGAGGCGTGAAGTTTTTCAGGGACGCTATCAGGATGCGAAGCGCCATTTTTAAATTTTATGTACAATGAAATTTTAAGGCATGAAAATCGAAATTTGCCTGCAAACGGGGTAAAATTTGCATTTAGATATTTTAATAATCGAAATAAAATATTCATTAACGCTATTGGTTATTATACCGGGTTTTAAGAATTTTAATCGAAATACTAACACGTGGGTAAGCCTCACAAAATATGATGTAATCCCACCACTGGCACCAGATGTAGTGACTACGTTTTATTATTTATTTATCTTCATTATTTATTTACGCTTCTTTCTACTTTACTATTTCTCTGTTTATTCTCTATCGGCTCTTTGGCTTCATTTATCACTTTGTTTCTCTACACTCTTTTTGCCGTATCGTATATATCATGGTAGCGCGCCTAGACCTGACTCTAAAAGACCGTTACAAAACGAAGGGGGAGGGGGAGGTTAATTAATACTCTATTTAACACTTATTACGTTTTATTAATTTCGAAAGTGGTTTAGTTAATTTGGGGATATGCGAGTATGACATTTATATATAATAATCTAGGTCGGAGAGGAACACAAAACAATTTGACTTTAAGATCACATGGTTCTAAATCTAACGCGTATCGCGTCCGCCTCAAGACTGAAAACCGTTATAGGGTAGTCCGCTCTTTTGGCCTATTCAGGATTACCAACCCTACCCATTTTAAACAATTAATTTCATAATTATTAGTAAATGATTTACATTAAACATTATCTTATTTAATTAAACAAATTAATATTCTTAACTAAGCATTACTACAATATATATATATATATATATCCCATAGAATCCCATAGAATAAATTTTATTTGTCAGAACTGGGATGGAGTATTTTCAGGTTGGTCGGGCTTGGGGGGGGGGATCTTCAGGTGATCCCTCTAACTTAACCTAAGTTAACGTTTACTATTTACAGTTACCAGTTACTGTCTCCACAACTTTTTATCTTTCTGAAAGTAATAAAAGTTGTAGTCTGTACTGTATGTTGTTATAACGGTAAAAAGCACAGTACGGTACGTAACAAATCCTGGCCCTAGTCCGAAATTATTAGTCATTAGAGACTCCGTTCACACCCACCTTCGCTTCACAATTAACGCTGTTGAATGACATTCGGAGAATCATGAGAGAGATTTGTAGTGTTCACGTGAGAGGACGCTGCGAGCAGTGTTGCCAGATGGAATTTTTAAAAATCTGATAAATCTGATTAAAAAATCTGTAGAAATCTGTAGATTTATAATATTTATCTAAATAATAATTTTGACATATTTTTATTTAATTTACTGTCTTAAGGTATTATCAATGATAAAATCTTGTATAATATTTTCTTTATTTTTATAAACTTATATAAATATGGCACTTTAACATAAAAAAAAGTAAAGTAAACAAATTGAATTCCGTTACTTTGTGACAAAGGAAATACCTTTTGGTTATTGCTGTAATAACTATAAGAACACCGGAATACTTCTTTAATTCATACACATAAATGAAACCAAAAAAAATCCTTTTTAGATTTAAACAGATAAATATCATTTTTTTTCAACAAAAACAAAAACATTCCATGCTACCATGACGTAGAGGGAATATCAACCAATCAGCGCCGATTAAATGATTTAATCGGCATGTATATCGTAGTCAGAAGCGAGTCGACTCGACTTCTGAAACTGAATACCGAGAACATTTGTGTCCTATTGATTGAGACTGTAGGCCTAATATTTCCTTGTTGTAAATTTTGGAAGTAAATAATAATGATTGCTTGCTGGATTAAAAATCTGTAGATTATGCATAAATTATTGAAAAAATCTGAAAATCTGAATTGCTTCATAAAATCTGTAGATCTACAGATATATCTGTAGATCTGGCAACACTGGCTGCGAGTCAAATTTAGTTGGAATGTTTACGAATGAAATGAGGGTTTTATGAGGCGACTCGCTAATTATATTGGCTCAGTGGGCAACACCATTTCCTGTAAGCGAAGTGAAGAGACTGGGGTCGGGGGTTCGAATCCCGATGATGATGATGATGTTAATAACGGGAGTTTAGAGTAATGGGCTACATTAGTTGGCCTAAGCTCTATGCTGTTTTCTAGCCACGTCCACCCCCATCTCTCGCACTAATTATTATTATTATTAGGCTAAACTAGGCCTAGGGCCTAAGTCTGTTTAAAATGTTGGCATTTATTTAAGAACTTTGATCATATTTCGAACCTTAACCGTTTCTTAATGAAATTCAAAGGTGATATTGATTTTCTTGGCATTACAACGCCATATGATCCATTTGTCGACATTCTGTCGATGAGTATGTTGCGAGTTAGCGTAGGTTAGGTTTTTTTTTTCTAAAGTGTCGATGTTATGGTCTCGTGGAACGGATGGATATTGTAGGTCCTATTTTCCCTATAACTTACAAAAGGCTCGTTCTTCCGTAAGAAACAGGCACTGTATACCGAAGAGTGAAGGTGAGGGGGGAGGAGGGTAGGTGCCAACATTGGCATTCTTTCTTCGAAGAAGCCATCATGAATGAAGAGTTAGGCTAGTAGTCGGTGAAGAGGGTCACAAACCGACACACCACTCAGACCAAACGAAAGTAACTCCTCTTGACATTCTTTATTTACCAGTATGATCCGAATTCGAACCCACGACCTCGGTGTTTTCAATTCTATTAGAGGGAAATCCACTCGAGTTACTTGCTAGGTCTTAAGTTCTCAACGAGCATTTAAAGTTCTAAGAAAAATAAGTCCAATTATTATAAATTGACCCTTAATAAATTAATGAAATGGAAGAGAATTAAAATTGCAGCAAATAGTAATAATAATAATACATTTAATTGATGAACCTTAGTGGATATTAGATAGGCCTGCCTAGATATACAGGGTGTCCCATAAATAAGTCCGGTCTCGTAGGAAAATTTAAATTTAATTTACAAAATTTATACATTAGAACTAAAACAAATGATCAGATTGGTCTTGTTTTGGGATTTTTTTTTTTTTTTTTCAGGTAGAATAACACGCAGTGGCTAATATTGAAGCGAGTTACGCTCCTGAGAAAAAGGCCTCCGCCTTTGTTTTAGTTCTAATGTATTATTACTTTTGTAAATTTAATTTAAAATAAATTTTCCTATGAGGCCGGACGAATGGGACACCCTGTATATGTATGTATGTGTGTTGTAGAAAGATTGGTAGGTCGCATAAAATCCCCCTAATGATGACCATTGTAGGCCCTAGATTTAAAGTGTTAAACTTGTGGGTGGGTTATGGAGGCCAGTTTAGTTCACCCTCGAAAACGACGGTGTACAAGCTTAGGACTTAATAGGAAAATGTAGCTCGAAGTAGTTTATACCGATTAACTGAGGTTTGGTAGGCCTGTAAAGCCCACTGTAGGCTAGTCGTTTACTCGGCTCAGATAATTATGCTTGTCTAATGTGGATAAGACCTGCCTATATTTAGTACTGAGTCGGGGTGGGGGAATAATTTGAATTAAAGGCCATACAATCTAAACAGGCGTGTGTGCAGAGCTGGGCAATAAATACATTGAATGTATTTAAATACTAAATACATGGGAGAAATGTATTTAAATACTAAATACATTTTACGAATGTATTTAGATACTAAATACAAAATACATCAATTGTATTTAAATACATTTGTAAATAGTTATCTGCAGATATATCACTGTTTGATTCACCGGATTTGCTTGTTGAAGCCATGACACGCACACGATAAAGAAATCAACCGCTTTCGACTAAGAGTGGCACACAACTGATTGAACTGACACCGTGACACGTTGAAACATGAACCATGCTGTACTACACTGTCGACGCGTCGTACTGTGCTAGTACAGAACGTGTATTAAACTAGTAAAAGTATTTACATTTTCATATTTTGAGTATTTAAATACATTGTATTTAAATACTCATTAAAGTATTTAAATACTATATTTAAATACATGAAAAACAATGTATTTATAAATACAGTTCTAAATACACAAATGTATTTAAATACTGCCCAGCTCTGAGTGTGTGTGTGTAATAATTTTCATATATATATATATATATATATATATATATATATATATATATATATATATATATAATTTTTTTTTCCTTTTGACAGAGCGAGCTTTGGATGAATATGTTGAACTTCAAACCAGATAAAAGACTGCGTACCATTAGGTCTAATTATTTTAGAGCATGTCCCAGCTAACGAGTAAAAAAAAAAAAATTGGCCTCTTGGAAATATTGCATCATGAATTCACTCATAATGAAGATGTTGCCGTGGATACTAGCTTCACTTCAATGCATTCATCTCTCGGTCGCCCTAAGTTGTGGCAAATGCTTCCATGGACAAACTTTATTGTGCCCAAATTATACCAACTACCAGATAGCAGTCACGCTTGAAGAATACCCTGATACCGCTGTTCAAAGGCTTACTATTGAGTGTTCTGAAGAAGTTAACGAGACTTATTCTTTGTTGGAGGGTTGTTCCTTTCAGTCAGTAACTGGTGTAAGGTTCAATTATTGCCCATTTTCCAACGAATCTTTCTTCGAAATCTTCCAGACAATTGGGGTCAATCCTGAAAAGATAGATCATCTGAGTGTATATTATCCTCTGAGAAATGTAACTGGTGTTCACTCAAATCACTTCAGAGGCTTGTCCAATCTTACCTTTCTGAATCTGGAATTCACCGAACTTAATGAAATATCAGAGAACGCTTTCGAATCTAATACAAACCTGATGACTCTTCATTTAAGAGGGAATAACTTGCACACACTCGAGAAAAACACATTCCGTCCTTTGTCCAAACTCGCTCTTTTGAATCTGAGTCACAATAATTTGTCTTGGATACCCGAGGGATTGTTCGACAAACTCGGAAACTTAAAATTTTTGCATTTTTGGTACAACAATATCGAGAGTCTTCCTCCAAACATTTTTGACCATTTGGAATCTCTTCAGAACCTAACACTAATGACCAACAAGTTAACAGCCTTGAACGAAGATTTGTTTGTGAAAAACTCTAAACTTTACTATGTTAATTTTAAACGAAACAAGTTGACACGGTTACCCCAAGGCTTGTTCAAGAATTGCTCAGAGTTGCGCGTAGTAAAATTCGCTAGAAATAGTATCGAAAATATTCCTGAAAGTTTCCTTGAATCAAATTACAAAGTAATTCAAGCAGAATTCAATGAAAATAATTTAAAAACTTTGCCTGACCACATTTTTCATAATTTAACATCATTGAAAATGTTAAATTTAGCGAAAAATTCGTTAAAATTGTTACCCGCAAAGCTTTTTGCAGAAAACGGAAACTTAACAATTATAGATTTTAGACACAACTTGCTATCAAGTTTACCTTTCGGTTTGTTTGACTCCACCGTCAATCTGCAATCACTAAACCTAAATAACAACAGTTTGGTGGATCTTCCTCAAAAGATATTCTACAATTGCAGGTCCCTGGTGAAACTATACATCAGCAAGAATAAGCTTTCATCGTTGTTACTCGACAGCTTTCTAGGAACCATAAAACCTCCCTGAAGAAAGTGTATTTCTCCTACAATAATCTGACCTCTGAGGGAGTCATGAGTAGCAACACCTTCGTTCTGAACCTTCAGCTCCAACTCGAAATCATAGACTTTAGTTATAACAAGTTCAGATCTTTCCCAGCAGAGGCCAACCTATTTAATTTTTTAAAACTCGAGTATTTGAACTTGGAGGGCAACCTCATTCGCGACATTTTTCTGGACCAGATTTTGGAATTGCCCAACAGCAGCGAGGTTAACCTGAAGAAAAACAAGATTGAGAAAGTCACACTATCCAAAAGGCCAAGAAATAATAGAGTGAGTGTGTTTTTGGGAAAGAACAACCTAACCTGCGATTGTAATCTCTACAGCTTAGTGAACATTATTCAAAGCGATAAGTCTCACCTCTCGAGGCTCACCTATTACCCTATTGATGAGGACCGGGGGGACAGTCTCCTGAAGAAACAGGAGGAATCAAGGTCGGTCATTCACGTGGTGGATAAGGATGATCTGGTGTGCCAAAGGCCAGTGTTCCTCGCGAATCAGAACCTCGCCGACGTGAATATGTTTAAGCTGACGTGCAGAATCTTTGCAACAGACTGCAGCCCGGATTGCCCTTGCTGGTACCGTCCCTTCGATAGCATGGTCATTGTGGACTGCTCAGGTCGGCAGATGGAACACCCGCCCAGCGTTACTTACCATTCTCATTTCAACTACACACTCGATCTGAGCAGTAATCGGATAACCGGTTTCAACTTCTCCGGCGACGCATCCATCGTCAACCTCACCCTCAGCGACAACAACCTCAACTTCGACAACCTCAATAACAAAACCGTCCTACCCCCCAAACTGAAGTTCCTCGATCTCAGCAGAAATAACCTCACCCACATCGATCAGAAGTTCCTCACGCAATTCAACCTCACCGGCACCGAGATTGACATTACCCACAATCCATGGGTATGCGACTGTGCAGTCAGGCCCCTCCACAACTTCATTCAAGCGCAGTTCCGGAAGGTAAGTCTAACACGGCGTATTAAGTCAAAGGTAAGTTAGAACTGGGCATAAAACCTAAATTTATAAATTAAACACGGGCATAAAAGTGAAAGTTGAGAACGACAAGGGTTGAAAGTATTTTTGAAAACCACTTCAATCCATACCCAGCAGTGACTTTTATATTACACCGCTCGAGAAAGTGGGTATTGCCCACCAATAGATCTTAACACCCCCCTGATATATATATGATTGTTATAAAGTTCGGAGGGGTTTTAAAAATAAATGTTTAATTATTTCAAACAACAAAATAGCACATATCGTGAAAAAAAAAATTTCCCATAGTTTACAGTACCCGCCCTTTACCTTCAACTTTTCCATGTTGGGCAATGCATCATTCGATTCTGTCCTGATTGGAAAACATTGTTTCTTGCCGCCTGATTTAATAACATTACAGTTCCGATACGTGTTTTTAGTTTTGCCAAAACTTGTGGCAGAGTGGAGTAAACGACGCTCTTGATATGACCCCATAAAAAAGTCTAAGGGGGTTAAGTAGGGTGATTGGGGCGCTGCCATGCAAGTGCTTTTCCCCCAATTACATTTTCCAGTGAATGTTTCATTCAAAAACGTGCTCCTCAGTTGTCATACTCTCAACCTGGGGGGAAAAAAAAGGTGTCTCATTTCACGAAGGTCAAGCTTGTCGCCCCTCCTCTCGAGGTGGCCTGGTGAAGTAGTGAGTTGGTTTCTTGTACCCTCCACTTCACATAGCCAGGCGTCTAATTTTCTTTTGAAGATGTCCACTGTAACACCACTTTTGAAGATGTCCACTGTAACACCACTCTGCTCCTTAGGTCTTTGGGCAGCTGATTAGTCTTGGTCCTCTCACAACAAAACTATTTTCTTTCAGGGTTAAGGATGTTCCCTGTCTAGCCTTTAATTTGGGAACACGACAGTCTTCCTTTTCTACTTTCCACTGTTGTTTAGGGAGTTACAGGATTCAGAATAAGATTAGAGACTAGTTTCTTCATTATTTTCCAAGTGTAAATAATAGTCTCTCCCCCTCCCTCCTTTCCAGTGAATATAGGTTTAATTCGCGTAACCTTTCCCAGTAATTTAATTCTTTGCACCCATTGATCTTGGTTGTGAAGCTTCTCCGAATCCCTTCTAGTTGTCTAATGTCTTCTTTTTTATATGGGCATGTTAGGACAGAGCAGTATTCCAATTTGGGTATGATCAGTGTTTTCAGTAGAGGAATCATTATATTCCTATCTCTTTGTTTAAAGGTTCTCAGTTTCTGTCCAGTTACTCTCTCTGCTCTGTTTACTGCTATCTTATTTTGTGTTTCAAATTTCGCATCATCAGTCATTACAACCCCTAAAGTCTTTTGCTTTAGAATTTCTCTGAATTTAATGTTCATTTGGGGTAAAATATTCCATGGATTTTAGGCCTTCTCTTTTTCCGATCAGTAACAGCTGAAATTTCTGTGTTAAACTTCATATATATATATATATATATATATATATATATATATATATATATATATATATATAACACACACACACTAAGATTGTGAAACTAGTGATTTCATGAAATCTTTTCATGTTAGGTTAGTAACTTCCGGAAGTCTTCGAGTGAAACTACCATAATTACACGAAATTACTGAAAATTTCAGTGATTTCATGAAATCGCTAGTTTTACAATTCACTGTAGCATATATACAGTATGTTAGGAGGGGCAAGAAGCGAAATCGTAGGCATTAAGCTAAGAATGCATATAATCGTAAGTATGATGACTATTTATATATCTATAAAGCGACCATTGTAAGTATTGTTATATGCATTCTTAGCTTCCAGCTTATTGCCTAGGCATTATCTTAATTCACGATTTCGCTTATTACCGCTAACATATATATCATTTATTTAATTTAACTTTTAATCATTCTTGTGGAAATTCCAATCAAAACAATTGATTATAAAGCGGATGTTTTCTTAATACTGATGACATGCGTTAAACTTTAAAGATATATTTGAAATACCGATGCGCTCCTTAATGTTTACAGCTACAAAACACTTCATTCTCCTTGCTAAAATTCTCATTATCCTCCTCCTAAAAATCTCCAATCACGTTTTACTTCGATCCACATTCCACGATTCTCCGTATTAAGCTTCTAATAGAAGTATATGACCTGGTCTGTAAGTTCCCTTTACAAAATCTTGTATTCTATTATATAATTATATCTAATTAGTAGATTTGGGTCTGTAAAGCGGGGTGCACGCTCGCTAATGGCAATTTACAACTCTGTATACAGCATCTGTATTTAATAATGAAATTGTACTCGTCTATGAAAACAAAAAAAATTCATGTTGAAATTTTGCTTTCATTCAGTCTGTCCCAAAGAAGGACGACCGCTCTCAACCTTCCAACTATCGTCCAATTGCTTTCATTTCTTGCCTTTTTAAAGTTTCGGAATCTATCTTTAATAAGATTCTCTTAAACGCCTCTCTTCTCACAATCTTTTTTCGGATCGTCAGTATGGGTTCTGCAAGGGACGCTCTACTGGCGATCTTCTTACATATCTGTCCGACTCTTGGTCATCCTCATTTCGTAATTTTGATAGTCTGGCACAAATCTTTAATTTCGAAATTGCCTTCCTTCGATTTTTATCCTTCTCTCTGTACCTTTTGGCCGATCTGTAGCTGCGGTTGTAAATGGCTATTGTTTTTATCTTAAAGCTATTAACACTGGTATTCCTCAGGGTTCCGTCTTGTCACCCACTCTTTTCCTCTTATCAATGATAGATCTATTAAGTCTCACTTCCTGCCTTATCCACTCTTATGTCGATGATTCCACTCGCTTTCCAAAGCGTCCCTCTCAACAGTCACTCCATACTTCGCGTAGAACGGCTATGGTACACCCGACCTCCGATCTTTCCGCCATCTCTGATTGGGGCAGAGGAAACCTTGTAGTTTTCAATGCCTCAAAAACTCGGTTCTTCCATCTATCTCAGTGGTTCTTAACCTTTTTACTACCATGCCCCCTCTAGGAATTGGTCCTTCCCTCCACGCCCCCCTTCAATCAAAATAACATTCTCAATAACTTCTCAATATTAGCCCATGCTCTCGTTAAGAGAATAAAAATACAATTAGAGAAATTCCTGTTTCTAGGGGGGCGCGCCCCCCTGGTTAAGAACCACTGATCTATCTACTTGTCACAATCTTCCACTCGACTATCCCTTCACCTTCAAAGTTCAATTCACAACTCAGTCCTTCCTCTTCTCTTAACATTCTTGGCGTTTCCTTTTCTCGAGATCTTTCCCGGGAAGATCGCACGTACTCTTTCCGAAACAGCTTCTAAGAAGTTAGGTGTGCCGTACTGGCTCCGCAGTTTCTTCACCCTCGGGAGGTTGCTGTCTCCGTACAGGGGTGTTGTTGTTGTTGTCCGCCCCTATATGGAGTACGCTTCCGATGTTTCGGGTGGCCGGGTGGAATCAAAGGCTCGTCAATTCTTCGCCTCTTACTGACTATCTTCAATCTCTCTCTTTTCGCCGGAATATTACCTCTCTCTTTATGCTCGCTATTATAACGGACACTGCTCTTCTGAACTCTCTAACTGCATGCCTCATCCTTTAAGGGAGAGCACGCAGCAGCACCAGACTTTCAACACCTTCTCATTCCTTTTCTGTCCAACTCTCAAACGTAAAGATTAATCGGTATTTTCAATCTTATATCTTCTCGACCGGTCTGCAATAATCTTTCTCAATCCACCTTTCTCCATCTGTGACCTCCAATCTATCGAGCGTAGTGTCTAGTCATCTCGGAAACCCTGGACCTTGATTTTGGCTCTCTTCTTTTGTGAGGGGTGCGTTTTTCCCGCCATTTCCCCTTGGCCCCTCCTTCCCGCATAAAGAATTAAATAAAAATATTTATACAATATTTATTTATTTTATTAGGTGCGGAAATTTCGCGAGGTGGTGTGCAAAGAGAAGAAGAATGCTCCATTGATGGACCTCACAGAAGAGGATGTGTGTCCTCTCCTCTCGCAACCAATGATCATCACTACTATAGTGGTCATTACCGCTCTCCTCGTCTTCTTCGCAGTTTTCGGTAAGGCTCGAAAGAGGGTGCTAATCTATCAGAACCTCTACATTGACCATAATATAGGATTATTACAGTACAACAGCTACAGTAACGTGTAAGGTAGCACTGTGATTACAGTTTATAGTACAATACACAGTATGTTACTGTACCAGTATGAGTTGTACAATAACTTATAGTAACATTGAGATGACGTAATAACAGTGTAGTCATAGTAACAGTAACCCAAACATTACAGTATTTAAGGCAAACTGGTAAAAATTGTTCCCCAAGTCTAGGGTGTTTCCTATAACCTTCAAGTTTGTTTATAAAAGATAAGAGGCGCAAGCGTCTCCCCTTGATGGAAATGGGTAAAATTTCAATTTCGTAAAATATAATTTAAGTTAATTAAAAATTTTTAAATAAAAATAACGAAATACAGTAACCACATAAATATTATGTCCTCGCTGTTAATTACAGTTCTAAGCCTATAAAAATGACGTATCGTAAGGTCACGTGTTCAATATTTTACCTTAAAAAACGCAAGAAATTATAAAAATTTATTCCAAGTAAATTCGCTTACTCGATTTTTTCTGAAAACAATTGACAAACGGTTCTTAAAATTCTTAACTTTAATCATTCAAGAAGTATTTTCATTATATATATACCGGGTGCGGCAAAAAATAACGCCCTTTTTAGTTTATTCTCTTTTATTGAAGGAAATAAATCAATTACAGCATTTTAAGAGAAATAATAAGGTTTTTAAGAAAAATACAGCATTTTAAGAAAAATAATAAGTACTTTCTCAGTAAAAACTAAAAAATAACTGGAATTTAATTAATTTTGTGGTTGGCTCAATACACCTTAAAAAAATGTACTCTACATACATAGTATTTACTAACCTAATGATCATGTTCAAAATGCTCCCCTTGGTGTTCAATACAACACTGAACCCTACCAGCAACACTTCTACAAACCTTTTGACACATTTCTACGTTAATTGTAGTAAATTTTTCACGAATTGTTTGTCTTAATTCAGGAAGTGTTTTCGGTTTGACCTTGTAAACAAGATCTTTCAGTACACCCCACAAGAAAAAGTCAGGTGGTGGTAGGTCTGGCGATCGTGCTGGCCACTCAATTGCTCCACGTCGTCCTATCCACCTCCCTTCGAAATGTAAATTTAACCATTCCCTAACGAGTAACCCATAGTTGGGTGGCGCACCATCTTGTTGAAAGTAAATTCCATTCTGATTTCTAACTCTCTGCCAGAATTCAGTTTGCAGCATTTGTAAATAATTATCTTGATTAACAGTACTATCAAAGAATATCGGGCCTATTATTCCCATGGAAGAGATGGCTGCCCAAACTGTCACTCCTGGTAGGTTAACGTCTTTTTCCAAGATAACATGTGGGTTAACATCGCTCCAGTACACGCAATTATGGCGATTGATATGCCCGTTCAATTTGAATGTTGCCTCATCTGACCACCATATCTTATCAAGAAAGGTCTCATCTTCATTGACTTTATTCAGGAAATTTTCGCAAAACTCTAATCGTCTATCTGCATCTCCATCATGCAAGCTCTGTAACACGCGAGGGATGTAAGGCTTCATCTTGTTTTTCTTTAAGAGTCTATGGACACTTCTGTCACTGATACCCAACTCTGTAGAAAGACGTCTACTGGGTTTTTGAGGAGTGTGCAACAATGATTCTCTTAATTCATCGGACTTTTCTAAGGTTGTTGCTGAAACTGGCCTCCCTGATCTTGTGGCATCACTTACGCTTCCGGTTCTTTCAAATTTCCTAATTAGACCTGTGATATTGCGGCTCTGGACTTGTCGAATGTTAAATTCTTCTGATAACAAACGAGCGGCTTTAGCTCCATTGTTATTGTTTTGGTAATAATATTTAACTGCTTTCACTCTTTGTTCTCTCGTCAATCGCAAGGCCATATTTATTCAGAATTTCTGTAAAAAAAAGAAACAAAATGATACAATATAAAACTAAAAAATTATACTGTATAAAACTATAAAGATACAATTATTAAAAGGGCGTTACTTTTGCCGCACCCGGTACCTATATATATATATATATATATATATATATATATATATATATATATATATATATATATGCCGTAGAATCGCAAAATAACATGTGATCTTATTAATAAGCAAACGACCACAGGGAAAAAGGAAAAAAACACGAATTCCGAGCGCTTTCGTGATATATTCACATTTTCAAGGACAAGAAAGAACATTTCTTTCTTGTCCTTGAAAATGTGAATATATCACGAAAGCGCTCGGAATTCATTTCTTTTTTCCTTTTTCCCTGTTGTTGTTTGCTTATATATATATATTACCAGATGAGCCGGGCATACCTGGCTATGTACGGTGGAGAGCGCAAGAAAGCAACTCGCTCCTCCACCAAGCCAGACCTAGAGGCGGGGCCACCAGCTTCACCTTCGTGTGAAGAGAGACCAACGCACAGAACAGCAACGAGGTACACACACACACACACACACACACCTTTGGTTAGCTAACACCCAAATTGTTCATTCTGACGAAGGTGAAGCTTTTCACTCCACCTACAGTTTAACGTGGAATCTGAACCACGCCTCACCAGCAGCCCAGCGTCTTAACTACTAGGCCACCCAGGGTACCCATTTATCTACCAACCACTCTTTATTGTGTGGAAGGATGAACAGATGGGTTTTGCTGCGGGCCGGCTGCCGTCAGGGTCTCGAACCCGGAGCTGATGGATTCGTAGTCAGCGACGCTAACCACTACACCACCGAGGCGCATATATATACTGTATATATTTATTTATTTATTTTTATTATCCCCTTCGGAAAAGAAATTCTGGCTACGCCCGTGTGTGTGTGTGTGTGTGTACACACGTATATTTTTTAATGCAGTAAGGAGTCGCTCAGGTCGAGTGCCCCGCAAAAACACCCCTCTCCCAGAGAAAAAAAAAAGCCAAAATCTAGGTGTAGGATTTCCAAGATGCCTGGACACTACATCTGAAAGAGAGGAGGTCGTAGACAGGGGGAAAGGTGGATTGAGGAAGATTATTCCAGAGTTAACCGGTTGAGTAGATGAAAGACCGAAAATATTGATTAACTCTCGCGTATGAGAGTTGGAGAGTATTTATAGAAACGTGATCCACGTATGTTTTAGATTTCCGATCTTAAGAGTTTGATTTGAGAGATTTCGCCCTTAACCCTTTAACGCCGAACGTTTTTTGTAGGGTTAAGTCTAAATGCGTGCGTTTGAAACGGTACGTATTCGACCCAGTCGGCGTTAGAGGGTTAAAATGGTAGGTAACTCGCTCATTCCAGTGAAATTTCATCCGTTTCGTCTTTATAGGTTTGTACAACTTTAGCGCACGTGTGTCGGAGGTTAGTAATATAACAACGACATAAGATAAGTAGGTCTATTAGTTGATTATTTCCCTCTGTCGTCATTTCCATACTCAGTTACGGTCTGAAAGTGAATATTCGATTTTGGAGAAACAATTTCTGCATTCCTATTTGCCATTAAGTCGCCAAATGGGAATCTCTAATATTTCTTAATCCAACTGAACACGAATCCAATTTAACTGAACTTAACTAATCCAAACTAATCTAACCGAACCTAACTTGGATCAAAGTGGGAAGTTCGTGGATAAGAATGGCATGAAATTGGAGTTGATGATAGATTTGAGAATAGTCTCCTCTTGAGATTTTTCACTCGGGGATTTCTTCGCTTCGTAGCGAGGAATAAAATGGGAATCATATTTATTACTACCCATTTTCTATGCCATTCCCTTTTCCCGTTTTCAGTTCCCGAGTGAAAGTGACCAAAAGTGAGAAATCCACATTTGACAAAAGCTTCTTTTGATTTGGAACGCGACGTTTTCGTCGCTGAAACGGCGCCAAATGGGAACGGCTAATGTTTCTTAACCTAACTTATTTTAACCAATCCATAACCTAATTTAACATTAATCTTACCAATCGTAACCTAACTTATCGTAACCTAACCGGGACCAAAATGGGAAAGACCGTGGATGGGAATGAAAATGACGCGAAACGGGAATGGCATAGAATAGGATGAAACCATCACATTGAGTGGAATGATAGCCTGTTAATGCTGTATGGCACCATCGGCTACGAAGTTGGGGACGGGGTCACGCAGCCCCTCCCACCCCCCCCACCATTGTATCGACGTTTGTAATCGATTATGCAACTGTTTATGGTTCCACTGGTCTGTAAATCAGGTCTGCGATACTCGATCTCCGCATAAGAAAAGAAAATTATCTTAGCAAAGCTCCTCTCAATATACAGGGTGGCCATAAATCATCGTTACAAATTAAGTGAATTTGCAAAGATAATTTATGAACACCCTGTATAATTTTTTCAATATTCGCACGTGATTGTATTTAATTTTAAGTTTTTTTTTTAGATATACTGTACAGAATGTAAAGTATATGATGAACATTAAAACTGATATTTGATTTTACACGTACAGTATTAACATTTACGTCCACCTATTTCCGGTCATTTAACATTATATATATATATAACCTTGTTTTTGCTTCCGCCTGAATTGGTCATTCTGACGAAGGTCCAGCTTGTCACTCCACCTTAGACCGACTTTTTAACGTGGAATCCGAACCACGCTCCACCAGCAGTCCAAGGTCTTAACCACTAGGCTATCCAGGGTACCCAATTATCTACCAAACTTTTTTTTTATTGACCGGGTCTCGATCTCAGGGCCGATGGATTCGTAGTCAGCTACGCTAACCACTACACCACCGAGGCGCATATACAGGGTGTTTGAAAACTTTCTGTACAAATTGTAATGGGGGATAGGCAACACCGAGACAAACCCTTTTCGTCTATAAGTGTATGTCCGCTGACGTCACCATTCGGCGCGAGAGGGCGCCGCTGCAATTGGCTAAAAGGTGAAGTGGGCTAGACTCGCGCTTGCCGCGGGCATTCTTAAATCGGACGTAGTACGCGTAACATGGAGCGCTTCACGACTGCTGAGATGGCTGACATGCATATGGTGTATGGGGCTACCAATGGAAACGGAAGAGCTGCTGTGAGGTTGTACCGACAGCGCTTCCCAAACAGACGTGTGCCAAACCACCAAACGTTTGCGCATTTGCATCGGCGACTGCGAGAAACTGGAACATTCCATGCAAACATGCATGATACAGAGAGGGAAGAGGAAAAGGCGGTAGAAACAATAAAGGAAAATCCAAAATACATCTACAGCTATGCGAAAAGGAAAACAAAAACGTGAGCTACTATCGGGCCTTTAAGGAAAGAAAATAATGAACTAACAGACGATCTAAAAGAAATATCTAAAACATTGAGAGCCCAGTATGAATCGGTCTTCAGTACTCCAAAAAGTGACGAAGCGATACCGGACGCGGATGCATTCTTCGAAGAGAATTTGCGAGGAGAATGTATAACAGACTTTGATTTTACCCCAGAAGATGATCTTGGATATCTCTGACTCTGTCATCCTCGTTTCGGGATTTCGGTGAAACTTTTGTTATTACGCTAGACATAAAAGCTTTTAATGGAGTTTGGCACAAATCTTTAATTTCGAAACTGCCCTCCTTTGGTTTCTATCCTTCTGCAGTTATAGATAGCCACTGTTCTTCTAAAGCTATTAACAGTGTTATTCCTCAGGGTTCTGTCCTGTCACTCACTCTTTTCCTTTTATTTATTAATGATCTTTTAATTCGCACTACCTCTTCTCTTCATTCCTATGCTGATGATTCTACTCTTCACTTCTCCACCAGCTTCCCAAAGCGTCCCTCTCAACAGTCACTCCATGATTCGCGTGATGCGGCTTTGGAGCACCTGACATCTGATCTTTTTGCTATATCTGATTTGGGCAGAGAAAACCTTGTGGCTTTCAATGCCTCAAAAACTCAGTTCCTCCATCTGTCTACTCGTCACAATCTTCCACACGACTATCCTCTTGCCTTCAACAACACACAACTCAATCCTTCCTCTTCTCTTAACATTCTTGGCGTTTCCTTTTCTCGTGATCTTTTCTGGAAAGATCACATATACTCTTTCTAAAATAGCTTCTAAGAAGTTAGGTGTGCTGTACTCCCGCTCAGTTGCTGTCTCTGTACATGGGTCTTGTTCCCCCCCCCCTCTCTGTATGCTTCTCTTGTGTAGGGTGGTTCAACCCACACAGCGGTACTTAACCGGGTGGAATCAAAGGCTTTTCGTCTCATCAATTCCCCGCCTCTTACTGATTGTCTTCAGTCTCTCTTCTCCGCAATGTTGCCTCACTCTCTCTCTACTATCGCTATTATAACGGACATTGCTCTTCTGAACACTCTAACTGCATGCCTCCTCCTTTAAGGAGAGCACGCAGTACCAAACTTTCTACACTTTCTCATTCCTTTTCTGTCCAACTACCTAATGCAAGGATTAATCGGTATTTTCAGTCTTTCATCGACTCCATTGGTCAATTCTGGAACAATCTTTCTCAATCCATCTTTCCTCCTGTCTATGACCTCCCATCTTTCAAACGCAGTGTGTCTAGGCATCTCGAATACCCTGGACCTTGATTCTGGCTCTCCGGGGAGGGGTGCTTTTGCGGGCGTTTGCCCTTGGCCCTTCCTTCCTGCATAAAAAAAAATTGTCCCCCCCCAGAAGTCCCGTCCCAAAGGCTAATGTCATGGTGTACATTGTAAGGCTAACCTTTTTGGGACACCCAAAGTGTAGTCAAATACGACATAAGGTTTCGGCTGCCCACTAATACCTACCCTCCTGTATTTTAATAAGAGCATGAATACCACGCTAAACTAAGTTTATACCAAATCATCTTTTGATTTGATGATGGGTATAAAATGTGTATTCAAAACGTTGCCTTTATTGTGTATAATTTTACTAGGTTATTAATTGACGAAAAATTATTATTATTATATTATTATTAATTTTTTTTTGCAGGCACTGTCAGTTTCTACCGATATAAAACTAGAATCAAAGTGTGGTTGTTCACTCACAAATTATGTTTGTGGTTCGTCACTGAAGACGAGTTTGACGTCGACAAGCAATATGACGCTTTCATCAGTTACTCTCATAAGGTAATTTTAAAGGGGCATTCGGGGTAACTAACCACAGGGAAAGTGTCATTTTCACGTTAGTGCCCTTCTATATATAGTGCCATGTTTGTACATTGCGTGGCCAGTCTTGTGTGTGTGTAGTTACTCTTTTGAGAAAGATAGAACCTCTCGCCAAACCGTTGCGAGCGAACATAACTATTGTATTAAATAACTTCAATCCAGCTGGATGTATACACCCAATTAACCTATTATTTATTCCTGGGTCTGGCCCCTTCCCCCGGAAGGACGAGGAATTTGTGAACGACATCCTGGTACCTGGTCTGGAGAACGGGGATCCCAAATACCGGGTGTGTCTCCATTACCGGGACTGGACGGTCGGGGAGTTCATCCAGAATCAGATCCTGAATTCGGTGCAAAACAGCCGTCGTACTGTCGTTGTTCTTTCTAGAAACTTCATTGAGAGCGTCTGGGGTCAGATGGAGTTTAGGGCAGCCCACCAGCAGGCAATGCAGGATAACACCAACAGGGTCTTAGTCATCGTATACGGAGAGGTGAAGTACATAATTCCATATCCGATAGTATCTGGCATGTGTTGCTAAAATTGACCCCCCCCCCCCCCCCCTCAGTAAAGTGCCCGACTCGATTGGATATTCGGTGGTATCCGGCAGGTTGCTTAAATTTATTGATTACTCCCTTTCCCATACCCTTAGTATTATACCATATCCAGTAAAAGAAATTGTCTGGATTAAGGGCTGTATTTAAGTGAGGTTCTTAAGGGGTTCAAACTTTTCCCGAAATTTCTCCCAGATTTTATATTTTCGGGAAAAAAAAGAAAAATTACATATGCATACATACATTCATTCATTCATACATTCACAGGCTGTTTCACAACCGGTCTGCCATACTTTCGGGGGTGATATAGAGTAAAAAGTTGGTACAACATAGGTGCTATTTCCAACCGTTGCGGAGCTACGGACGTTTTAAGATGTGCAAACAACAAATCCCTACTTGTGTGTAATTCGATAGATGGCAGCACTGGTGATAGTTTCGGTTAACGAAGTTACCACTGCTAATCCTCAGTTTTTTCTTTTAGTTGGTTCTGATCTGTGGTACGAGACACTGTGTTGCGCTAAGGTGAACAATCGATCAAAATGAATCAACAGTTCGCACCCACCGAATACGCTGATGTCCATTTCATTTATGGATTCTGTGATGGTAATAGCAGAGCGACTGTTGAATATCGAAGACGTTTTCGGAACTGCCGAATACCGAACAGGCAAATGACACACACCAGAGATTAAGGGAAACGGGGACAATTGTTCCATGTAACCAAGGACGTGTAGCACGACGCCTCGTTGCTGTGGAGGAGCGCATACTCGACCTAGTACAACAACGTTGCACAACTACCAGTGTTCGAAGGATTTCTAGACGAATTGTTGAATCCGCATCGCGTGTATGGCGAACCATACATGATGAGGGTTTGTATCCCTATCATTTGCAACGTGTGCCAGCTCTTCAACGGATGATTACGATAAACGTGTTAAATTTTGCTAGTGGCTGGTTATGCATCGCCAAATTCTTAATCGCGTATTGTTTAGTGATGAAGCACAATTCATTCGGGATGAAATTAACAGTAGACGAAATCCCCATTTCTGGTCCGCCGATAATCCCCACGTATCGTTGAAGGAAACTTTCAACATCGATTCTCGGTGAATGTTTGGTGTGGTGTAATTGGAGATCAGCTGATTGAACCGTTTGTTTTGGAACAACGATTAAATGCTGATATTTATCTGAACTTCCTGACGAACGAATTCTCTTTTGATGGAGGACGTGCCCTTCGAGATAACGCGCAGGATGTTCTTTCAAGCACGATGGGGGCGCCACCACATTTTGGTCATGTTACGGGTTACTTGAATCAGCGATACGGGAATCGTTTGATTGGTCGTGCTGGTTCAATATCGTGGCCCCCGAGATCTCCGGACCTACCCCCGTTAGATTTCTCTTCATGGGGCCTTATGAAAGAGATGGTCTACTCTACAAGATTAAAGTACAAACGAGAGAGGAACTCTTGCGTCGGATTATGGATGCCGCTGCTTATATACGAGAACACCCCGAAATGATTCAATGGGCAGTGAATTCTTGTTTGGAACGAGCAAGGCTGTGCAGTGAAAACCGAGGCGAACATTTTGAACATTTATAAGGTGTATCTCATAAAATGTAGCAATAAATATATCCGATTAATACTCTATTTTTTCCGTGCACCTTAAAACGTCCGTAGCTCTGCAACGGTTGGAAATACTACCGATGTTGTGTTAACTTTTTGCTCTATATCACCCCCGAAAGTATGGCGGACTGTGTGTGTGTGTGTGTGTGTGTGTGTGTACACAGGGTGTTTCATAACATGTGGGACGCATTTTTAGGATAGATTCAGGACCTAAAAACAATAAAAAAAGTTCATATAAACATATGCCCGAAATCGCTTTGTTTCAGAGTTACAGCCGTTGTGTTTTCCAGCAAGTATTCGCCTTACCTTTAAAGGAAGTGCTCAAAATGACTGCCTTGCGCTTGAATATACGCCTGAACACGCCTCATCATAGACTGCCTGACGCGTTCAAACATTCCAGGTATTGCTCGGATTTTCTGGCATCCTTGTTCTACACGTTGGCGAAGCATTTCAACGTTGTCAATGAGTGTCGCGTAAACGATGGATTTCAGATGACCCCACAGGTAAAACTCGAGTGGATTCAGGTCCGGGGAGCGAGCAGGCCACGCAATGGGTCCTCCACGGCCTATCCATTTATCAGGGAAATGGTCATCCAAATAGTTTCTGGCTACTCGACTAAAATGAGGCGGAGCGCCGTCATGCAGAAACCACATACGACGTCGGACACCAAGAGGAACTTCATCTAGTAAATCGCTTAAATCATTCCCTAAAAAATTGGAATAGGATTCTCCTGTTAATCTTCCAGACAAAACAAAAGGACCGATTAAGTTGTCGGCAATAAGTCCTGCCCATACATTGATACTAAATTATTGTTGGTGCCTTGATTGGATGATGGCATGCGGATTCTCTTCGGCCCAGTGACGGGTGTTGTGAAAATTGATCACGCCATTTCTTGTGAAGGCAACCTCATCAGAAAGCAACACGGAGGATAGAAAAAGAGGATCGCGAGCACACTGTTGAAGGAACCAAGTACAAAAAGCCTCTCGTGGTGGGAAATCAGCTTCAGTAAGGCCTTGTACACTCTGACTGCACTTATTCACGGTAAGAAGTTAAGAATACGAACAGTGAAACACCGCGATGCACCTCTGACTGACTGATGACTCTTATACTCAACGATATTGAAACATGTCATAGAGTGTACGAAACATTACAATCGGCAAGGCCATACATGAAATAAGTCTCGTACACACTCTCAAACATTGTTGGCAAGCAGTGTTTGTAAACAGTTTGCGGAAAGAATTGCTGGAACACAAAATGGGCTGTAACTCGGAAACAGTTATTTCGGGCATATGTTTATATAATTTTTTTTCATTGTTTTCAAGTCCTGAATCCATCCTGAAAGTGCGTCCCACATGTTATGAAACACCCTCATATATATATATATATATAATATATATAGTATATATATCCCATGGGGGTAAAGGGGTAAAAGGACTTGTGTGACAATTTGTACATTGGTGAGAACTCTATATTGTGGTTGGAACAACTCTACTAATATTAACATCCATTCGGTACATAATATTGATAGACTTAAGTTCGCGTTCAATAGACCTTGTACTGGTAACCTCTTACAAGCCCGTATAACCAAACTTGATCTTTCTTACTTATCAAATTATATTCCGTGAAACCTTATCCATATTACGTACAAATCGTCAAAGGATCCAAATGCGAGTGAAGCGCAGAAGAGAAATAAACTACCTTTATTTCGTAATGACAAATAAAAGTGAATCTTGAAGACAAAGAAACGGCTGAGGAACAAGGGTCGATAGCTAATTCTCATGTTCACAAATATGGGTCGTTTGCTACTCTTCTCGAAGATGATCATCACATTGGGTTGCGTGTCCATAGGCACATTAATGACGTCACCAAGGCAGGGTTGGCAAAAACCCAACTGGTTTTTTTGCTGGGTAGTTGGGTTTTTGCTGGGTTTTTGCCGGGTTTTTGCCAACCCTGCACCAAGGAGAAATTCCTGATGTTGCCAATGGGCACTTCCAAAATAATTTGAGTTTCCTGTTGAATATTTTTCGGGAGGAAGGAGTAGCAGGGTTTCACCGGCGCTTCAATTGTTGGGGCGATATCGCGCCGAAGAGGCCTGTTTGGTTGTCCTGTTCACGTAAGGAAGAATAGGGTATTCTGCAGACAATGCGTGCTCTTTGTAAAGGGGACGGCAGGGAAAAATGGACATCAGAAGCTGGGACCACTCTTCTTCAAGGCCTTTTACCGAAGGAAAAATTCAATGAAGACCTTCACCGTTCACTCTTAGACTAATTACCACAGGACTGCCGCCATATGATGATAAAACCCACTCTAATAGACAGTTTATTTCCACAACAGTTTCGATGCCCACTGACATCCTTTTCTGCATCCACCGAAGAGGATGCCAGTGGGCATCGAAACTGTTGTGGAAATAAACTCTTGTCTATTAGAGTGGGTTTTTATCATCATATTTTGACCTTCACGTAGAAAAGTGAAGTTTTTTGCATTGACTGCCACCATGCTGATTGCTCGCAATTTCTTGAGAGTTATTGATGGCAAATTAGGTAACCGTCGTGGTTCCACTGATCGACTTTGAGAGGATGTGCTGGAACCGAGAAAATTGGGGAAGGCTGATAGTAGAGATTATAATCCTGTGTGGCCGTCAGGGAATTGCTCTCCGAAGTTCTTTGTAATCGGGAACAGTGTTGAAAGAGAATCTGAAGGTCACTGATGGGATCCGTTTTGTGCCACGTCCAGTGACACCGTTCACAAGAATCTTTTCGAATCTTCCTCTGCCAATGTATACTAGTTCATTAACTCAAAACTCGCTCATAGATACGAGAGAAATCATCCAGGATGAAATAGTAAGAAAATTGAATAGGATCACATGTTTTTCACTTCTTGCTGATTAAACAACCAATGTTCACCGAGTTGAGCAAATATCGTTTTGCGTGCGCTACTCAAACGATCAGGATCGTATTCTTCGTAAAGATTTTCTGGTGTTCATCTCGGTACGTGATGTTATCCTTCGTGTATAGACAATTTTTAGCTTCAGTGGTCTTTCATTTTACTCTAGCGCCACTGTCTTGAGTCTATGAAATTTTAGTCTTAAATCCGCAAGGAAGGATTGTGGTGGATTTACCCTCGGTATCTGTCTCTCTACTATACGTTTTATTTCTATAGGTTTCTATAAGTTTTATTTCTATACCTTCGGGTGTTGGTCCCGTTTACTTTTGTCTTAATCCTCAGTCCTATGTCAACTTCCTAGACACTTCCTTGAGAAATGAGGTGAATGAGGCATACTTTAACATTAAAATATGCAAACTGAGAAAAGGTAGTCTTTCCATGATGAGGCCGTCCTCATCATGGACGTATTAAAAGTTTTTGTTATGGTTCTCTGTGGTTGCGTCGTGCGCACACTTTTTCCCTTCACCTTTTTATTTATACGTGTTGCATCTCTCTGCTAACACTGTCGCTGTGGCGGTGGTAAGTTTCATTTGAATGTTAAACAAAAATTCATTAGGGAGCTTGTTTCCCCACAATGTTGGAGTGAGTGTGGCCCAAGGGTCACGGTTAGCCCGAGCAATGACAAGGTAAGCGGCCAATTTAACCCTACCCAGGACCCAGAAGGTGGGAGTGAACCAGAGCCTTACCGCTCAGAGTCCGCTACCGTAACCACTGAGCTACCCGGCACCCATAAAGCAAGCAGAGAAATAGAAAATAGATTACATTATGATAGGAGTCATGAAACAAATTAAACGAACGACCCCACGTAAAGCAGTCGGTTCTCTCATCACGTGACTTTTGCCATTACGGAGAAGGTTTTAAACACTTCCAAACGTTGTTATTATTATTATTTAGTTGTGGTGAGAGAGGAAATGGTTGTAATAATTGAGGTATTTGTGTTTGTCAGATGCCTCCTGAAGAAAGCTTGGACGACGAACTCCGTCATTACGTGGCGCTGAACACGTACCTTAAATGGGGTGACCCCCGCTTTTGGGAGAACCTCCGGTACGCCATGCCTCACCATCGTCACCCCTCGAAGCAACGAAGAAAGCGACAAAACACGGACAAATTGGAACTCGTCAACGGACACATCAAAGAGAACGCGATTCGCGTCTAAACGTTCATCACTCGTATTAAGCGTAAAAATGAGCGATAATTACGAGAATTAAGCGTACATTTAATTGGTAATTACCGGAGTTGAACGATAATTACCGGAATTAAGCGTAAATTTGAGTGATAGTGTGAGTGGTTAAACTTGTGGTCACTTCCAAGATAGAACGATGGAAATCGTAATTTGTCGCCTAATTTTATCGTGAAAACTATAACCGCTCATACGAGCAAATAACGTTTTTGTTTTTTTTCATACTTGGATGACGTTTTGAAACTTCTTATCTTGTCGTTGAAGTGGGTATACATCAATACTAGAAAGTGTTGGGTATGCACTTGCCCATAATGACGTTTCTGTGTCATAATAAAAGGCATGGGGTATGCACTTACCCGTAATGGCGTTGCTGTGTCATATAAATCTCAAATATTTTCTTATTAATTGCGGGCAAATCTCTTTAGCTGATTAGTCCTTATTTGTAATTAAAAACCAATTATTTTTAGTTATTAAAAATTATTGTAATTAACTTTTTTTAGGCGGGAAGGAGGGTCCAAGGGTGGATACCCGCAAAGACGTCCCCCCCCACGCATAGAGGAATAAGAGTCAAAATCGAGATTAAAGATGCCTGGACACTGCATTTGAAAGTCATAAACGGGGGGAAAGATGGATTGAGGAAGATCGTTCCAGAGTTGACCAGTTGAGTAGATAAAGGATTGAAAATACCGATTAACCCTCCCTCGCTTTAGAGAGTTGGACAGAAAAGGAATAAGAATATGTCGAACGTTTGGCACTGCGTGCTCTCCTTAAAGGAGGTGGCACGCATTTAGAGAGTTCATTGTAAAGGGTGATCCAGAGAAATGGGACCCAAAAGAAACCCCTGTAACTCTTAAAGTATAAGTCCTTTTATAAAATCATACGCATCATTCGAAAGAGGATAGTTACAAGTTTGTACAGGATTGTATAGGTTTTGACAATACAAGACAAGATAAGATACAAAACAAAATAAAAGTGTTAGTTAAAACTAACCCTTCAAGATGACTGCATGGACTGTGGAACAGCTGCGTTTCATAACTGAGCAATATTATGAGCATGGAAGAAGTGTAGTTTCAGCTCAAAGATCTTTCAAGACAAATTTTCAGATGTCAAAATCACCTTCTAAGAGCTGAAACTACACTTCTTCCATGCTCATAATATTGCTGAGTTATGAAACGCAGCTGTTCCACAGTCCATGCAGTCATCTTGAAGGGTTAGTTTTAACTAACACTTTTATTTTGTTTTGTATCTTATCTTGTCTTGTATCGTCAAAACCTATACAATCCGGTACAAACTTGTAACTATCCTCTTTCGAATGATGCGTATGATTTTATAAAAGGACTTATACTTTAAGAGTTACAGGGGTTTCTTTTGGGTCCCATTTCTCTGGATCACCCTTTATATACTACACTCGAGTGTGAAGAAGTTATTGTAAAATTAGTGATATTAGTTTCGCATCCAATCAAAGTAATTTCGGAATTGTGTTTAATATAATGAATTAACCTTTTCGCTCCGGGTACGAATGGTATATCCCTCTCCTTCCACCCTCTCCTTCCACCCTCTCCTTCCACCCTCTCCTTCCACCCTCTCCTTCCACCCTCTCCTTCCACCCTCTCCTTCCACCCTCTCCTTCCACCCTCTCCTTCCACCCTCTCCTTCCACCCTCTCCTTCCACCCTCTCCTTCCACCCTCTCGGGTAAAATATTGGTATAAAATTGGAATTCATATAATTCGCTTGAAAGCTATACCCGTAGTGAAAGGGTTAAGATACAAGATACATTTTAGACAGAGATTAGATACATTCAGAAGATCGCAAGTTGTTGCAATGATCGGAAGAGTATCCTAACTCAAGGACACACGTTAGTTGAGTAATATTCGGACCACAAGGGTAACCAAAAAGTCTGAAAATCGGTGGAAAGGATCGAAGAATTGACCACCAAACTGGATGGGTTCATTTGTCAACACCAATTCCCTTAGATTGGTCACCTTCAAGATTCTTAGATGAGTGAGGGTAAGCAACGTTGGGTCTCTTCACCTGTATAGGTGATCGTCCTTTATGATCAGAGGCTGTAGCAACCTTTGGTAAGTTGGATGCCATTTTAAGATTCCTCTGTGTCCTGTGATCTCCTCCTCCTACCCTCCAGGGTTGTTAGTACAGAGGCTTAATTAATCCCGCAAGTAGCTCTCTAGTCTAGGATCGATCTGATATCCCGGAATCTCCAGTTCGAGTAAAGTATTATTTTAAACTTATTTTCTCAATCTTTGGTGCAAATTGTATAAATGTTATAACAACCCTAATGATATTTATTTTATAAGGATAATAACCGGAAAAAGGGCGGATGTAGTCGGGAGTGTCTAATCCAGTGTCGTGCGATAGGACCCTCTTCAAAATTATATATATATATATATAATAGTGCCGTTCTTTGTTTACTCGTAATATACCCTGTGGCACTGAACACACTCGTGGCATAAATGTTGTATCCCGTTTCCCCTCTTCCTCGTTAGCTTAACGAGCTGATAGCAACTGAAGCAAATGTGTTTCCCACCAGTTTAATGGGTTTCCATAGTCGTTGTCCACTTGCAGCATATTTCTATAAACTTTAAGCTTCACTTGCACCAGGGGGTGGGTGGGGGTTGATGCTGGCCTGTCGGCATCAATAGAACATAGCTTTTTTGTAGGTTAGTCGGGTAACATCCGTCTCGTATTCCCTAATGGAAGGGGGATGAGGCGCCCGAGTCAATAAAAGGAGGGTGGCTGGCTCGCCACTTCATCGTGATACAAGATACAGAAAAGACAACCGCCCAGCTCTAGGCAACACTACGGCTCGAACCTATGACACGACTCAGCGGAGTCTCAGTCAGCACTGCCAGGCGGCGCCCTAACTGATCAAGCCATGAAACGCTAGACTTGATGAGGCCTTTAAACCATTAAGAATAGCTTCCGATATTAATGGCTTTAATTGGATGCATCCTGCGAATTGATTTTTTTAAAACCAATTAACACGAATTATGATCCAATAAAGACGACATTGGGATTGTAATAAGTGTAGAGTTATGTCTGAATTAAAATATGGAACTAAGGCTGTGCTTGTTTTGACAGTAGCGAGTCAAACTGAATAACAGATATATTTCCTTGCCTTTTATTTACTTAATCCTTTAAACCTTGAATTTTTTGTAGGGTTAAGTTATGAATGTTTGCATTTGAAACGTTAGCAATTTGTACCTTCAGTCCTTAGTGTTAATTAAGGGTTTCGCTCTTTATTTTAGAGTTTTGATATATTAAGTACAAGTTAATTTGCGTTCACGTACAAAATTAATATGTGTATGGTTAATGATTGATATTTTTTAGGTTAAACTATTTTAAAATTTTCAACAGTGATCGTGCGCTAATCTTACACGCTTAGAAGTGCACTGGTTAACGAGACAAATTATATTATTCGATCACTCGATTTAAAAAAAATTAATCAGTTAATCAGTTTAATTGATTTAAAGTTTCACCCCAAATAAAAAAAAAATAAAAAAATATATATAACATTGCTCATTTATGTAAGTTGTCTATTTTGGATAAAATGGCTAAAGTTTCTTCAATACTTTTGCAAAAACGATAATTTATTCATTTTAAGTTTTAAGCCCAATTTCTCATTATTTTTTTTATAATTTTTCATTATTTTTAATAATTAGATTGTAAACATTAAATAATATGTGGATTTAGTTCAGAAAAGAAGTTAGATATTGGTCCACATAATATATACAGGGTGGCGCAAAAGTCGCGCATCATAGTAATTTTTTTTTCTTTTTTTCTTTTTTAGGTAGGGGATGGCTGCGAAATTAACAAAGACGAGAGGATGAGCTTGATTTTAATTCATGGAATACCAGGTACTACAAATCGATGAATCGGTATAGAATTTAAATTCTGTACCGATTCATCGATTTGTAATACCTGGTATTCCATACATTAAAACAAAGCTCACCCTCTCGTCTATTGTTAATTTCGCAGCCATCCCCTACCTAAAAGAAAAAAATATAATCAACACTGAAAATTCCTATGATGCGCGACTTTTGCGCCATCATATAAATATAAATATTAACTATTTAGTAGTAACAGTTGCTAGTCGCAGTAGTAATAGTAGTTTTACTTGTAGTTAAGGGTTCGAATGGTGACCAATTTTGTTAGTTATTTCTGCAATGTAAAAAAAAACCTCAAAAATTCTTGTGATAAGTTTTGACATGTGAGACACTTACTACGAAGAAGTGGCCAAGAAACGCAGTTGAAGTATCAAAAGTGAAAGTTGTCATAACTTAACTTTTTCAAGATATTTTGTTGAAATATCTTCAAAAGTTAAAAAGTTATGACAACTTTCAAATTCGTACAACTTCATTGTAGCCGTGTTAAATGTCGTTTTTTATACTTTTGTCGCTTAGCCATTTCTTCCACGGAGAAACTCGTATATGGTCACAATCAAGCGAGAGATAAAATAAAAAGTTATAGTTTGTACATTGAAATTTATATAAAAAGATCTCTCTTGCACTGATTATCATATTTGTAACTATTAAAACTATTTTTAAGTTTTTAAAATTTTATATAAATTTAAAAGAGTTACTCGTATTTCATACAGAATTATTTACGTTGTTAGTAAGTTTTGTTATAAAGAAATATTTGTACCAATTGTAAATAATTGATTTGATCGTATTAAGTAATTCAAACTGATTTTTTTTATTATATAAAGATAAAGCATCGGTGACTTATTTCCTTACTCGGCATTATTCATGATTAGTGCTAAAAGCATGGGCCGAAAAACCCGCCTGAGGTTATCCAGGATTTACAATAATTGCCCACGGTATTGAAAATATTACGTCTTAAAGTTGAAATGCCATTTTTTTCCCCCCAGGAGTGGATTTGTATGCGTACCTTTGCGAGAGAAGTGATATACAGAAATAAGCACACCGGACAAAAATTAGTCACCCCTCTCAGAATGTACCTAATAACGTGTGACGGCGCCTCTGGCCTTGATAACCGCACGAATCCTGCGAGGCAGACTCTACGAGGTTGTGCATGTACTGAACATCGATTTGCTGCCACTCGTTCATCAGCCGGTCCCGAAGTTCCGCCAGAGTCCGTGGGTGTCTATTCCTGCGCTTCACATTCTGTTCCAAATAATCCCACAGATTTTCAATAGGATTTAAATCAGGGGATTTGGCGGGCCATTCGAGGTGAGACAGTGTTGCAGAATGTTCGTCGTGCCACTCAGACACACTTCTCGCCCTGTGCACACGGCAATTGTCGTCTTGGAAGACAGGAGTGGCAATGTGATGATGCTCCTGGAGATGTAGGGCAAAGGGTACCAATTCATCATTTAGTATGCGGAGGTACGCCTGCTGGTTCAAATTCATCGTCACTGGAACGAGAGGGCCCATTTCGTGGTACGAAAAACATCCCCAGAACATCACGGAACCACCTCCAGCCTGAACAACACCTTCGACGCATTCAGGATTAAAGGCTTCATTGGACCTGCGATGTACTCGTCGCCCCCTATCATTGGAGAACAAACAAAAACGGGACTCATCGGACCAAATTACACGTTTCCAATCTGTCGCAGTCCAGTTTTTGTGCCTCTGAGTCCATTTATAACGTGCCAATTTGTGACCTGCTGTTAACAGCGGCCTCGTCCGTGGTACCCTGCTCCAGATGTCCATCGCATGCAGTTCTCGTCGCAATGTCCGTTCGGAAATTGGTCGCTGGAGAACCTCATTGGTTTCTTGGAGCAATTGTTCTCTGGTTTGAAAACGATTTGCAGTTACTAGACGAGAAACATGGCGGCGGTCCCTATTGTCGAGAATTGTTTTCCGGCCACAGTTACGCCGTCGATTTTCAGTTGATTGCGAACTACACCCCACTTTGTAAACTCGCTGGACAGTACGCGTTGACACACCAACAAATTGGGCTACTTCAGACATTTTGTGTCCGTGGGCTCTGCCAAACACGATGGCTCCTTTTTGCCACTGAGTAACGTCTGCCTCACGACCCATTTTGCAGACTATATCCAACACACACTTTATTCTTCACCACCTCACGAAACAGATCTGATCCTGTGTGCTACGTCACCGCTACTTGTCACTTACCAATGCTACATCAGCGCCCTCTGTGTGACCTTGAACTTCCTACTATCGGTGCTATTAGGGGTGACTAATTTTTTGTCCGGTGTGCTTATATCTAGTAGAAGATTGTAGATGCCAATCGACCAGGGAAGTACTCCGAAGGGGGACGTTTGGCAGAAGATAGCGAGTTCTGGAACTCGCGTTTCTCCTGTCACTGTCCTCCTTAGCTGATCTTTTTCAGTGTCTCATCTGCCCTGTGAGCAATCCAGCATGCTCACACACACACACACACACACCTCTCCCCTCCCTATTCTTCACTACACATACCTGCATCTTACACATTATATAATCTTTAAAAAAAATTAAAAAAGGGGGAGGGACCATAAATGTCTCCACTTTTGGCTCGCCTGATGTCGATACTGGGAACGTAGACTCGGGAAGCGGGGCTGGTTCTGCTAGTGCCCATTCGAGATGTTCTGGGACCTCTGCCTAATTCACGTTTCATAAACTTCAGTAGTATAGCCGCCAAAGGTTAGAGAGCAGGAATGTTGCAAGTGATTACGTAATGTTGCAAAAGGGGGTGGGGGTGTTGCAAAAAAAGAAAAAATACCCCAAAGGGCCCTTTGTTGCCAACCGGGGTTGCAAGTAGCATGCAACTTGGAGGTGGAGTTCTCCCCCAAGCTATTCCCCCCAAAGGGCGAGAAAGGAGGAGAGGTGTTCACCTGGCAGGAGCCAAGTGCATATTAAGACCAGCCGAGTAGGTGTTGTTTTATAGGCTCCTAATCAGTCAGTTGGCTGAGCCAAGGAGAGAGAGAGAGAGAGAGAGAGAGAGAGAGAGAGAGAGAGAGAGAGAGAGAGAGAGAGAGAGAGAGAGAGAGAGAGAGAGAGAGAGAGAGAGAGGAAGAGAGAGAGAGAGAGAGAGAGAAGTTGCCTTTGATTGCAAGGCATGAAACTTAGAGGCGGAGTTCTCCCCCAAGTTATTTTCGTTTACCTAACCTAAGAGGCCTCTAAGGGGTTTTCCCAAAGGGCCAGAAAGAGAAGGACCAGAGGTCCTTGCTCGGCTGGGAGCCGAGCTTGAATTTTTTTTTTTTTTTTTTTCTGTTTAAGGTGCTTTCAACCCTGCTGGATTATTGACACCATTTTTTTTTTTTTTTTTGTAGAGAAAGGTGATGAAAGAAGTAGTAGAAAAAAGTGTTACCCCAGTAAGTTATTGAATGACTCCGTCAGTCGTCTCTCGGTCTTTTATAAACCTCTATTCTGGCTGAGTTGCCAGATCACGCCATGTATTCGGGTGCTGAGTTGCCAGATCGCACCATGTATTCCAGATAGCGCCATGTGTTCCAGATAGCAAAAAAACATATATTAATCATCCATTTAAATAGTGTACCACAATATATGATGGTAGATGAATCCAATTAAATTCTGTTTATTAAATAAATAATTTTTACACACTTAATTTTTATAATAAATATTTAAGTCACGAAACGAAATGAAAATTTATGAAACACACGAGCCTCATCCCCCGCGAAGAAAATTGAAAAAAACGAAATTTAAAGAAATTAATCAATTGAAATTAGCCAAAACACAATCCGCTATAACGGGGTCGGGTCTCATTCCCCCCCAATCCCCTGCGAAGAAAATTGAAAAAAGCCGAAATCTAAATTACTTCTACAATGAAACACATTCTCAATGCGCTTACTTCTACAATGAAACACATTCTCAATGCGCTTACTTCTACAATGAAACACATTCTCAATGCGCTTACGAAGAAACATATAAATCAAAATACCACTATATTTATATAGTTAATCAATTGGAAGATTCAACCATATAAAATACCACAATATATTTATATAGTTAATCAATTGGAAGATTCATTTAAACACACGTTCCAATAAATCATTTATTTCCTATTTAAATACCGAAAAACGAAAGAAGAAACGAAGAAAATTGCAAAAAAAACGAATTCTGAATTGAAATTAACCAAAACACACGATCGTATTCTCAAATCTACACACACACACACACACACACACACGAAGAAAGGGATATCGACAATCTGGGTCAAATCGGTTCACCTATTGCCAGAGGCGATTTTTTTCTGACCATAATTACCTTTCTCCCAGACAGCTTGAACAAAACCTCTCGACTCCATTTCTTAGATATGCCCACAATTATATATATATATATATATATATATATATATATATATATATGGAGAGAGAGAGAGAGAGAGAGAGTTTTGTTCAAATAACGGAATATGCTTGTATCTTTTGCCAGCAAATTCCATTCACGTAACCTAGATTTTTTCTATCACCCATAGTTTTCGAGAAAATAATATTTCCATTTACTCAGTTTTCCCAAAATATTATTTAAAATTAAGTGTACTAATTTAAATTTACTTTCTTTTTTCCAGGTTAACTATACCCACAATTATGATAAATAATCGAATTACGGACGATTGTTCGAACACAATTGCTCGGAACACCAGTTGTTCGGAAAACCAGTTGTTCGACGTTATAATTATTCGAATGAACAACCAACTAAATAAAATCTTAGTTGCCAAGACGCAAATACGAAGATGTAAATAAGAAGGTTAGCCTCTTCATTTAAACTATAACATTTATAGTGCTGCTGTTAAACCACCCTTAAAATGGCAGAGTTTGTTTCTAGTGAGAAAGGAAAGCCAATGCTCTTAGTGAATGGGTTTTTATATGTAAGAGACCTAACCTAACCTAACCATAATTTGCAACTATAGTTTACCTTGACTTTCATATGCTTCTATCCTGTTTTATTAATAAAGATTTTTAACTTTGAATAACGTATGAATAAAGATTTTTAACTTTTAATGTTTTTAATACTTTTTTTTTCGAACTATAGTTTTCGAACAATTGTGTTCAAACAATTGTGTACAGGACCTGCATTGTCTATAAGGGGAAACTCTGAGTAAATGGAAATATTATTTTTTCGAAAACTATGGGTGATAGAAAAATTCTGAAACCGGAATCAGTATCAAAAGTTCTATAAGAATCACCAAATAATTTTCGTTGTACCCTAGTGCAATTTCTCGCCGAATTGGAAAGGTTTTCACTCCGCCTTAGACCCACAGTTTGACGTGGAAACTGAATGCTTTTTTAAAATATAATTAGGCTATATTTCTTTATATCCTCTCGATTACATTAGTGACTAATGATGCGGGAAACTCTGAGTAAATGGAAATATTATTTTCTCGAAAACTATGGGTGATAGAAAAATTCTGAAACCGGAATCAGTATCAAAAGTTCTATAAGAATCACCAAATAATTTTCGTTGTACCCTAGTGCAATTTCTCGCCGAATTGGAAAGGTTTTCACTCCGCCTTAGACCCACAGTTTAACGTGGAAACTGAATGCTTTTTTAAAAATATAATTAGGCTATATTTATAATTTCTTTATTATAAAATAAGTTAACAATTGAAATTATGTTAACACAAGAATTTGTGAAAACATTACTAATAACTGTAAGTAAAAATAAAAATATAATATAAGGGATCATAGAAATGTAAGTGTATAATTTATTACAAGAAACACGATTTTATATATGTTACTCGTCCGGACCCGTTATAACGGATTGGTACACATCATAGCTCCACCCAGCTACATCGGCAGCCAATCACTACGAACATCTGGTCTTTTGGGGCGGAGCTTGGCGTTGTGCATATAAAAGGGGATATTTTTCAGTTGGGAGTAACAGTAGCTATTTTCGCGTCAGTGAATAATAATCATTCCCTCCACCATGGACCTGTACGTCTCCCCAGATTTGTAGAAGAAAGTGATACTGCAGCATTAACGGCAATTAGTCTTTTCAATGCGATTGACGTGATGAATTATTTCCAACGCAAACCGTTGAAGATATTTGCAGTGACGCTCCTTACAATCCGACGCAAGGGACTACCATAGAAATGTAAGTGTCTATAATTCGATTTTATATATATATATATATATGGAGAGTTGTAGTATCTCGTCAAATAGATACTCGCCAAAAATTTTTTATGGCAATCAATGTTATTTGGTTTTACTTCTTACCCCCATTATGCTAAAATCGAATTTTTTATGGCAATCAATGTTATTCCTCTTAAATGAACCAAAGATATCTTCACATAATGGGGATCTGTCTGTATACTCTGTATATGTTTTAAAAGAATGAACATTATTCCTTTAAGTTCCGATGAGGATTTGACACGTGTTATACAATCTTTTGAAGAATCTCGTGTCATGAATACGGAGGATATACTGATCAGTCAGCAATGTCACACCGAAATAATGTAAGTGTTTTTCGATCTTTTTAGGGTAAGAAGACAATATATTTTCATAAATTTATTAAATGAAAGAAATCAGTACAATAACCAACTACAGAATATATCGTTACAAATATACGAACAAAAACATTATACTATACAACGAGTACGTACAATTGGAAAACGGATTTTTATCTGTCTGCATACCATTTCATCGTTTCGGCGAGTGTGACACGGGTCAAATAAATTTAAAAATTTATAAATTCTTTATCACATGACATATGCGTGAGAAATGAGACGCAGTACATTCCGCAAACATTACTAAAATATCCTTGTATACGAAATGGGTTCCATACAACTTCGGGAATATGTAACTGAGCGAGAAATTTTCAATAATAGGGTCACTCCAGGGTTGAGTACCGAGTGAATCAAAATAGTACAGGCGCTGTCTATTTTTAAAATAGACAGCGATCCAGTGAATCCCTTCATTACCGATGACATCTGTGTTCACAATAAGACTACCGCATTCTCGCGTACTTGGCAAACTCAATGTTTCATTCTTCGCAAACACCGATAAATTTGGAACGTGTGACTCGTTCCATTACTTTCTGAAGTGTATTAGCATCCATTTTAAAAGTCAGTGATAACGCTCCTAAATCTATCTACTTCTATTAGGGCTTGCGATTCGAGATATACTAGTACACTAATAGGAGCGTCTATAGGCTTGGCGAATTCCAGCCGCACGAGATGTTTCCGCTCTGCTGTGGGGTTAAATGGGTATTTACGCTAGCAGATAAGTCAGGTGTAATGTCAAACGGATAAAGGTTAAATTGATCAATGAATTCTTCCTGCGTTACCCCATTACCAAGCTCATCACAATCACCTGCAATATGGGTCAGATTACTATAGGCTCTGGCACAAAGAGGTAACACAGCGTCTGATGAATAGTCCGTACCCATTGTTCCACCCAAAGCAGTGCCATTAACGTATAGAGTTATATTTTTAAGTCCGAAATTCTCGAATTTAAAGGCACTCTTTTTATATTTTCCATTCACCGAAGCATGGTCCTGCATGCCGATTAATATCCTTTTAGGAAGATTTCCCAGGGCAATGTTTTCTATCTGCTTCGATGCCAACCCTGCAGGAACCGTATATAGTTTGATTTGCACTCTGTTAATAGGATATTTCACTGTAGCGTTTAGTAAATTTTTCTCAATTTCTAGTTGTTTTGGTGAACTTAATTTCACTCGCCGTACGCGGAGGTATGTGTCCATAATGTGAACCACAACGGGCTTTGCACCCTCCTCTTGATCAGCAGCCAGATTTAAGCAGATCTCAGGACTCGTGCGGGTGAGCTTTATTTTCATATCCACCCCGTTGACAAGCAACTTCTCCTGGAAAGTGAAATCTGTGTGCAACCGTCCAAAACACTCGTATATTTTCTTTTTAGAATTTTTAAATTTGTCCTTTATACTATTTTCATCTTTAGTTTGATAATATCCCTCGGCACTTAAAAAGGTAGCCTTCGCTTCTTTGGAAAAGTTGAGGACATTTTCCAGATAGGCTCGTAGATGATAGTACCCCGTGCCTGCCGATATGTTGGTCTGATTTAAATATACGTCACACTGGTTGAATATGGAGTGCAGAAAGTTTGTTTCAGGGTATACAGCATATTTGTCATCGCAGACCGTTCCATCAGAATGGGCTATACGTAGCTTAGCGTACATGTGCACACAGCTTGGATCAAAAAAGTAAGGACCTGAGCTGGGTATCACGAATTCTATAGGTCACTCGGGGAACTAATTGTGTTTAAAGGGTTAATTGTAATAAAGTCACTGTGCTCAATAGAAACTTGGTTGGAGGTAGCTCAAAAAGGGACAGCTCCGATTTACAGCATTGTGAACTACATGGGTGGATGAAGCGTGCCATGGCGAAATAGTGACTCCTCTCTCGACAAGTGGTAAACAAACTATGATTCATGAGATCAATGTCCTTAGCTTATATCAGTCAAAAAAGTGGTCAACCATAGGTTTCATTCGCTTACAGCACTTCTTTTTTGATAGCCTTTTACGTTTAATACCACGTGACCCCTTCTTCCGGGCACCCGCTTCTTCTTCTTCCCGCCACCACGCATTTTTCTCTTTGCATCTTTGATGATTTCGTCCCGTGTACGCTTTAAATTTTTTTAGAGCCTCTTTAGGTTTAGCCCCGGCCAATATGTTTCTGCAGTGTTAATACCTGATTGCAGCGCTTTCCTTCCAAGGTATCTGGCACCCCTCTTCAGCAAAGGAACAGCCGTACGTAGTATGGATGAAAAAATGGACCCAAGTCCACTACCGCGCTGGTATCGCACCCCTCGATAGACGGTGAAAGGCTTTCTATCCATTATAACTCAGTGCGTCGAAAGTGTAGCTTCACTGTTAAGCTCCCGTTACCGAATGGGAAGTTTTCACCCTCAATCGTTCTTATATATTTGAGATATTGGTTATTAAATTAGTTGCGACATTCACATAATGGGGTCTGTCATATGTAATACTCAAACTCCTTCCTCTATGGTTGGGGATGTGAGCAATGCGCAGCAGGCGTGCCTGGGTATCCCCAACAAACTGGTGCTCCACTATATTACTGTAAATATAGCACATGTCTGGGGACCTTTCAGCCAATTTCTCCATCTTCAATTGATACATTAATCTGGACAAGTCATGCTGTGTCTCGTGAAATGTGTCTCTTTGGAAGGCTGCGCTATATCGGCCATTGGCTAGAATTTGGAACTTTCTATGGTCTTTAATACGTCTGTTAGTCTTTGATTTTAGGATTAGTGTATGTGCAGGGTTGTTTACGATTTCGTATACTAAATCATTCGTAAGGTTTGAGTTTCTTAAACTTACGTTTAAGCCTCTCACAACATCCTCGGCCGAACCATATTGACCGGTCCTAGTCTTACTTCTGTACTGTAATACCGTGCAATCTTAGTCCGAGCGATACGCATAGTTTCATCCATAGCTACCCCAGCTTTTTCACACTCGTCAATGTCTCTAAGAATCGTAAAAACGGTTTATTTATGTTCAATATTTAAAAAGATGGTGTCCAGCTGAATTTCGCATATCCCCACCTCATACGAATCACGACCCAATTCAATGTGCTTGTGGAGTTCTGTTACAAAGTTGGCTAGTGTGTTGTTAGGGTGTACAGACAGGGACGAGGAGGACGGGAGTGTGACGTAGAAATGGTTAGGAGCCATGTTGCATACTATTTAAGCTTCATTATTGCATCAGCTTTTATATAGGTGTTGAAGCTTTCTGGGTACCCTAGCCATTTCACCAGGTACATTTTTCTCTTTCCTGAACCTTTGCTTCCTAAAATTTTCTCAATTTTAAACACATTTTTTCCTAAATTAAACGCAACTTTCTGCAATTCCTCGCGGTAAAAGCCTCCTGAGATTTCTTCTCCATTCAAATCTTCAATGTAATACATCATTCTCGCCTTTAGGTCTCATAGCCCTAATTTTAAAAATCTCGCGTGTCCATCCTTGCTCAAAACCCTTTGCGAATTTGTTCCCCGAACGCGACAGCCTTATATAATCATTGATTTTGAAGCGCGCAGAGTGTGGTGGTGGTGGTGGTGATCCATCTCTCCTCGGGAGCGTACCTCTTTCTAAAACTTCGTTAGGTGTTGTCCCAATCGTGCGATGGTGTGAGCGGTTGTAGGATGACGCCAATGATTCCAGAATGTCTAGAAATCTGTATGTGTTTTTGTGTGTAAAATAACGGTGCATGCGTTCCTTTATGGTGCGCTGAACTCTTTCAGCTAAAGAAGCCTTATGTATAGAATTGGTTGTGTAATAGCTGATATTAAACTCTGTCAACATGTTCTGAAAAGCACGGCCTATAAATTCCTTCCCCATATCCGTACAAAAATAGCCAGGAACCCTGTTTTCTTTTAACATTAGCGTTTTGGTGGCTTTAGCAACTTTCAGGTGATTTATTTTTCAGAGGAACTAGCCAC
Organism: Bathynomus jamesi; assembly: GCA_023014485.1. Classification (NCBI taxonomy): domain Eukaryota; kingdom Metazoa; phylum Arthropoda; class Malacostraca; order Isopoda; family Cirolanidae; genus Bathynomus; species Bathynomus jamesi. Next base: position 964,031 of record JAJOZX010001132.1, on the reverse strand, counting down.
AGATATCTAGAGAATACGTCTATTATGAATAGAATGTAGCGGTAACCATCGTTATACACAGAATATCTTTGCATGTCTGTTAAATCTGCTTGCCAAATAGAATCAATCGAGGAAGCCGTTGTCTTGGCTGTTTTAAACCGTTTTCTCACAGGCTTATGAAGCGTATAAGCGTCCTGCTCCCTCAAAAATCTTTCAACATCTTTTTTTCCTACTCCGTAAACACTTCTGTACAGTCTATCTACGCCGCCGTAAGAGGATGGGGTAGAAATGTCATAATAGCGTTTAGTTAATACGTTAGCCATTTGCGTATTTTAGATGCACGTGGGTAGGGTTGGTTTAACCTCTTCTTGCTCCTCTTCAAAGGTGTTACCGCCGGAGGTGACGGCGCCTTCAATTGTGTCACAGGCGTTGCATGTTCCAAGTCTTTTAACCTGTTCAGATTTCCTATCAACGTTTTAGGGACATTTATTTGTTGTAGTCTTGCTTTAATATGCTGCCATCCTGATGGTGATGGCCTATCCCACTTTCTCACCAGATCATGGACAATGTCTACGATATTCGATCCCTGTACCTTTGATCCTTCCACAATGATCTCCCCTGTATCGGTCCATTGTATGGCGGGATCCTCATTCAATAGATTATAAAGACTTAAGCCTTCACTCCTCAATGTATGTGGGAGGGTACTCTTTAATACATGTTCGATATGTTGTGTGGCTAATCTTTTTGGTTGGTCAGCTGTATCGTCGGGCTCAGATCCTATGTTGCCATGTTCATCGTCCCCCGTGCTGTGCCTAATAACCACAGGAATCTCTGTAGGGCTCTTATAATTTTCGTACTCGTGAAGAAATTTCTGCAGAGCTTCTTGGTATAAGATTCTTTTCTCATCAGGTGTTTTTTCACTGTTTAATAGGGCTAGCAATTCGCTTTCCATTCTTTTAAGTGCTTTTACGGGGATCTAGATACGTGTCTGGATTCCTTTGCAGTGAAGCGTACACCTCGTGGGGAATCACTACCACTTTCTTCATTATATTAATCTAGTCAGTAAAGGACCCAAAACTGAAAATAAGATGGGGAGAAATGACCCTCCTGTTTGTACAATAATTCGTTTTTTCTTCGCTACAGTTTGACTTTTACGAGCGAGTGCACGTATTATGTTCTTGTAGCGGCGTAGGCGAGCCTTCTGAGGGATTTTCATTGATACATTGCAATTTATAACGTTAAGACAGATTTCACAGATGCATTTTAAAAAGTCGGCGTCGATATTTTTAATAAACATCTGCTGCAATGCCCGGGGCAGTCGATGATAGATTTTTATTAATTCACGGTATTTCTTTAGTCTCTCTGTCATTCTGGAATATACACCGTTTCAGGCTCGTTTGGAGATATATTCGTTCGCAGAAGCACTCTAAACGTGTTTCGTGGATGAAGGTCGCAAAGCAAATATCCGTAGCGCGTGCTTGTGGCTTCTTTATAAACTTCCAAAAACTCCTTACGCTGATTCGGGAACATTTGATTGGCTAATACCCCAATTTGTGATACATCTCTACGTTGCGCGAATAAGACTAGATATTGCGTATTTAACGACACCGCGCATGTATCTATTTTTGAAAAATAGATTCTGATTGATGAAAAACACGCTTATGTTAAGATGGTGGTAGAATACTGTAAATGTCTCGGCAAACGTTTTATCCATCTCCAACATGAGATCGTCAATTACAATGATTGTATGTTCATTTCCCTTTAACGAATTAACGTCATATACGCCTTTGTGGAACAAAATATCATCTTGGTACTCGTTGAACACTGATTGATACGTCGAATAGCACCATATAACTTTATGCACAAATTTCGAGAACATCTCTCCTTTTCTTTAATGATTTTAAGCATAAACACAGTTTTACCACATCCTGTAGGTCCAGATATAATACATGTGGATGGGCTCGTGAATCTGAATTTTTCTACAGAGTCCATTTCTAACACGTCACACTCCTAAGTGGGTCATTTACAAAATATTACAAATTTTGAGTGCACTTCCTTATATTTTGCTTTCTTCTCCCACAGAACCGTGAATGACGATGAGGTAGAGCACCCCATCATTGACATTACGGATGACCTCGACGACAGTGTAGTTGTGATCTCCTCCCCTGCCAACGAACCCTCACCAGCGATACCGGTAGCACGTCCAAAACGGAGGTATGAGAACCCCACGTCAGGTATAAAGCGCCCGAAATACGCGCCTGTTGCACCAGTAATAGGTCCCCAACCCTCAACCTCTTACGCAACAAGCCCCCCAGCAGCACCTCCCGCTAATATATCCCCTTATTCATCCGCCGTCCCCCGTTCTGCTGAGGATGATATAACGATCGAATTTGTGCGATCCGCAGCCCCCACCCCAGCCTTGACTAGAAATCGGTATAGAGTCAGGGTCGACCCTAGAGCCATGTATAGCAATGGAATTGAGCGCGGGCTACTCCGGGTTGTACAGCGTATTATAGAGTTTGCTCTTCAGAATCGCGACGAGCGTGGTCAGGACGTGTCTGTCCTTTGGATTCGGGTTAGATGACGGTGATGTAGACGATTATTGGGTGATAGTGCCATTTAGACGTTTGGCGGCTGAAGATGTAGAATATATATAGGACGTATAATGCAAGCCGCCCAAAGTAGTATAGCCTTTAATATGGACAACTTCACGGTAAATATTGACCGTGTATTCCGTGTTGCGGGTCATAGTGCCATACCGTATACTCTTAACTTCAATTCTCCGATTATTTACCGAAAGCATATAAACGTCGATCGTGGTTGCGGCTTTATAGCAGTACTCTTAGCAGTATGTTTACTGTACAAAATACACAGGCCACAAAAATTTGGTTGCCTACGGTCGTGGAGCGTGCTCGTAAACTAGCTGTAGACTGTGAACTTGAATTTGACTGTAATATGGGTCCTGAAGAGTTGAGAAGGGTAGAACAGGAAATGAATGTCCGCATAGTTGTATTTGGGCTGGATGATCGTCGTAGGACTGTGTATGTTTTTAAAAGCTGTGTGAGAGATCGTACAAGACCCCTACTTATTTTAGGATTGTCAGGGACAACGTATCTCCCCATCCGTAATATAAGGTGGCTTTACGCGAGTTATGACAAAAGTCGAAAATATGGGAGACATCATGATTTGTGTAAGGGGTGCCTCGAGTTTGCGGATGATATTGTGCGACATTGTAAAGAATGTCACATGGTATGTGAGCAGTGTAAAAGCACCAAATGTGAAAGCCGTGTAGTTGACGCTGAGAAGAGAGACTGTGATGTGTGTAGACGCACATTTTTCAATAATAGCTGTTTTGATTTCCATAAATCAATTGGCACGTGCAGGAAAATGAGAATCTGTGAATGTGGTATGTTTCACACAATGGATAATTGGGGAAAATTTAAGCACAAGTGTGACGTAATTCACTGTCCTACATGCCAGGAGGAATATAAGGCGGATGGAGTAAAGCATGTATGTTATATGAAAGATGCTAAGCCTAAAAATAACCCTTGTATAACTGTGTACTACGATATAGAAACATATACGAACGCTGAAACCAAAGAGGTAATTCCACATTTACTTGTGAGCCAGACCATCTGTGATGAGTGTATGGGTATCGAATGTGACGAGTGCCCCAAATGTGGTAAACGGACAAACGTTTTTAGAACGAATGTCCGCGATAGTCCTGTGAAACTATTTGTGTCCTATATTGTCAAGTTAGCCGACAAGTTCAAAAAAATGACTGTATATTCTCGCCCATAACGGGGCAAAGTTTGACACGCAGTTCCTTTATAAGGAGTTGCTTGAACACGAATCCTCTGACATATTTACAGGTGATCCATTGAAAAGAGGCAACAAATTAATACAGATGCAGATAAGAGGCAATGTACAATTTAAAGATACTTTATTATTCACACCTTGTAAATTAGCAAAGCTACCCAAGGTGATGGGAGTAGCAGCTGAAGTTTCCAAAGGATACTTCCCTTACACTTTCCTCACCAGCGAGACTTTAAACTACGTAGGCCCACCACCGCCCAAACATTATTTTGACTGTATGGATGAACGTGAAGACTTTGATCGATACTACAACAGTTTTAATGAAAGTAACCCTTATATAGCTGATGAATGTGAGCGTTATTGCGTGAACGATGTGCGCGTGCTTAGAGTATGTTTCCAGGCCTTTAGAAGGATGTACATAGCCCGTTTCAAATGCGATCCGCTGCAAGTCGCAACCACCATCGCATCATTATGTTTTACGGTGTTCAAGAATAACTTCATGCCTAAAGACACCTTAGCCATTATTCACCGAAACAACCCCCGCAGTTACGGACACAAGGCTATTTACTGGCTCATACACCTACAGCAACAGACAGGTGTATACATAGAGCACGCCCGCAACACGGGTGAAGTACCCATTAAGATTAATGGACGTGTTTTTTGGGTTGATGGGTTAAGTGAAAACCGTGTCACTGGTGTGAAGACTGTGTACTCCTTTAACGGTTGCTGGTGGCATGGATGCCCCCGTCCTGAGTGCGGAATCGCTGGAGATATCCACGGTAGGTCTCCTGCCGACTGTCTTGCATCGACCCGCACCCGCGATCAACTTATAGGATCACAGTTCACTCACAAAGTCTTGTGGGAGCATGAATATGATGCACGGATGGAGACAGACGAGGTGTACCGTGAGGAAATAAACACGATCAAGCGTTCAATGGTGCTGGATCCTCTCAAATGTGGTGATAGCTTGTTTGGAGGACGTACAAATCCATTCAGACTATACTTTCCACCTGCGGAGGGCGTAAAGCTCCATTACTACGATTTCTGTTCTTTATACCCATACTTGATGAAGAACAATCCGTACCCCGTGGGCGCTCCTGAGAAACTGGTGGGACCTAACCTGCCCTCCATCAATGAATTTTCAAGAAATTTGAATGATCGTTACTTTGGGCTCTCTTTCGTAGACGTACTCCCCCCACGCAATTTATGGATGCCGATCTTACCTGTCGTTATCGACGACAAGCTGATGTTTCCCCTGTGCGTGAAGTGCGCGGAAGAGGATAACGGCGATTGTAACCATATACCCCACCAGCGTAAGATCAGAGGCGTATATACAAGTCCTGAGCTGGCCCTAGCCGTACGCCATGGTTATAGAATACTGAAGATACACGAGGTGTGGAGGTTTCAGAAGCTACCCAACCTTTTCACACCATATATAAACGCCTTTTTGAAGGATAAGGTTGAGGCATCAGGGTATCCGCGAGGAGTTGATACCGAAGATGAAAAGTCTGCCTATATTCAACGTTACCGCGACCGCGAAGGTATACAACTTGATCGTGTCCAAATTGTAAAGAATCCTGGCAAGCGCTTTAGTGCAAAGTTGTGTCTAAACAGTCTATGGGGAAAATTTGCGCAGAATACCGGCAGAGGGAGCATTCATTTGGCACAGAGTTATAGCGATGTCTGGGATTATGCCAATGCTCCCGATAAAGAGGTCATGGAGATCGTGAATGTAGGTAACTTACATAATAAAGTACAACAACACTGAATTTGCCAGAGATACCTCAAGGGTTACAAACATACCTGTGGCCAGCTTCACAACAGCCTACGCCCGTATAAAACTTTGGGGTCTATTGCATTCTCTTGGTCGGAGAGTATTGTACGCCGATACAGATAGCGTGATATTCACAGAGGGAGGGTGAATACATGCCCGCTATTGGGGAGTTCCTCGGCGAGCTCACTGATGAGATCAAGGATGAGTATGGGGACAACGCATACGCCGACTCTTTTGTCTCAACAGGACCTAAGACTTATGGGGTACGGGTCAGGGTGGGGGAGGAAATGAAATATATCGTGAAGGAAAGGATATTACGCTCAACCATGCGAATCGGCGGGTTGTTAACTTTGAATCGTTGAAAGATCTAGTATGTTTGGACGATGATGAGGGCGAACAACCTCCCCAACTAATTGTAGGCACCCACAATCTTCGGGTGCAGATGCTGGGGGGCGTGAAGGAACTTAGGGGTACGAAGGTGTGCCGTAACACCTATAGGAAACGTTACCAGTTACCTGGTACCTATGATACCGTACCCTTTGGATACCAAAACGTTTGATGCTTCTATTGTTAACTGACACGTATTTGTCTTGTATATAATCGTATCTATTGATTTATTACACGTATTTGTAAATATATATATAACTTGAATATCTCGTTTATTAAATCGTATTTGTAAAGTATCTATTGATTTATTACACGTATTTGTAAATATATATATATAACTTGAATATCTCGTTTATTAAATCGTATTTGTAAATATATATAACTTGAATATCTCGTTTATTAAATAAATCATGTTTCAATTAGCGTTTCACTTTCTCCTGTGTGTGTGTGTGCACAGGTGAAAGTTCTAAGCTCCGCCCACTGTAAGACCGTGAGTCATGCTACTATCTGGGAGTCCCTGCGTGGTCAGTCGACTGCAGTAAGCCCGAGAGATCAGACGTGTATTCAGATCAGACGTGTATTCAAATGGCTACCTTTAATATTGCTTGTACAACGTTTATGAAATGGTATTCAGCAAAGTGTCAGGATGTGGTGGATACTGAAAAACTTCCTATTCCTCCCTCCTATACCTCTTTTAAAAACACATTGGATTGTGCGAAGTTCCAAGATGTACAAATACTCTACGGATGTTCTGGTGAGACCGTTGAAGGCTTTCGTTGCACAGACGATGTGCTGAAGTATACTGCAGAGCTAAACTTTATAAAGTCTCACATACACCGTGAAGTAAAAGAAACAACGCGTGCAGAAGAGAAGCAGCAGGTATGGATAATGAGTCTTGCGGATGGGTGGTGTGACAAGCGGTATTACGTCATGCTACACCATGTCGATTACTCATACCCTACGACTGAAAATGTGAATCTCGTGATCATGGACAATCTTAAGTATTTTTATCACTATATTAACGTATATCATGATGAGGTTCGTAGTGAGGTTGTGGCTAGTGCCCTGCGTGAGTTTTTAACAGACTTTAGAGACGAGTATCGTTTGATGGGCAGAAAGGAAAAATATGAGCATATGTTCCTCTCAAATAGTGCGCCGGAGTGTGAAGATGTTTAGTAAAACATAAAATGTTCCTAGTTCTTATCCTGAGGTAAAATGTCTGGTGCGTAGGCTGGTAGTGATGAAATTAATTCTTGTACCGGAAAAACAAATATGTACAACAATTCGGTACGACTCGTGGATCATACGACCAAGCCCATTCACGTATCATCGAGTCAGCCGCCCGTCGAACCGTTCCTGCCTACCTGCGTGCCTCACACGGCTCATAGTTATCTCAGAGCTTGAACCGAGTGGACGTTCGCTCCTCGAATACGATGGAACTTCCTTTGAGCAGCATTCTCAACGCCTCGTACGATGTGTCCGTGACGAAATCGTTGCGCGTGTTCAGGCGTAATTCCGGTACCATTAGCTATGTACTGGAAACGGAATGTAGACAAACAAACAAACGGGTTTATTTAAGTGTCGAGGAGATGAATAGAATCTTCGTGATAGTTGAGAAGTGGAGTGAAGATCATTATAAAATACCTGCTAACGTAGGTACAAGAAGAGAGCAGATTAGTGACGCACCCTCATACGCCGTTGTATGTACGTTGTGTATAAATAACGATCGGCCGTGCATTGATATACGTCTGATGTGGAAGAATGCTTCTGATGATAACGCTCTTGTTCCTACGCGAAACCGTTTCATCCTCGACAAAATGTTTGAAATCGTCGGATTCCGCAAGCTGAAACCTATATTAGACGCGCGTGTTACGGACATGCTTTATTTTGATACAGTACTTGAATACGCCTACACCGCTCTGCTCGATGGGTTTACCGAGTGTAGGGCTGGTGAGAATGGTCTAGTGCTGGACGTTTATTTAAAAAGTTTACTCTTTGAAATACCATGAACTTTGGTACAAAGCAATTGATCGGTACAAGGCTGAGCTCACCTACACCGTTCACCCTGAAGAACTATTTCTTTATATAACGCGCAGTTGTCGTAACGATTTAGAAGATTATTTCAATTGCCGCTATGTTGAGTTCACGATTGAAAAGCTCGAGTCGGTAGAAATAAACCCTCGATTGGAAAAGCGTGCTTATAAACTTGTGTTTAATAATGTAGCTAACGATGAACTCTTTGTGCGTGCTTTTGATTGTATTCTAGACGTATTTAAAGATGACTTACCAACCGGTTGTAAAGTGGGAACAAAAATAGTACTGAACGATATGAAAGCCCTTCATATCGAATACAGGTTCCCCTATACTTTAAGCGGTGAAATATTATTAAACCGCATATACTGCGTAATGCAGAGCAGTAATGATGTAATTGTAAACTCGATTAAGACCGAGTTTAGTATTTTGAAAAAAAGTGAAATGTATTTATATATTTTGCGTGATATTTCTCCTGTACTGTTATGATTATGCATATTCCTCAATTATTATTGAAATGTATATTTATTTTCTATATATTTATAATAAACAGAATGATGCAATGTGGTTTTACTTGATTATATCATGTTACGCCTTCTAAACCTACTACCGGTATTCTAAACCAACTTTTAAGAAATATAATAATGTATACAATGGTATCGCTAAAAAGTGGTATCTGGCAACTCAGTCTTCGATTAGAATTAAATATATAGCGAATACATGGCGCTATCTGGCAACTCAAGCCATTTACGCCTTCTAAGCCAACTGGCTGATTAGGAGCCTATAAAACAACGCCTACTCGGCTGAAGTCTTAATATGCACTTGGCTCCTGCCAGGTGAACACCTCTCCTCCTTTCTCTCCTTTCTGGCCCTTTGGGGGGAATAGCTTGGGGGAGAACTCCACCTCCAAGTTGCATGCCCCTTGCAACCCCGGTTGGCAACAAAGGGCCCTTTTTTTTTTTTTTTTTCTTCTTGTTTTTTTGCAACACCTCCACCCCCCTTTGCAACATTACGTAATCACTTGCAACATTCCTGCACTCTAACCTTTTGCGGCTATACTACTAACTTCTGTAACATTCGTGGCCTTTCCTCAAATTTTCAATCTGATGAACACCACCTCTTTTCTTCTAAACCTCCCCTCTTTTCTTCTAAACCTCCCCTCTTCCTCACTGAAACTCGGGTATCTGGTACGACCGACAGCAACCCTTTTCTGTACCTTTCTACTTTATACTCTATTTCACTCCAAAGGTAGATGTTGCTTATATGTACGCAATGACCTAACTTGCTCTCGTATTCCCAAACTTTAATCCTCCAAATTCTATACTCTCTGGCTACGGCTTACATGCCAATCTCAAACTAAATACGTCTGCGCTATCTATTTATCTCCTAATTCTACTGGTAATCCAAAATTCTTTGACTACCTTGCTTCCAAAGTGGAATACATTCTATCCCACTCTCCTTTTGCTGAAATCTCTATTTTAGGTGATTTCAGCACCACCTTTGGCTTTCCCCTCGTTTTACTGACATCCCTGATGAACTAGCTTACAACTTTCCTATCTTGAATAACCTAGAGCAGATTGTACAGCACCCTACTTGTATCCCCGATCGCCTTGGAGAGAGGTCCAACATTCTTGATTTATTTCTTTCTCATCCTCATCCTTACTCTTTCAAACTTTTTTCTCGGTTGGGCTTCTCCAACCATAGTCTTGTATCTGTTTCCTGTCCTATCGCTCCAATCCAACCTTCGGATCCTCCCAAGAGGAGGCGCCGCTGATTGGGAGTCCCTTAGGCAGTACTTCTGTGATTTCCCATGGAATGAGTACTACTTCCGTGGCCGGCTCCCCTCCGAGTGTGTTGCGCGTAACATAGAAGTGATTCTCTCGGGCATGGAGGCGTAACGTTCCTTATTCTATTCCTATTCCTAATGCAAATAAACTTGGTTTAACTTTGCTTGTTCTAATGCTATCTGCAGAATAGTGATGGGACGATTGTCATATTTCATACAATCGCTGTTGCGATTGCGATGTTTTAGCTTTAGCCTCGCATAACGCTCATTTATGCTTTAAATATACCTAAACGCGTTACCTACCTCAGTCAGGGAGTTAAGTATTGATGTAGCTCCTGCTTCAATCTGTGAGGAAAGTCCAGTTTCAACCAATGGCTTCACCAACTCCATCCGTGATTTTTTTGATACTGGTACTGAATCCTTCATTACTTTATCAACTAAGAAATGAGAGACAATATACCTAAACGCGTTTCAGCCACACATGATCATAATGCGCGTTTCCAGGATGCGGGAACGAGGACCCAACGCGTTATGCACCCCACCAACCACTTTCCCCAACCTTTTAGAAAGTGATTTTACTGTTTTCTTATTATTTTTTTAATATTTGAACTGTGTACATGGTAGACAATATTTTAAAAACAGCAGTTTCTCCGCCGTCTCACCATGTAAGCGATTCCGTTTTTCATCGTAGATGATTGCTGCTCCACTGAATAAACGTTCACTTGGAACACTTGTTGGAGGACAAGAGAGATAAGATCTCGCTAACATGCTAAGGTGGTGATATTTTGATTGAGTGGCGTTCCACCACAACAGAGAATTATCTCCTTGTACTTATTGTTATTATTAAACCAATTTTTTATTCTGTTTTCAACTAATTCGCGACCCGTTTTCATTTCTGTTTTTGACTTATTTATTATTTATTTATTATTCCGTATTGTTGTTAGCTAAACTTTCCTTTAAGTACGCATGAAAGAGCAGCTTTCATAGCAACTTTTGTAGAGATTTAAATCTTTTGTTCACAATCGCAACAATCGCACTCATTAAATGCGATTGCGATGCATCGTCCCATCACTACTGCAGAAGTCTTTCAGAAGGTATAGTAGCCATCCAACTCTTGACTCTCGCTTAGATTATATTTCTGCTGCTCGATGTCACGCGAAATCTGTTCTTCGACACTTCAAAAATCCCATCATCAAACAAAAATGTGAAAACTTATTCAATTTTAATTAATCTCGCTCTTTCTGGCACCTAGCCAAGAACCTCTCCAACAACTTTTCTTTCTTTCCTCTTTTCCATTCCGACGGCTCAGTTGCCTTCTCTTCTCCCGATGAAGCTAAACTCTCCGCTTAAACTTTCGCCTCCAACTCGACCCTGGACATCCCTCTTACTTAATGTCTGAAATTGGAATCTTGACCGGATGGAATCAAAGGCATTTCGTTTCATCAGTTCCCCGCCTCTTACTGACTGTCTTCAGTCACTCTCTCTATTCTAACGGCCACTGCTCTTTTGAACTCTCTAACTGCATGCTTCTTCCTTCATGGAGAGCACGCAGCACCAGACTTTCTACACATTCTCATTCTTTTTCTATCCAACTATATAACGCAACGGTGGCCATGAGCGGTCATACTTTGAAACAAAAAAAAAAAAAAATATAACGCAACGGTTAATCGGTATTTCAATCTTTTATCTACTCGACCGGCGAACTGTGGAACAATCTTCCTCAATCCATCTCGAAACTTGGACCTTGATTTTGGCTCTTCTTCCTGTATGAGAGGGAGCGTTTTTGCTGGCATTCGCCCTTGGCCCTTCCTCACTGCGTAAAAAAGGTAGGCGAATGTAATGATTAGGTTTAACCTCCTTCGCATTACCTAAAGTCATATGAGGGAGGGAACCTACAGCTTTACGTGGGATCCGGACTACGGATCGCTACATAGTCTGGACGAAACGGACAGTTTCCCATCCAACTACTATCCGACCAAATGTATCGGCGAAGTTAAGTGGCATTGGGTCTGGGCAGTAGCTGGATGAAAGACCGTCCTCTGCGTCCAGATAGTGTACCAAACCTTATGTCGCTCGGATCCCACGTAAAGCTGTAGGTCCCGCCTCCCCACTCATTGTCATGAGACTATACTACTACTACTACTACTACTGTTACGAAGGTTAAACCTCTATCAAAGTTCTTCCATTTCTGAGCATTTTTGTGCCCCAGAAATGCTGTCTTTATTGCTGTAAGTTTTTTTTTGGATATTACTTACTTTTGGGAATGTTTCTGCACGTTTCGAATTTAAGTATACACTAAACTGAAAGTTTCCGGACTCCAAGAAACCGCACATTACTGTTTGAGAGGTAAGTAGGCAGTTGAACTGTACTGTTAAATGAAAAAGTAAAAAAAATCTCTTTCAACAAATTTCCTGTCGTATATATAAAAGTTTGTTTATTTTGGTGTGTCAGCTGAATCCAAGACATCTGTGAAATTCGCAGTAAAAAATTTATTTGGGTTACAGAACCTACCTGAATTTATGCCATATACTGGATACGTACAATGAACGTAAAACAGTATACAGATTTATAGTGCTTAGTGTAAGAAAATTTTTTGTTACACGAGCACTGTAAATTTTTACTGTTTTACGCTCATTGCGTCAACACAACGCATACTGTACGAGTTCAGGTAGGTTTTATAATCCAAATAAGTTTTTTGCTATGAATTTTACAAATGTCTTGGATTCAGCAGATACATTGAAATGAACCTGTATGTATATAACAATTTTTTTTTTTAATCTAAAAGTTCATTATTCATTTGGAATGCTATAATTCAAAGATACAGTCTCAGGCAAATTTTCTTAAATACTTACAGTATAGAAGATATGTGAACGAAATTTACTAAGTTTATTCTTTCATTAATAAGCTTTAAAATCTAACCTGTCGTCACTTTTAAGTGGAACATATTTTATTTCGAAATACAGGGTGTTTTAAAAGTGTCTGTGCACCAAAACGACAACCAACTGAATTGGTGCGCGTCTTTGCGAACAAGGTAAGACGTGCAGATGCGTGTCTACAAGCACGTTGGGGTTCATTTCCAGCAGTTGCAACTTAAGTATGAGGAATGTATTTATGTGCAGAGACTGAATAATATTTATAGCCTACAATTAGGTGCACAGGGACTTTTGAAACGCCCTGTATTCCTTTGAAATTGCAATTTGTAAATAATAATAATAATTTTTTATACACAAGCTATCATTTCGGCCTCTGTATACTCAAGCTTTACCATAGTCTAATGTATTACCAAGTCTCCATCTTATAAGCTGTCATACTGAAATGAATATACGATAATCTGTAAATTTAGTTATCATACTCGATACAATTTTGTCTTGGGAAGTAATAAAAAGTCGCAGTGTTTTTGTTTACTGTAATCTCGGTAGAAAGTTTTAAAAGCTGGTTTTCAATGTTTTTCAATGTACTGAATTAAAAAATTATACTCATTTCCGTCGCAAATGATTTGTTAGAGTTATTGAAGCTTAAAGCTTTTAAAACTTTCTACCCTTTTTTTACCTTTTTTTTTTACCTGGGAGACCCCCAGTGGGAACCGGGAGTTTTTGGGTGGGGAGAATCGCAAAAATTAATGGTTTTCGAAGATTTTGAAAGTCAGATTAATACAAAACATCAAAAACCATAGGAAGAACATAAATTTCCCCTTCAAAATTGGCAGAACCTAAAACAACCTAAGTTAACCTAACCCCTAACGTTAGGGGTTCTGTAAAGCAATTTTTTGATGGGTAGAAAATAAACCAAACCCTTTATCAGGATATAGGCTTAAGCAGGGATGGGTAGCGTACTGGGAAGTTTGTTTTATAGGTCTAAAACTCTAAACCTTCCAGTCTGTCTTATAGGTTTACAATACCTTGGGTAACCTTGGTTTTGCTTCTGCCCAAATTGTTGTTCATTCTGACGAAGGTCACGCTTGTTGCTTCACCTTAGACCTACAGGTTGACGTGAAATCCGACCCACGACCCACCACGGGTAGTCAGAAACTACAAAGTCCTTGCCCAGACTCGATCTCGCGACCTCCAATCAGCAGCCCAGCATCTTAACCACTAGGTCACCAAGGGCACCCATTTATCTACCAACCTATTATTTCTGGAAGGATGAATAGCTGGATAAGCTGCACGCCGTTTGCTTTCGTTGGGAATCGAACCTGGGACTGATGGATTCTTAGTCAGCGATGACCACTGCAGCACCGAGGCGCATGTTATTTTATGCAAGTTTGAAAGATGGTTCAGTATATATATATATATATATATATATATATATATATATATATATATATATATATATATATATATCTATCACACCGTTAGGCCATAGGAATATATTTATAAACTCTGGCTTAATTTATTTGTAGCGTACCGTACTACTGGTATGCGTATGGATGTAGGCTAAACAAATCGGGGATAATCTTAAGGAAAGGTCCCGGTTCTTAATACGTAGTACAGAGATTTAACATATTAATAATATGAAAGATTATATTTTTTTCAATAAAATGCACCCCCGCGTTTTTATTTTTTATTAAGGATAAGTAATTTTAATTAACGATTTTAAAGTGGACGGCATGTCTTGCGCCTGGCAGCGTTGTGTGCAAATTAAATAAGTACTTGGAGGGACGTCAGAAATTTAACACCTAAGCCTAAGTACAAAAGGCGGAAAATTTTCTTCCTGGGATACCTCTCGTGGCCCGGGCGTACTTCTTAAAGGCCTTCCCGAACTGTGAGGACCGCTTCCACAACTTTCTTCTCCAGGCGGCGAAATTGTATAATCCAGGATATTAATGGGTAGGTAACATTTATATACACGTTAGGTTGGTTAGGTTAGGTTATATTTGTCGAGGGGGTGGGGAAGTCATAAATGAGTGATTTGCGACTGAAACGGATGTCAAATTCGAATAACTCGCATAGAAATACATCGGGAAAACATGTTTTATATCCAAAAAACTTCCCGGGACGCTCCCTTAAGATTTACCCAAATCGGCACGGCTTTAGTAGTAGTAAATTAAGTCAGTGACGTATTGTTTAGCAATATAATGAAGTTCTTATGTAATAAATGCATTAGTTTCTGTACACAGGAGTTCAGTTCATAGGGCCTAGGCCTAGGTTTTTTTCTTTCTTTTCCAGTAAGCCTACGCCTATAAATTGAGACGGGGCAGTAGCTTATTTAGCCTATCTTCAATATAGGCTCAGGCATCTGAGCTGTAGCTTAGATGTTACTTTATATTGTTGAAAAAAAATGTTGGGCTAGGGCCTACTTATAGCATTTGAGTCTGTATTGACACATTAATCCTTAATCCCTATAATAGCCTTAGTTCCTAATTAACCACACTATTCTTCATACTTGGTAAACCAAAATTTTAACGGAACAAAATAGGCCTGGTAAGAATTTAACG
This sequence comes from Bathynomus jamesi, assembly GCA_023014485.1. Taxonomy (NCBI): domain Eukaryota; kingdom Metazoa; phylum Arthropoda; class Malacostraca; order Isopoda; family Cirolanidae; genus Bathynomus; species Bathynomus jamesi. The sequence continues at coordinate 948,824 of JAJOZX010001132.1, read as the reverse complement.
AGCTACGATGCCCTGCTGACCTTTAAATACTCTAGGCCCAATGGACCTTAGGCCTATTTGATGTTGAATAAAAATTGACGAATAAATAGGCGCTTGGTTAAGGGTAGGATAACCGAGGCTAAGCCTAGGATGTCTTTGAGGCAGAGCCTACCTCATTCCAGGTCATTTAACGGCGTACTGATCTAAATCTATGCTTATTACTAAAAGATAGTAAGCTTCTATCCTTGTGCTACCTATATTTTTTAGGAATTAGGCCTAATTGTGGTAGGAAATATTTGTTGTAGGTCAGATAAAAGTTGCTTGCTTCAGGGCTGTGGAGTCGGTCAATTTTGAGTCGAGTCGAGTCGGAAGTGCATAGTTGGATGGAGTCGGAGTCGGTGCAAATCCTTCAACTATAACCATAGCAGCCTAGGCCTAGGCCTAGCTCAATTTTATGAATAAAATAGATTTAACCTAATGTTTTAATATATAATATAATATATAAATATAGTTGCTTATAATTAATAAGGATTATAATTAATTAATTAACATAATTAATAATAAGGAAATTTAAAAATTCAGTTTAGGTTAGTACATTTTGTTACGGATGTTTATAATGATACAAAAACATCTTATTAATTTCCTAACCAATAATAATCTTATTTTGTTTAAGCTTCAATCAGTTTGTATTTTGGGATTTATTGTAATTTTTGAATAAAGAGAAAAAAAGCCACTAAGTAACCTGATGAGTCATGTGGTGGTGACGAAATGCCTTGTTTATGAATCTCCATTGGCCTAATAAAGCTAATCGTAATCAATTTGGCCTTAACATTCCATCGGAGTCGGAGTCGTAATTATACGTCAGATTTTTGGAGTCGGAGTCGGAGTTGGAGTCGGCAAATTTTATCACCGACTCCACAGCCCTGGTTTGCTTTTACTGTACGTGGGTTTGCCAGATAGGCCTATATTTAGGTTTGGTCAGGTTAAGTTAAGTTTGTCCTTCGCAACATCTAAGATCATGTGACAGTTGTCACAACATAATTCCTAAGTTAAGAAGTGCCATTGTCACCCCTTGAGCCAAAATCACCCCATGTTCTTTTTAAGACGAACAGTATTTTCTAAGCAACAGAGTACCTTAAAATAGATAGGTTCTATTGTAATAAATTTAATGTTTTTAAGTAGGCCTACTTGTAGTGGTATTAGTTTTTTTGTTTGTAGGGTCTATTTAAGAGGGAAATTTGTACGTTGTTAATTGAAGAAGTATTTTAAATAAATCTTCGTTACAGCACTGTAAGCCTATTCAAAATTTTCATATTATAACTTAGAGGCTCTGATGAGCAATTATATTTTAGTCCTAACCTGATAAGTTTGAGTACTTAAGCTACATAAAATTGTGAAAGTTATTATTAAAACTGGGCCTACTGAACGTTTAAATCATTGGAGATTATCTATTTTCACATAAAAAAAACACGTCTTATTTTTACACCATCTTTGGTGACTGTAAAATGAATGTATGTATATTGGATATAGATGATGCAATTACTGTTAAAAGAAAAAGATTACAGCAAGGACGGTATACTGTAACTTTGACCACAGGTACTCCCCACCCCAATAGATTTTTTCAGATTCTCCAGTAGATAACGCTAGGTGGAATTTTGGGTCCCGTTTTACTAGTTAGGCCTACCAGTATTATTTCTCGTACGATCTACGGGTACTGACGGTAAGACAAATGAAGTCCTATGCGCGTACATAAGTACTATTTGTTAACTACCTATTTGTTCATCTCTTATTATTTCATGTGTCAGTGTTGAGTTTAAAAAAAAAAATTCAAGTATTCATCATACTGAAAGGTGTTTAACCTTCAATGGCTGTGGGCCACGGTGCAATCTTAAAATCGTCTGTGGGCCGCCTTAACTTGCGAATAATCTAACTGCTGAACACACACACACACACACACACACACACACACACACAAAGAAAAATGTAAGACCTCACATTCATATTTCTCTAAGCCCTTGCGGCAAAACAGATTTTCATAGCTTGTAGTAATTGAATTTGTGGGTAGGCCTATTCGTTGTTTCTAGTTGGAGTGCTTCCCTGTTCAGTCTTACTCTTACCTGGGCTTACGCAAGTAGGCTTATGAGCTGCACTTGGTCTTAAGTGAAGATTTTTAGCCCAACGATTGGCCTTGTTAATCGATGTGTACGCCTAGTAGGCTTCAGTAGTACAGCATAGCTTAGTTGTGGAATATATCTACCATATTTTACGCCTCATAAGACGCTACAAGTGGTAAGACGCACCCTATATTTAGCAAAGTATATTTAGGAAAAAAATATTTCGAAGATTTATCAGCCTGACAAAAAATATATTCCCATAACTTTATTAAAAGAACATTAAACAAAATAACATATGAGCCCTGAAGTAATTTTTGGAGACGTTTTTCAGGAAAAAAGTAGCGTCTTATGAGGCGTGAAATACGGTACTTGATATTTTTAATAAATATATGAAAGTCCGACAGGGTCTGCAGGAATTATTTACCTATCAAGGCCAAACTGGTAGGTTAGGCCACAAGTTGATGATAATAGGCTACTTAAGTTATGTATGCCTAATAATTTTACACGAGCCTATCATGAATACATAAATAAGTCTACTAATGATCTCGCTTTTCCATACAATTTTAAAAGTAGACCCGTTAAATAACAAGCCTACGCCTGTAGGCTTCCAGGTGGGGAAATACATGTAGGGCCCTATATAGGCCTATTTTGTTTGATAAGTGCTACCTAAACTCGGAATATAGCTTTAACGCGCGTTAAACCCATGATTTTAACCTATGTTAATCGCATTAGTTTTAATGGATGTAATTTATTCTGTTTGAAATTTAATCAGTCATTATTATTGTATTTATTGTTAACCATCGAGTTGTGATGACTTCCGGTTAGGAAACACACACACACACACACACCTTGGTTTTGCTTCCGCCTCATTCCGGCGAAGGTCACGTTTGTCACTCCACCTTAGACCTACAGTTTAACGTGAATCCGAACCACGCCCGACCAGCGTCTTAAGCACTAGGCTACCCAGGGTACCCATTTATCTACCAACCAATTTATTGCGTGGAAAGATGAACAGCTGGGTTTTGCTGTGCGCCGGCTACCGTCAGCGGGTCTCGAACCCGGCGCCGATGGATTCGTAGTCAGCGACGCTAACCACACCACCACCGAGACGCATGTATATATATATATATATATAAAGAACGACGCTTGTATAGAAGAACGTTCCGCACAAGATGAGGAGGGAGAACGAACAAATGAAAAATGAGGTAACCACCCGGGAATCGAACCCGGGATCTTCCGATTGCTGGTCAGATATGCTAACCACTCACCATGGGCCTCGATTAATCAGAAGTCGTAATTCTCCTACATACGAGCAGAAACCAATGCCCTGAGGGGGCACCTCCCGCATGCCGCACATATATACATTTTAACTGCAAACAACACAGTATAATTAATGTAAAGAACGACGCTTGTATAGAAGAACGTTCAGCTCGTATGTAGGAGAATTACGACTTCTGATTAATCGAGGCCCATGGTGTAGTGGTTAGCATATCTGACCGGCAATCGGAAGATCCCGGGTTTGATTCCCGGGTGGTTACCTCATTTTTCATTTGTTCGGTCTCCCTCCTCATCTTGTTCGGAACGTTCTTCTATACAAGCGTCGTTCTTTACATTAATTATACTGTGTGTTTGCAGTTAAAATGTATATATATATATATATATATATATACAGGGTGGGCCGTAAGTTTCCATACATAGGAAAAATAAACATTTTTTTATGGACAACCATTTTTATTTATATAATATGCTCTACATGGTTGCCATTGTTTTGAAAACACATTTCAATACGTGTTCCCACGCATTAGCATAGTTGACGTTATGCTTGTAATGGCTTTGGTGATACGTTCCTTTAGATGATTTATGTCTCGTATCTTTTCCTGATACACCATGGCCTTCAAGTGCCCCCAAAGATAGAAATCAAGGGGGGTGAGATCTGGGGATCTGGGAGGCCACTCCACAGGACCACGCCGACCAATCCAAGCATCCGGAAACTGCTGATCCAAATACCGACGCACGTGAAGACCATAATGAGGTGGAGCTCCATCTTGCTGGAAGTAAACTGGGAAGTTACCTTCCTCGTTTAGCAGGGATGGGAAAATCTCTTCTTGCAACATGTTAAGATACCTTTCGGCATTAAGATTTCCACTGACAAAAATTGGTCCAATAATTCTGTCACCCCATATCCCGGCCCACACCATCACTTTACCGGCACCTTGCATCTTCGTCGGACTCAGCCAGTTAGGGTTAGCATTACTCCAATAACGTATGTTTTGCCGATTAACCTCTCCATTGACGTAAAAATTTGCTTCATCAGTAAACAAGATCTTACAAACGCATATTCTTAGGGTATCTGAAACATAAAAACAAACTTTTAAATTTTCCTATGTATGGAAACTTAGGCCCACCCTGTATATATATGGGAATGAACTCGGAATGGTTCCCTGAGGTTTTTTATGATACACACAGACCGTGCATGGAACAAGGAACTCTTCTAGGAAAATTAAATCCACTATAGTCCGAATAAGTAATGGTAAATGACAAACACTATATAGTTTTTTCTCTTTCATGATGTTAGCCCGACGTGGGCAACGGGTCACTCGCAGAGGTCCCAAAAATATAGCTTCCCTCACCAGCTATCTGCAAAGCAGATAGGATCCAGCTTTGGGACAGGATCTAGGGTTTAAAGCAGCCTAGCCCCGCTACATTTAGAACCTCAATATAAGCAAAAGAGACTCTGCCTTCACGTCAGATTGAATACATCAAAGAAAAAGGGGTAACTATTATTTTTTTAGCCAAAAACCAAAACTTAAACCTCAACTGGCAGAATTGAGCGTCCACTTTTCAAGGCACATAACATGTCCGTTTTATGATGGGAATGATCACTCAGAATGGTTCCCTGAGGTTTTTTATGATACACACAGACCGTGCATGGAACAAGGAACTCTTCTAGGAAAATCTAATATACTATTTCAGAAATGAAGCCTTATATATATATAAGTTTTTTTGCGCACACCTACAGGTCGCTACAATTGGTGTAGAACAATGCGGTTTTCACCATTCGATGCGTCTTCTTATTGTGCAGTGCCCATGCTAAAAAAAAATTCCCTAACATAAATCCTGCCCCCCCTTTTAGGGGTACAGTTCTTCCCATTTCTTCATTTTTAATCATAATTTTGGCACAAAATGGGGGAGGGGTAATGGGGAAACTCAGAAAAATAGATGCGATATATATATGTAACAAAAAAATTAAAGTAAATCCTTTGCAAGGTGCCAGCCCCCTTCCCCCCTTGGGGGTAATGGGGGAAGGGTGGGGGGAAAGGGGTGGGGTAATGGGGAAACTCAGAAAAAAATTGGTGGGGGAGAGGGGTGGGGTAATGGGGAAACTCAGAAAAAAAAATGATAACCAACATCGATTCCGGTCAGGAAGATCATGCTTATCACAACTAATGGAACACTATAACAATATTATTGATGCACTCGAAACAATGAAAACTATGATTTGGCGGGCCGCAGGGCCCCAATTACTGTCGGTTCAGTTATTTGGTCAATAAAATTATAGAAATGAACGCAGTCATGAAAATCTTAGGCTTCAAATCCGAGCTCATTGTATTAAGATTTGTGAAGCTTTAGATTTTCATGGCTGCGTTCTTTTCTGTAGTTTTATTGAATGAATAATTGGTTTGCCAGTAACTGGAAGGCCGCAGGCACCCCAATTACTGAAGCCCAAGGTGAGAGGAATAGGAATGATATCCAGATAAAGGGCTACTGATGTTCAAAATAAAATACGCCGTAGGCCTACAATTCAGCCGAAGCACCGCAGATCAAGCAAAATCGGCGCGTAGCGCCGACCTTTTGCTAGTTAAATTCACTATAGTCCGAGTAAGTAATGGTCGGGTTAACATCATGAAAAAGAAAAAACTATAGTGTTTGTCATTTACCATTACTTATTCGGACTATAGTGGATTTAATTTTCCTAGAAGAGTTCCTTGTTCCATGCATGGTCTGTGTATATATATATATATATATATATATATATATATATATATATATATATATATATACACACACACCTTTCAACCTTTCAAATGCTCCGGGCGATGATTCCTCATTTCACGAAGGTCAAGCTTGTCGCCCCCTTCTCGAGTTGGCCTGGTGAAGTAGAGTTGGTTTCTTGTAGTCTCCACCTCGCATGTCAGATACGCCCGACTCATTTGAGATTGTTCTGAGCCAGGCGTCTAATCTTTTGAAGATGTCCACCGCAACACCACTCGTGTTCCTTAGGTCTTCGAGCAGCAGATTAAACAGTCTTGGTCCTCTCACAGCAAAACTATTTTTTTTCTTCCGGGTTAAGGATGTTCCCTGTCTAGGCTTTAATTTGGGAGCACGACAGTCTTCCTTTTCTACTTTCCACTGTTGTTTGGGCGGTCATAGGGTATATATATATATATATATATATATATATATATATATATAGCGAGGAATAAAAGGACGAAGAGATGGTATATGTTTATTTACAAACGTTTCGGGAATTTTCATTTTCCATTATCAGTGAAACATTCAAGAAATGAAGGTCGCAGTTTGTTTTTGTCCATTTTCGTTAGATGTTTTTTGTCTTTGTACCTCTTCAACGTGACTCGGTCGTATCTTTCTATAATAACTTGATTTAAGGGTTTGTTCTTGGGGGAACGTAGCTTAGCGAGGAATAAGAGGACGAAGAGACCTTCATTTCTTGAATGTTTCACTGATGATGGAAAATGAAAACTTCCAAAACGTTTGTAAATAAACATGTACCATCTCTTCGTCCTCTTATTCCTCGCTAAGCTACGTTTCCCTAAGAACAAACCCTTCAATCAAGTTCCACACACACACACACAGACACAGTATATGCGCCTCGGTGGTGTAGTGGTTAGCGTCGCTGACTACGAATCCATCGGTCTCCCGGGTTCGAGACCCGCCGACGGTAGCCGGCGCGCAGCAATACCCAGCTGTTCATCCTTCCACACAAAGAATTTGGTTGGCAGATAAATGGGTACCCTAGGTGGCCTAGTGGTTAAGGCACTGGGCTGCTGGTGGGGGCGTGGTTCGGATTCCACGTTAAACTCTAGGTCTAAGGTGGAGTGAAAAGCTTGGTCTTCGTCAGAATGAACAATTCGGGCGGAAGCTAATCAAAGGTGTGGTGTGTATATATAATATATAAAATGTGAAAATTACAGTTTAACGTAATAATAATGTTTTGTAGGTAGGATTGTATTAAGATTTAAAATGCTGTAAAATTTGCAGATTTGCCCAATTAAGTGTCAGCAAGTTCATTATGCCCAAATGACCAAGAATTCATGGACTTCGTAAGTATCTTGCTTAATCTGATCCAAGTCATTTTGTACGTGTTAAAAGGTAGCCTATTGTATTTTTATTTTGGTATTACGTAGTTATGTTGTGTAGGCAGAGAATTAGTGGTTGGGTGGGAGACCGCCCTCCGCGTCCAGATGTAGTAACCCGTGGTTCGGATCCCACGTAAAGTTATAGGTCTCCTCCGTCATATGGCTTTAGATTTTCGCACTTCCTTTTGTCCCGTAAATTTAACCGACTCTCCCCCCCCCCCCCCCCATTGCCCCTTTCCCCTCGTCCCCCCTGAGAAAAAGTTTAAAAACCAAGAAACTTTTTCTTGATAATACCTGAAATATTCAAATGGTGACTTCAACGTGGGTACCAGTGACGCAGGAGAGTTGTAGAGTGATCATGATCCACTTGGTAAAATAGTAGACCTTCAACTTAGACTTAATGAAAAATAATCCCTGGGGCTATACCCATTAAACGTAGTTAGGGAATACCAGACGTTTGTTATTGACGGTAATCATAAGTGATCTAGCCTATGCCCCAGTAGGGTCTTAATAAAATACCGTACTAAATGCTGTCGTAGGCTTCCATTATTTCTTTAATTACATATTCAATTTTTGTTCATTAGACACGCCCACGTAGGTCAAAACTTGCACCTGAAGTATCCATTCTAAATGCAACAAGGGCATACCAAATGGAAGAACTCGAGGGCATAAGAACATTAGAAAACAAACTCGTAGACTGGATCTACGAAAATACTTTTTCAGTCTCATCGTACAGGGTGATCAAAAAGTCGATGTGCACCTATGTAGTAGAGTTCTGGAGTAACTTGCCATATGATGTGGTAAATAATAACTAGTTAGTTTTAAGAAAAAAATTGGACGCTTTCATTAATGAAATAATAGTTTGTAAATGTATACTTTAGCTAGACTACTTCAGTAGCTCTGTACAGGGTGGGCAAAAAGTGTCTGTGAAACTTAGATATGTAAATACTTTGAAGGGATGCCCAGACTTTTTGCCCACCCTATACTTAGTGTAGGCGTAATTATCCGACTTGAAATAGAGATTTTGCAAAATTTGTGAATAAAATGTAGTTTAGGATCATTTATCCGACTTGGATAATCTCGATAGGCCCGAGTGGCTTCATGTTTTTCAAATGTAACGTAAAAAATTCACAATAGGCTTGGCCTGGTCTCCAAACGTAACCTAATACATACGAGTACACAGGATAGAGACCTGCACGGGTACGGGAAGCCCGTGGGCCCGCGTCCGGCCCGGCCCACGGGCGGGTACGGGCGGGCCGAATCATGTTTATAAAAGTTAGCGGGCGGGTACGGGCGGGCCGAATCATGCTTATAAAAATTAGCGGGCGGGTACGGGCGGGCCGATTGACCGAATCATGTTTAGAAAAGAGAGCCGAGCCTGCGCGCAAGCTCACCTGATTGGTCGGAGGCGCAGGCACCGGCCACCGGCCAATCAGCGTCCGCCCCGTTCCCTCCTCCCTCCTAAATACACAGGTAGGTTTAGGTTCCAAAACAAAATAAATCACGAGCCACGGGTACGGGCGGGCCCAAAGCATGAAAAAAATTACGGGCCGGGTACGGGCGGGCCCTAAAACATGAAAAAAAATTACGGGCCGGGTACGGGCGGGTGCGGGCCGCCAAATATCGGCCCGTACAGGTCTCTAACACAGGACACAACCAAGGTTAGGTCTCTGCCACAAATCCTGAGGCAGTCGGTAAAACATTAAAAAAACATATTCATGTTTTGATCTCGTAAACAAGCTAGACGGCCTATCATTTAATTTTTAAATAGGCCTATTCGAGGCCTTCCTTTTCCAATGCCATGTTAAGAACAAATAAAGGGGATCACCTGAAGATCAGGGCCCCCAGCCTTCTTTAGTTAGCTTTATAAGGCTAACTAACGAAACTATCACGACCTAACCTAACCAATCGTCAAGGGCGTACAGTTGACCTAACGATTGTTTAGGTTAGGTCGTGATATTTTCGTTAGTTAGCCTTATAAGGCTAATTAAAGAAGGCTGGGAGCCCTGATCTTCAGTGATCCAATAAAAGTAGCGAGTCAAATGAAAATGCATGCTTTAAAAGACTAGTTGGCAACATTATGGCATTTCCTATTTACAGTAATGATTTTGAACAGTTATACATATATGTAAGGTGGAGTGACAACTTGATCTTCGTCGGAATGAACAATTCGGACGGAGGCTATTTGGAATGACTTTTAGCCTGACATTTCTTTGGTATTATGTGTTTTATCACACACAGTCATTTTACACACCAAAATACATTTTTCTAGTAGTATTTGATGTGATTTGTTCAAATATGACCTCCATTTCCGTCGGAAATGAGATCCAACAAAGTTATAGTACTTTGAAGTTTGGCTCATTTTCAAGGGAAATGGAAGTCAAAATCTAAGCAAAACATCAAATTTACTAGAAAAATGTATTTTGGTATTAATTAACCTAACCTAGCCTAACCCTGGCTAAACGAGCCAACCCTGGCTAAACGATCCTAACCCTGGCTAAACGAGCCTAGAGTATTACCTTATTATGGATTAGGTGGTGGATACAGACGAGAGCTCGTTTACCCAGGGTTAGGATCGTTTAGCTAGGGTAGGGTTAGGCTCGTTTAGCCAGGGTTAGGCTCGTTTAGCCAGGGTTAGGCTCGTTTAGCCACGGTTAGTTAGGTTAATTAATACCAAAATACATTTTCTAGTAATATTTGATGTGTTTTGCTTAGATTTTGACTTCCATTTCCCTTGAAAATGAGCCAAACTTCAAAGTACTATAACTTTGTTGGATCTCATTTCCGACGGAAATGGAGGTCATATTTGAACAAATCACATCAAATACTACTAGAAAATGTATTTTGGTGTGTAAAATGACTGAGTGTGATAAAACACACAATTACCATTTCTTTTTGTCATTTAGAGAAATAGTTGACGCACGGTATTAGTATTAAATAGAAGTTGGTTTAAGTTAAGGTAGGTCTGCACATTACAGTCATGGGTAAGGGAAGGTTTAGTGGGCACAGTTTAATTGTTATGGCTTGGCACGCGTTATACATATAGAGAGAGATTGAGTGAGTGAGTGAGTTGACAAAAGTAAATAGACACCATGATGATTGTTTTGTCAAGAACAAATGTCAAAGGTCATCAATGGAATGTGAGAACGTGTGTTCCCCTTTACATGATGGAAAGGGTATAACAGCACGATTCTAAATATATTCATTCAATAAATCTGTTATTTATTAAGTTTTATCAAATCAAAACGAAGAATTGCAAGTATATATATATACAGAGCTGGGCAGTATTTAAATACATTTGTATTTAAATACGTATTTAAATACATTTGTGTATTTAGAACTGTATTTATAAATACATTGTTTTTTCATGTATTTAAATATAGTATTTAAATACTTTAATGAGTATTTAAATACAATGTATTTAAATACTCAAAATATAAAAATGTAATACTTTTACTGGTTTAATACACGTTCTGTACTAGCACAGTACGACGCGTCGACAGTGTAGTACAGCATGGTTCATGTTTCAACGTGTCAGTTCAATCAGTTGTGTGCCACTCTTAGTCGAAAGCGGTTGATTTCTTTATCGTGTGCGTGTCATGGCTTCAACAAGCAAATCCGGTGAATCAAACAGTGATATATCTGCAGATAACAATTTAAAATGTATTTACAAATGTATATAAATACAATGATGTATTTTGTATTTAGTATCTAAATACATTCGTAAAATGTATTTAGTATTTAGTATTTAAATACATTTCCCCCGTATTTAGTATTTAGTATTTAAATACATTCATGTATTTATTGCCCAGCTCTGTATATATATATATATATATAAGCAAACAACCACAAGGAAAAGGAAACACAAAGTCCGAGCGCTTTCGTGATATATTCACATTATCAAGGAGGAAAAGAAAATAGACGGAGATTACAAAGTACATGAGTTAAATATATACTGTATAGATGAAATTAGACAAAAAGAAAACCAATACAGAGAACAAAAATAATTATAATGGTTATTAACACTAATATTTAATTAAAACAGGCAATTAATTGGCAAGAATTTAATGAAAAACAAATAGATAACGTAGATAACAAATAGAAAACATAATCTGTAGGCTGCTTAATTACTATACAGATGAAATTAGACAAAACACCAGTACAGAAAACCAACAAATTATTATAATGGTTATTAACACTAATATTTAATTGAAGTAGGAAAAATTAAGAGGCCCGAAATTAATGAAAACAAAGGGAAAGTTGCCATCGTCTTACAGATTATTACAAAATTTCCACAAACAATCTGGAAAAAAATTGTTTTCCCAACAGCAACCCACTTCAAAAATCCAATAAACCACCCAGCAACCAAAGATTATACACGAAAGAAATATTACAATTAAAATAGACACATAAGAATGTTAACAGTTCTTACAATAATATTTATTTATTTAACCAGGGCAAACCATTAAGAGGCAAAAAATGCAGTTAAGAAAACAGTAGGCCCATCGCCAGCTTACTGACAATGTACGAATCTAATTTGTACAACCCAGGGCTAATATTAAGGACCAAATCCGCATTATTCTTGATCACACTTGGTTCCAATATATTTCTGCTAACAATAGATTTACTAAACCTTAATTTGGAAGCATTTTTCCAATCAATGGGATGATTAGAATCTCTTACGTGAATGAAAATGGCGTTAGATTCCTGGCCACTTCTTATACTGTATTGATGCTGTTTAATACGTAACTCAAGGGTCTTACCAGTTTGCATTTTTTGCCTCTTAATGGTTTGCCCTGGTTAAATAAATAAATATTATTGTAAGAACTGTTAACATTCTTATGTGTCTATTTTAATTGTAATATTTCTTTCGTGTATAATCTTTGGTTGCTGGGTGGTTTATTGGATTTTTGAAGTGGGTTGCTGTTGGGAAAACAATTTTTTTCCAGATTGTTTGTGGAAATTTTGTAATAATCTGTAAGACGATGGCAACTTTCCCTTTGTTTTCATTAATTTCGGGCCTCTTAATTTTTCCTACTTCAATTAAATATTAGTGTTAATAACCATTATAATAATTTGTTGGTTTTCTGTACTGGTGTTTTGTCTAATTTCATCTGTATAGTAATTAAGCAGCCTACAGATTATGTTTTCTATTTGTTATCTACGTTATCTATTTGTTTTTCATTAAATTCTTGCCAATTAATTGCCTGTTTTAATTAAATATTAGTGTTAATAACCATTATAATAATTTTTGTTCTCTGTATTGGTTTTCTTTTTGTCTAATTTCATCTATACAGTATATATTTTTATATTCAGTAATTTAGCTGCCTACAGATTATAAAAAAAGCTTTCTTTTTGCAAAATTATGAAAGTACTTTGAATTAACCTTTATCGCTTCTATAGTAGCGTCGTCGTCGTCGTCTTTTTCTGTATGCTTCTCAATTAGTTCCTGTATGACGCCATCGATACTCTGCAGGTTTATCATTTAATATTTTTCTGATGTTATCTTTACAGTTACTTAATTTTGCAGTCACTCTTTTTCTCTTTCGGAACAATGACCTCTTTTGTCTCGAACCTGCTTCTCTTTCCTCTTTGTTGCATTTTTGGGATATATGTCTCCACAATTTCCAGCGTCTCCTCCTCTAAGGTCATTAGCATCTCTTCCGTTGTTTTGGCCTCGAAAATGGGTTTCCAATCTATTACTTCCATGCTGGATGCAACATCTTCCCAGTTTATAGCTTTGGAGTGAAAATTAAAAATTTCGAATTTGCTTCTTTCTGTTGTTCGTATTCTTTCCTTTCCTGTTGCTTTTATATTGGCTGTTATTTCAATGATGTTGTGGTCCGATATTATAGTTGGGGATATTTCTACATTATCAATTAGGTTGCTGTTGTTTGTGAATACCAAATCTAGGCAGTTGTTTTTGTGTTTTCTGTTATTTCTTGCGTTAACAAATTCATCGGCTAGAGCTAGTGGCATTTTTACTTGTTTCTGGTCTTCCCGTGTGCCCTCCTTGTCCTGGTGTATACATATATTTTTCCTATCCCTTTATATTTCATGAATGGAAAATTAAAATCACCACAGAAAATATTTGGGGTTGGAGAGTGTAGATCTTTTACCCAGTTTCTTACCTCTGTAATGGAATCTGAAAATTTTGAGGTTGGCGTGTTTGGGGGTCTATACATTACAATTAGTACCATATTTAATTTTTCAACTTTTGCTGCTACACATTCTACGTAGCTGTTTGAGGTACTTAGTCATTTCTTCCATATGCCTTTCGCGTGTGTAAATAGACATCCTCCTTTACGTCTCACTGTTCTGTCGGCTCGGAGGATGTTATAGTTGTCAATTTGTATTTTATTTTTTATTTTTTTATTTTTTTGTCAATACAGAACTCGGTTTTCACAGTTCGCCTGGCATTCCTTTAGATGGGTTTCCGTGAGGCATGCAAAATCTGCTCCGGTTTTGCACGAGTTCTTTCGGGTATAAAATTTTGTCCGGGGAATGGTTTGGTTTAAGGCCCTGAATGTTGGTTAGGATTATTTTTATTTTTTCCCTTTCGTTTTTACATACTTGTTTCCCATTCATTTTCCAATGGTGGTGCCGGTTTCGTTGCCTTGTGATCCTCCGAGAATTTTCCTCTCTATCTGTTGTCCCGATATCGCGTGTAATGGCTTTCTGTACGGGTCTCGGATCTCCGTATTTGTCAGTTGGCTTTGTATTTGTTGGATGATATTCAATAGTTGAATTGTGTGGGCTACATCTAAAAAATTGGTAGCCCTCTTTGTTGCTGGTTTCGTCCGCTCACCTGTCGGGTTCCTTTGAGGGTGGTGGTGGTGGTGGTAACGGCATTTTTGTCTGTATTTGCGCCTCCCATATCTTGCATAGGTGTTGCAGACAGTAAGATGGTGGAACTTGCAATTTTTTTTTCAAATTTTTTCAATATCCTCTTGTATAATGTGTTACATAATGTATAATGTAGTACCCTTCTGCATATTATTTACATACGGTATTTTCTACGCTGCTTCTACTTATCTGATTATTACTTTTACTACGTTTTTTTTATCTATGTCTTCATTCCGTATTATGTTGTTATTCGTTATTTCCTCCTCTCTCTCATCCACCCGAATTTTCATTGGGACATTTCCGGACTCTGTTTCCCCATTATTTCCTTCGATTTTGTAACACTCGAGTTTGCTTTCTCCATTTCTTTAAATACCGCAAAGGAGTTTACAGTCTGTGTACATCCGTCACACACAAATTTGATTCCCACGATCTGTTTCGCGTTCGAGACGAAAGATATTCTCCTATCATCCCAATTCATGCAGATAAAGTCGCATCTTATTGCTACACACACACACACACACACACACACACACACACACACACACACACCACACACACACACCTTGGTTTAGCTTTCGCAGAATTGTTCATTCTGACGAAGGTCAAACTTGTCACTTCACCTTAAACCTACAGTTTAACGTGGAATCCGAACCACGCCCCACCAGCAGCCCAGCGTCTTAACCACTAGGCCACTCAGGGTACCCATTTATCTACCAACCACTTTCTTTATTGTGTGGCAGGATAACCAGCTGGGTTTTGTTGCGTGTCGCCTGCCGTCACCGGGTCTCAATCCCGGGGCCGATCGATTCGTAGTCAGCGACGCTAACCACCACCACTGAGGCGCATATATATATATAATATATGTGTGTGTGTGTGTGTGTGTTTTTTTGACAATAGTAGTAGATTATAGGTTTCACTGGTTTTTACGAAATACCGCTCTGCCCATACACCTAATCAAGGTATGAGCAGTTCGCAGTATCATTGCCAGGCACACACAGGGTGAACTTAGTAATGAGGCTTCCGAGCGCGGTTCATCACGAATAGAGTAACAATTGTTTTAATCTGCTGCCAAAATTTATTATTATTAGGGCCTACGTAGCTCGTGTTGTTAGTTTGAATAAGCCTACGTGAAAGAGTGTAATTTGGAGCTCATTTATTTTTTAGAGTATTACGATATTTGCTTAATCAAACGGTAGAATTAGGGCCTCTTTGACAGCAGGGCTTGTAGGATTACCAGACTATAGGGGCCAACTATCCTTTGTTTACTTGCTTGGGATTTATGCTGTTAACTCTGCTTTCAAGTTCTAGGTAGGTTAACAGCCTCATCGCCCAGCCTTTGTATGTTGTAGGCTGTTAAAGACTTCTAAGTAAATAATAGGGTCCTAACCTTAAAACAAAAGCTCTCTACTGGCGTAAACACCACCACCACCACCACCACTACTTTTAATTAACTGTATGTTTCTAGATGAATATTTCGTTTAGGTTTTTGCTATAAACTGATAAACACCGTTCTTCCCTCCCTCCTGCCAACACTTTATGCTCTTGCCTCCACTGTACACAATCCTACAGCTAGTTCAAGGTTAAGGCGAATATACGAACGAACTCTGTGAATTATATTTTACAATTTGTGCATTTCGTAACCAGTAGAGTAGACAGCTCATTCTCTTGTTGGTGTATGTTCTCGACCCTTACCATACGTTAGATTATAGTGTGGTATTTTATATAAGCTTTCAACGGATATATATATATATATATACACAAACTCAGAATGGTTCCCTGAGAACATTATATGTTAAACACAAACCGTGCATGGAACAAGGAACATATATATATATATATGAAAAATTATTATTGGTTTTATTCATCATATATATATATATATATATATATATATATATATATATATATATATATATATATATAATATATATATATGTTAAACACAGACCGTGCATGGAACAAGGAACTCTTCTGGGAAAATTAAATCCATGTCCCAAAGCTGGATCCTGTTTGCTTTGCAGATAGCTGGTGAGGGAAGCTATATTTATGGAACCTCTTTGCGAGACACCCGTTGCCCACGTCGGGCTTGCATCATGAAAAAGAAAAACTATGGTATTTGTCATTTACCATTACTTATTCGGACTATAGTGGATTTAATTTTCCCAGAAGAGTTCCTTGTTCCATGCACGCTCTGTGTTTAACATATAAGTTTCTCAGGGGACCATTCTGAGTTTGTGTGTGTGTATATATATATATATATATATATATATTATATATATTTGTGTGTGTATATATGTATTGTGTGTGTAACATACAAGTTTCTCGGGGTACTATGCTGAGTTGTACTATATATATATATATATATGTTTTTTTTTTTAAGGCTGGCTAATTGTCGCATTATTGCCTTCCGTCATCTTCCACTGATTGTATTTAGGACTAAACCAAATTCCCAGAAAATGGCTGTTGACCAATGTTAATGGAGATTAATATTGGTGGTGGTAACTCGATAGTCCTGAGGATAGTAAATGCAGCTCTTCTGAGAAAACACTGCCGTACGAGGCGTCTTTCCGTCCTGTCGAAGTGATTAATAACCAAATGCTTACATTTAACATTCAGATTCTCGAAAAAATGTTTTTTTTCAGTCATTGGTAAGTAACTTCGTAGTGGGGGTGGGGGGCATCTTGTGGTAACAAAATATGGCAGCTAATATAGCAGCTAATAGGCTAACTATTACCGAATCGTCGGCTAACCTCAGTTTGGTCGACACATTACGGTCCCGATAGGTTAGGGTTTCGTGCCCACAGCTTAAATGTTATGGTTGTGTGTGCGTGTGTGTATATATATATATATATATATATATATATATATATATATATGAAATAGGATCCCTCCTAAGGAGACGTAGTTTTACATTTAGGATAAAAACGAAGACGTAGAGCAAAAAAGTCATTATATTTGGCTGCAGCCGACGTTTCGGGCAACTCTACCCATTTTCAAGGCCTAATAAATAAAAAGCTAAAATTAATGCATGACAAAAATATATGAATGTCAAAAACAAACTAATTTACAGTACAGAATAAAACCTCCAAGAATAAAAATTAAAAAGCATAAAACAAGCATAAGCCAAAAACAAAAAGTAAAATTTATATACATGACAAATATACACATGATAAAAATAAAACTTAAAAACTAAAAACATTCAAACAAATTAGTTAAAAACTTCATTAATAAAAAGTTAAATGAAAAAACGCAAAAGTGCACCAAGCATACCATGCTCACTTGACAGCCACAAACAACTGAGGCGAAAAGGAGACAGGGTCAAGGGGGGGGGAAATTAGTTTGTAGGTATTTTAATTAATATAAAGGGGGTAACAACTAGAATCAATATTTAAACTGGAGTTCAGAAATTTAATGCACAGAGATTCGTAAATACGGAGAGAGGACGGGCATTTTAATGATTTAAGAATTTTAAAGTTATTAACGGAAATATCAACCTTACACTTAACACAATGATTTCTAATGGCAGACTGTTCCTTTTTAGATAAAACTTTCCCTGTCCTATGGCTAATACCCATATGGGAGCAAAATCTTGCCTGCAAAGAACGAACTGTGCTGCCAACGTAGTTCCCCTGGGAACACCCAGGGCAGGTAAACAAATAAACGACAGAACAGTTCATCGCAGGGGGGATTTTGTCCTTACAACGGAAAAAACATTCAAGGGTATTATTATTTACAAAAGCAACCTTAAAATCAGTGTGAAAATAAAATTTCCTCACCACACTCAACAATTGCTTTTTCACAAAAGTGTTAAAATGGTAGAGGTCAGGTAAAACAAGATATTTACAATTCTTAGGAACATCATACGTTGGGATAAGGTTGGGGGAATAAACATTATTAAGAAATTTACCAATAATACCTTGTACAAGATCCCGTGGAAAACCATTTTTAAAGAAAAATTCAGTAAGGAATTCAAACTCATTATGAAGCAGAGCAAAGTTTGAGCAAATATTATAAGCTCTATGCACTAAAGTGCGAATGGAACTTAGTTTGTAATTAAAATGTTTTTAGTTTTTAAGTTTTATTTTTATCATGTGTATATTTGTCATGTATATAAATTTTACTTTTTGTTTTTGGCTTATGCTTGTTTTATGCTTTTTAATTTTTATTCTTGGAGGTTTTATTCTGTACTGTAAATTAGTTTGTTTTTGACATTCATATATTTTTGTCATGCATTAATTTTAGCTTTTTATTTATTAGGCCTTGAAAATGGGTAGAGTTGCCCGAAACGTCGGCTGCAGCCAAATATAATGACTTTTTTGCTCTACGTCTTCGTTTTTATCCTAAATATATATATATATATATTAGGGTTGCACCGATTAATCGGTAGGTAATCGGCCTTTTGATCGATTAATCGGAGCGATTAGTTGCCAAATGTATCTTTGTAATTTCTCTTTTTATTAGGAAATAATCAGTTAATCTGATGATCAAGCCAAAAATCTTAATGCCTCTCCAAAAATCGCTTATCTCCTGCAAGTTCCTACATAAAGTTGGAAAAAATGTCATACAACCTCCTCCATCCCTTCACAATTCGTATTAATGCTCGTCTTTTATTTTTTTAACTCTATTTCTTTTATTATACAAAAAATATAAAAAAATACAGACCCAAAAAACATATTCAAAATAAAAGCAAAAAATAGGAATCTTTTTCTTTTTTTTATAAACCACTAAAAACTTTAATTTTTACTCTCAAGCCCTAATTGACGTTTGTCGTCAATCGTTTGGTTTACCTGACTCGGACTCAAAATATATTTTGTTACTCGATTTTTTTCAAAGGAAGAATCAAATTCAATCATAATTAATCAATCTAAGTAATTCAAATTCAACTCTGAACTTAGAATATTAAACGTAAACATTGCCTTTTATTGGGCAAATAAAAAATACAATATTTCAAGCATTTTTATTATATTAACATTCAACGAGCTTACGTAAGAAAATTCAGAATATACCTTAATGACCATTAAACGACAGGTAACTTTGTACACCTGTAAATTAAACGCCGGAATTCTAATGCAAAACTATTAACATTTTCTGAAAGTCAATTCTGTTTATTTTCCAGTACAGGTATTATATGAAATAGTAGGGCCATTAATCAAATAATGGGGCTCGAGAGGTCGAGTACCCATGGATCGTAGCTAACTTTATTCACACTGACATTCACACTAGCATCCAAGATGACCACGAGGAAAAAGAGAAATACAAATACGGAACGATTTCATATAATTTACAACCAGGGTGTACAGAATGAAAGGTTACAACTAAGCAAAGGTGATAATATACTAGATTCGTTAAGGGTGGGTACTGGGTATCGGTAAAATCATTTATTCCCCATGTAGGAGATGGCAGGTGGTGGGCAGCACAGCTAAGCTGGTAATAACATTGTGATGTCTTTACTTTATGGTACCGATTAATCGGATTCAAAATTTAGTAATCGGCCAAATTACATATAGGTGCAACCCTAATATATATATATATTATATATATATATATATATATATATATATATATATATATATAGTCGATTAGAAAAGTCCTGTCCCTCCATGAATAAAAAAGATGCGCGTCTTATAGATTTAACATTTTTAACGTGGCGCTAGGTTACCATGGCAACCAGTATAAATGTATCTGAAAGCCCATTTATTTTTTAATGTTGGAAGGAGGGGCCAAGTGTGTCGAAGGAAACGGTGCGCAAATTGTCTTCAATTAAAAAAACATTGGATACTTTTTATAATAACACCAGTACACATTTGAAAACTTGTCGATCGATTTTTACAAACTAGTTGGTGATTCTATATAATTTGAGTGCGCTGATCTCAAAAATATAGTTAGTTTTTCCCTATCACGTATGGTTTTCTTACTACAGGGTGTGTCATAAATCCCCCATTTATCCCCAAATGTGAACCATCTTTTCGAGACCAACATTGGATTACACATGCTAAACCATAAATTTTGTTGTTATAGACTACAGTAACGCTTACATAATAATGTAGGGTAAATATATATATAACGACCAGTCCCGTTACCAGCAAAATACTCTCTCCCCTCCCATCAATGGGTGGTTAACATTTGGGGACAGATGAGGTATTACAACACCCCTTGTAGCACGAAATCTTTAGGTGATAGAGTAAAACCTAATTAAAGCAGAATTAAATAGCTCCTAGCTCTTGGACAAGCGTATTGCTTGTTTATGAAAGAATAAAAAAATAACTGAAAGAAACATCATTATTGTCTGGATTTGGAGCTGAATCAGAATCTGAATTGTATTGATCCAGACTCTCGGGTGGGTGGGGAATAGAAACTTCTGGACCATGGGGTACCGGCCTTATTGCAGATGGAAGACTTGGGTATTGAAGGCTCTCTTTATTCTTTGCATTATAACCTTTAACATTGCAAGAACAGAAGTAGCCGTCGTCGGTATGGTTTCTAGGCTCGCGCCATACCATAGGGATCCCAAATGGCAAACTTTTCTTTTTACCTTTGCTCCAATTCCTTAGTGCCGCAACACACGTAAGACAAACCTTGTGTGGAGCCCAACTTTTGTCTTGATCTCCGAATTTAATTCCAAAATAAGCATGATAGGCTCTCTTAATGAAGGTCGTTACATTTGTCCTTTGTTTTACAACAACATACCGACCACAAATATAACAAAATATGTCTGGACTATGGGTACATCGTCTAGAAGCCATTATTAAAATTTTAAAGACGTAATGTTAGAATTATCTATCTGAAAAATATGAAAAAAACGAAATTAATTAAAGATAAAAAAGGTAAAAAATTACAAAACGCCCCAAAATTGTTTTGCTAATAACTTTAAAACTGTGTGGGTGATAGAAAAAAACTGGTAGCATTTTTTAATTCAGCGCAGCGAACTGCTTCAGAATCACAACTCAAAATAAAGAAATCGATTTTCCTGCAGACCGGTGTAATGATTGCTTACTAAAATACGCTTCCAAATAAAAGGTTCCCTTCAAACACACACACACACACACACCTGGTTTCCATGGTAACTGGGTAGCCCTTTTAGAACTTAAATTTATAACATTACTGCAACTCTGCTTTTCACGATCTTGTTTTTACTATACCGTATATATATATATATATATATATATATATATATATATATATATATATATATATATATATATATATATATATATATATATATATATATTAGGGTGACACTTATTTTCGAAAGTTTGAATTTTTATCGGGACGGGCGCGTTTCTGGTTCCATTTTGTCAAAAAATATCGTGTGTAAAATATTTTTGAAATAAAACAATATTTAGAACTGCCTCAATACGGTCAAAGTTTGTATATTTTCTCGAAAAGTAGAAATTTTAGATCATGATGTTCTATGCCTCTAGCAAATAAAATATCACTTCTAGTTTGTTCAAGCTACTAATCTTGACCTAAAACATATAACTGGACTTCATACTTTCAACTCTAGGTCCCCCTCAACTCGAGTATTAGCCCCTCAAGGGGGGGGGGGTATCATGGGCGCCCATCTCCCTCTCATTGTTGCCTACGTTGCAGAGGTCATGGTGGACTTGCGGGCGGTTGGGAAGTCACAGCGGTGCTTCTCGACCACTTGTAAGAGGAACTGCCTTTGGTCTTCACTCTTGGTAAGGGCCAGGTTGAAAGACTGCATCAACGCCACCCCGCGCTCCGCGAAGTCATTGACAACTTGAAGGGCCTGGACTCGGCGGGATGCGGCGATGAAGGCTGGGTCCGTCCGCCACTCCTCCGGATCCTTGAGCAGGAAGGCGGTGCTGATGTCCAGAACCTTGAAGAACTCCTTTGATGTAGTCGTTGTGAACTTGGCCAATGTATTGTTGGCGATTGAGGCGGTGGACAGGTCCACATTGATACGCCGCGGGGGATCCTCCGATCCTTCCTCTTCTTCCATCGCTTTAATCATCTCCCGCTTTGTCGCCAAGTCGATACCCTCGTCGAAGATGGCCAGGGTGACGAGGTGCTCGCTCAAGTACCATAGGTGCCTGGCGAAGACTGTCGCCGTCGCCTTGGCCACCGCTGAGTCCGGATAATAGACGAGGGCCTTGAGCAGCGCGAGGTCCGCGGCTGGGGCCGTTGCCGGGAGCGGCGCTTTGTACCAGGCCGTCACGTAGATGGACACGGCGAAGATGGTGAATCGCCGGATTCCAGCCGCTTCGCCTGACGACATCTGAAACTGTTCCCGGAACAGGAACAGTTTGATGGCATAGATGACTTTTGCCATCCAGCGCGCGCGATGGAAGGCGCCGGGACGAGCGAACCGGGCACCCCGCTTGTTCGGACCGCCCAGCACAATTACAGAGAGCTCCAGAAGTTCCCTGTAGTCATCACGTGGATGTTGACCGTCGAGGAGGCGGCTGAATTCGATCAGCAGGTCGTCGCGGGCGTCCTTCAGGTGCTGCGGCATGGTTCCATCCTCGAAGGGCTTCGCTTTGGTTTGATCGATGAAGTCCCACTGGGCGGCGAATCGTTTGAACAGGAGGATGTCAGGACCAGTAGAGGGACCGAGGCACGCCGTGAATGCCTTCTCGCACACCAGTTCGTGGATGTGGTGGCGGCAAGCCAAATGAAGCACTGTCTTCTCGAGTTTCTGCTCAATGATATAGCAAGCTCCTCCTGAGAGTCCTGTGTTTGAGGCGGTGGTGTCAAAAGAGAGGGCACAGATCCGTCCCTTGATGTCCCAATCCTCGAGGGCAGAGAGGACGGCTTCCGCCATGGCGCGGCCGGTGCCGTCGGGGAGGCTGGGCACAGCCAGAAGCTTGTCGACGTTCTCCCCAGACACCAGAACTGGAAGGCGATCTTCAGCAGGGCCTCCGTCAGCCGCTGGTACGATTTTCCCGTCCCAGTGAACGGTCAGCGGCACAGTAGGATGGAAGGCTGCCTTCATTTCCGCTGCTGCCATAGCACGGAACTTTGCTCGGTCGCGGCGGGAGGATTCGCGGTTCAAGACCAGCTCCTCAGGGTCGTGGCCCAAGCTCCTCGCAGCCGCCGACAGCAAAAAAACACCTTCTCGGTCGGTAAGTTTCGTCCGATCCATCGCTGCGGAGAGATCAGGGGTGATCATCTTTTTCGACGCGCGGAATCGCTTGGGTGGTAAAGGGGTCGTAGATGCTTCTGCATTCGACGTGGACGGGCCCGGGAGAGAGAGCTCTTCCTCTTGGCGACGACGCCGTGTCGGTGACCGAGTCGGGCTGCTTGCACCTGAGCTGGAGCTCGATGCCAGTTCGACGAGTTCTTCTCGGCTCTCTCTGTTCGCCCTTTCATCATCTTGCCGGCGGCTCCTTTCCGCTTCCTGTCTCCTCGCACGCTCCTCCTCAGTGTGCAGCGTCATGTCACGTGTGGAGGAGATGCGGCCGCGCCGCACCTCGGCCCTTTGTCCCGTCAGGAACTCCCTGTCCTCTTCGATTGTGATCATCGACATCGCCTGTTCGTGTGCGATGTCGAAGAGGCGGTCAAGGGATGAGAGGAACTCGGCCTCGTTCCTGATTTGGGTCACAGTGCGCCGTTTCGAGTTCTTGTTCAGAGCCCGCCACTTCTCGTACATTCGGAGAACCTTGTCCCTTGCGCGTTGGTCTTTCTGCGTAGGAATACGGGACCGCTCCCAGAATTCCTTGACTGCGGTCACTGTCTCAGCGGCTGCTTCCTTGATCGGCTTCTTGACGTCAAGGTGAAGGTGGAAAAAGTACTGAAGCGCCTGCTTTCCCGTAGGCAGCATGCTTCCTGTGATGCTGTGGTCCACGGTCCCCAGGAGATAGACTGCTGTTTTAGATCTTGTTGCCGAAGCCATCACGTCGTTTCAGAACTCACTGAAAAAGAGAATGAA
Source organism: Bathynomus jamesi (assembly GCA_023014485.1). Lineage (NCBI taxonomy): Eukaryota > Metazoa > Arthropoda > Malacostraca > Isopoda > Cirolanidae > Bathynomus > Bathynomus jamesi. Next base: position 924,615 of record JAJOZX010001132.1, on the reverse strand, counting down.
ACACTGTTAGTGTTGGCAAAACTCGTCCCAACCCATTTTCTACTTAGAATAACATGTTCTTTCGCCTGTATCAATATTTGGATAAACTCGTGTTACACCCTGTATAATACCTCATTTTAGTCTTCTGTACACCAGTGCGGAAGACTAAACCAACGACTCTGACCGTCCGTCTGTCTGTCTGTTATCATTTTTCAACTCAGAAACTACAGCAGCTATCGAAACGAAAACTGACATGATAACAGAACGCCATGAGTACTTTTCGACAAAAAGTATAAACTTTGACCTCGTTGAGGCAGTTCTAATTATTATTTTATTTCAAAAATATTTTACACACAATGTTTTTAGACGGAATGACACCAGAAATGCGCCCGTCCTGATAGAAATTCCCAAAAAATGAAAAACACCCCAAATAAGTGGCACCCTAATATATATATATATATATCAAATAAAATTGATTATTGAATGAATTCATAAAACGTAAAGAAAATTTTCTACACAAATTTTTGTAATTCAAAAAAATTATAATTTCCAGATTTAGTAAAATGTGTACCGTAACTCACATTGGCCGCCAAAATAAAAATAAATTTACTGCCGCTTTTAGGCCCTATATTTAATAAATTCAATGTTATGCGCGGAAAGAGCTATTAAGAATTTAAGTCAACATTTGTGCTTTTTAAAGAAAAATCCTATGCTCCTTTATGTTAAACCAATTAAAATTTTGTTAAATAACTAAAAATTTACTACTCAATAGACATACCGTAATAATGGTTAATCTCTGAACAATATTTTACGATAGGCCTACAAGAAATTCTTCTTAAGTACGATACAATAGCCATTTTACCAATATGTCGGAATTGTCGTGAAATGAATCGAAAGAAACAGAGGAAAAAAAAAAATAGATAACCAGCTTACCTACCAAATTGTATATAATTAATGAGTATAAAAAATATCCAAAACAACTTTTATAGAAAATTTCACAACACAATTTCTCTAGTTCCATTAAACCAATTTAGCTTATTTTTGAAATTTAACACAATCATATACGGCCCAATCTGACAATTTTTAATATCTTTAAGATTTATTTTTCGATTTGTCCCTTAACTGTAACGTAATCCTATTTTAGCGCGAAGCGAGCAAAGCAAAAGCCCGTAAACCTATATTTACAAAATAATCCTATTATTATATACAGGCAATCGAAATATAATCAAAAATCTGCTAATGAAACCCAGAAAATTTCTCATGTTCATGAAATGGTTTTGAATCGGTACAAATTTTCGCTAAAACATTTTTAAAGACCATATAAAACGTGTATCATACTGTATTCAAACTAACAATTTACTTACGTACAATTTTTTTTCTATATTAATCGTTATTATTATATTACAATTACTACTAATTCCAAAGTTTTAAACAAACAAGTAAACAACAGAGGTAAGCTGAACCAGGCATACAGTAGAAGAGACGAAAAGAAAAGAAAATTGTCTTCAGGCAGCACGATAAATTTCAAACTATACCCTCTCCGACCGAACGAACGAAATTTAACGTAATAATGACTCGCGATATGGAGTCAGACAAACTTTTCTACCGAGTCTGTACCGCGACTAAGAATTTTGAGTCACTAGACTGTGAACGTAACGGAACAAACGATGAATTTCAGAATCCAACGAACTCTCACGAAATTACATTTTTGAGGCGTGAAGTTTTTCAGGGACGCTATCAGGATGCGAAGCGCCATTTTTAAATTTTATGTACAATGAAATTTTAAGGCATGAAAATCGAAATTTGCCTGCAAACGGGGTAAAATTTGCATTTAGATATTTTAATAATCGAAATAAAATATTCATTAACGCTATTGGTTATTATACCGGGTTTTAAGAATTTTAATCGAAATACTAACACGTGGGTAAGCCTCACAAAATATGATGTAATCCCACCACTGGCACCAGATGTAGTGACTACGTTTTATTATTTATTTATCTTCATTATTTATTTACGCTTCTTTCTACTTTACTATTTCTCTGTTTATTCTCTATCGGCTCTTTGGCTTCATTTATCACTTTGTTTCTCTACACTCTTTTTGCCGTATCGTATATATCATGGTAGCGCGCCTAGACCTGACTCTAAAAGACCGTTACAAAACGAAGGGGGAGGGGGAGGTTAATTAATACTCTTTATTAACACTTATTACGTTTTATTAATTTCGAAAGTGGTTTAGTTAATTTGGGGATATGCGAGTATGACATTTATATATAATAATCTAGGTCGGAGAGGAACACAAAACAATTTGACTTTAAGATCACATGGTTCTAAATCTAACGCGTATCGCGTCCGCCTCAAGACTGAAAACCGTTATAGGGTAGTCCGCTCTTTTGGCCTATTCAGGATTACCAACCCTACCCATTTTAAACAATTAATTTCATAATTATTAGTAAATGATTTACATTAAACATTATCTTATTTAATTAAACAAATTAATATTCTTAACTAAGCATTACTACAATATATATATATATATATATCCCATAGAATCCCATAGAATAAATTTTATTTGTCAGAACTGGGATGGAGTATTTTCAGGTTGGTCGGGCTTGGGGGGGGGGATCTTCAGGTGATCCCTCTAACTTAACCTAAGTTAACGTTTACTATTTACAGTTACCAGTTACTGTCTCCACAACTTTTTATCTTTCTGAAAGTAATAAAAGTTGTAGTCTGTACTGTATGTTGTTATAACGGTAAAAAGCACAGTACGGTACGTAACAAATCCTGGCCCTAGTCCGAAATTATTAGTCATTAGAGACTCCGTTCACACCCACCTTCGCTTCACAATTAACGCTGTTGAATGACATTCGGAGAATCATGAGAGAGATTTGTAGTGTTCACGTGAGAGGACGCTGCGAGCAGTGTTGCCAGATGGAATTTTTAAAAATCTGATAAATCTGATTAAAAAATCTGTAGAAATCTGTAGATTTATAATATTTATCTAAATAATAATTTTGACATATTTTTATTTAATTTACTGTCTTAAGGTATTATCAATGATAAAATCTTGTATAATATTTTCTTTATTTTTATAAACTTATATAAATATGGCACTTTAACATAAAAAAAGTAAAGTAAACAAATTGAATTCCGTTACTTTGTGACAAAGGAAATACCTTTTGGTTATTGCTGTAATAACTATAAGAACACCGGAATACTTCTTTAATTCATACACACAAATGAAACCAAAAAAAATCCTTTTTAGATTTAAACAGATAAATATCATTTTTTTTCAACAAAAACAAAAACATTCCATGCTACCATGACGTAGAGGGAATATCAACCAATCAGCGCCGATTAAATGATTTAATCGGCATGTATATCGTAGTCAGAAGCGAGTCGACTCGACTTCTGAAACTGAATACCGAGAACATTTGTGTCCTATTGATTGAGACTGTAGGCCTAATATTTCCTTGTTGTAAATTTTGGAAGTAAATAATAATGATTGCTTGCTGGATTAAAAATCTGTAGATTATGCATAAATTATTGAAAAAATCTGAAAATCTGAATTGCTTCATAAAATCTGTAGATCTACAGATATATCTGTAGATCTGGCAACACTGGCTGCGAGTCAAATTTAGTTGGAATGTTTACGAATGAAATGAGGGTTTTATGAGGCGACTCGCTAATTATATTGGCTCAGTGGGCAACACCATTTCCTGTAAGCGAAGTGAAGAGACTGGGGTCGGGGGTTCGAATCCCGATGATGATGATGATGTTAATAACGGGAGTTTAGAGTAATGGGCTACATTAGTTGGCCTAAGCTCTATGCTGTTTTCTAGCCACGTCCACCCCCATCTCTCGCACTAATTATTATTATTATTAGGCTAAACTAGGCCTAGGGCCTAAGTCTGTTTAAAATGTTGGCATTTATTTAAGAACTTTGATCATATTTCGAACCTTAACCGTTTCTTAATGAAATTCAAAGGTGATATTGATTTTCTTGGCATTACAACGCCATATGATCCATTTGTCGACATTCTGTCGATGAGTATGTTGCGAGTTAGCGTAGGTTAGGTTTTTTTTTCTAAAGTGTCGATGTTATGGTCTCGTGGAACGGATGGATATTGTAGGTCCTATTTTCCCTATAACTTACAAAAGGCTCGTTCTTCCGTAAGAAACAGGCACTGTATACCGAAGAGTGAAGGTGAGGGGGGAGGAGGGTAGGTGCCAACATTGGCATTCTTTCTTCGAAGAAGCCATCATGAATGAAGAGTTAGGCTAGTAGTCGGTGAAGAGGGTCACAAACCGACACACCACTCAGACCAAACGAAAGTAACTCCTCTTGACATTCTTTATTTACCAGTATGATCCGAATTCGAACCCACGACCTCGGTGTTTTCAATTCTATTAGAGGGAAATCCACTCGAGTTACTTGCTAGGTCTTAAGTTCTCAACGAGCATTTAAAGTTCTAAGAAAAATAAGTCCAATTATTATAAATTGACCCTTAATAAATTAATGAAATGGAAGAGAATTAAAATTGCAGCAAATAGTAATAATAATAATACATTTAATTGATGAACCTTAGTGGATATTAGATAGGCCTGCCTAGATATACAGGGTGTCCCATAAATAAGTCCGGTCTCGTAGGAAAATTTAAATTTAATTTACAAAATTTATACATTAGAACTAAAACAAATGATCAGATTGGTCTTGTTTTGGGATTTTTTTTTTTTTTTTTCAGGTAGAATAACACGCAGTGGCTAATATTGAAGCGAGTTACGCTCCTGAGAAAAAGGCCTCCGCCTTTGTTTTAGTTCTAATGTATTATTACTTTTGTAAATTTAATTTAAAATAAATTTTCCTATGAGGCCGGACGAATGGGACACCCTGTATATGTATGTATGTGTGTTGTAGAAAGATTGGTAGGTCGCATAAAATCCCCCTAATGATGACCATTGTAGGCCTAGATTTAAAGTGTTAAACTTGTGGGTGGGTTATGGAGGCCAGTTTAGTTCACCCTCGAAAACGACGGTGTACAAGCTTAGGACTTAATAGGAAAATGTAGCTCGAAGTAGTTTATACCGATTAACTGAGGTTTGGTAGGCCTGTAAAGCCCACTGTAGGCTAGTCGTTTACTCGGCTCAGATAATTATGCTTGTCTAATGTGGATAAGACCTGCCTATATTTAGTACTGAGTCGGGGTGGGGGAATAATTTGAATTAAAGGCCATACAATCTAAACAGGCGTGTGTGCAGAGCTGGGCAATAAATACATTGAATGTATTTAAATACTAAATACATGGGAGAAATGTATTTAAATACTAAATACATTTTACGAATGTATTTAGATACTAAATACAAAATACATCAATTGTATTTAAATACATTTGTAAATAGTTATCTGCAGATATATCACTGTTTGATTCACCGGATTTGCTTGTTGAAGCCATGACACGCGCACGATAAAGAAATCAACCGCTTTCGACTAAGAGTGGCACACAACTGATTGAACTGACACCGTGACACGTTGAAACATGAACCATGCTGTACTACACTGTCGACGCGTCGTACTGTGCTAGTACAGAACGTGTATTAAACTAGTAAAAGTATTTACATTTTCATATTTTGAGTATTTAAATACATTGTATTTAAATACTCATTAAAGTATTTAAATACTATATTTAAATACATGAAAAACAATGTATTTATAAATACAGTTCTAAATACACAAATGTATTTAAATACTGCCCAGCTCTGAGTGTGTGTGTGTAATAATTTTCATATATATATATATATATATATATATATATATATATATATATATATATATATAATTTTTTTTTTCCTTTTGACAGAGCGAGCTTTGGATGAATATGTTGAACTTCAAACCAGATAAAAGACTGCGTACCATTAGGTCTAATTATTTTAGAGCATGTCCCAGCTAACGAGTAAAAAAAAAAAAATTGGCCTCTTGGAAATATTGCATCATGAATTCACTCATAATGAAGATGTTGCCGTGGATACTAGCTTCACTTCAATGCATTCATCTCTCGGTCGCCCTAAGTTGTGGCAAATGCTTCCATGGACAAACTTTATTGTGCCCAAATTATACCAACTACCAGATAGCAGTCACGCTTGAAGAATACCCTGATACCGCTGTTCAAAGGCTTACTATTGAGTGTTCTGAAGAAGTTAACGAGACTTATTCTTTGTTGGAGGGTTGTTCCTTTCAGTCAGTAACTGGTGTAAGGTTCAATTATTGCCCATTTTCCAACGAATCTTTCTTCGAAATCTTCCAGACAATTGGGGTCAATCCTGAAAAGATAGATCATCTGAGTGTATATTATCCTCTGAGAAATGTAACTGGTGTTCACTCAAATCACTTCAGAGGCTTGTCCAATCTTACCTTTCTGAATCTGGAATTCACCGAACTTAATGAAATATCAGAGAACGCTTTCGAATCTAATACAAACCTGATGACTCTTCATTTAAGAGGGAATAACTTGCACACACTCGAGAAAAACACATTCCGTCCTTTGTCCAAACTCGCTCTTTTGAATCTGAGTCACAATAATTTGTCTTGGATACCCGAGGGATTGTTCGACAAACTCGGAAACTTAAAATTTTTGCATTTTTGGTACAACAATATCGAGAGTCTTCCTCCAAACATTTTTGACCATTTGGAATCTCTTCAGAACCTAACACTAATGACCAACAAGTTAACAGCCTTGAACGAAGATTTGTTTGTGAAAAACTCTAAACTTTACTATGTTAATTTTAAAGGAAACAAGTTGACACGGTTACCCCAAGGCTTGTTCAAGAATTGCTCAGAGTTGCGCGTAATAAAATTCGCTAGAAATAGTATCGAAAATATTCCTGAAAGTTTCCTTGAATCAAATTACAAAGTAATTCAAGCAGAATTCAATGAAAATAATTTAAAAACTTTGCCTGACCACATTTTTCATAATTTAACATCATTGAAAATGTTAAATTTAGCGAAAAATTCGTTAAAATTGTTACCCGCAAAGCTTTTTGCAGAAAACGGAAACTTAACAATTATAGATTTTAGACACAACTTGCTATCAAGTTTACCTTTCGGTTTGTTTGACTCCACCCTCAATCTGCAATCACTAAACCTAAATAACAACAGTTTGGTGGATCTTCCTCAAAAGATATTCTACAATTGCAGGTCCCTGGTGAAACTATACATCAGCAAGAATAAGCTTTCATCGTTGTTACTCGACAGCTTTCCTAGGAACCATAAAACCTCCCTGAAGAAAGTCTATTTCTCTTACAATAATCTGACCTCTGAGGGAGTCATGAGTAGCAACACCTTCGTTCTGAACCTTCAGCTCCAACTCGAAATCATAGACTTTAGTTACAACAAGTTCAGATCTTTCCCAGCAGAGGCCAACCTATTTAATTTTGTAAAACTCGAGGATTTGAACTTGGAGGGCAACCTCATTCGCGACATTTCTCTGGACCACATTTTGCAATTGCCCTACAACAGCGAGGTTAACCTGAAGAAAAACAAGATTGAGAAAGTCACACTATCCGAAAGTCCAGGAAATAATAGAGTGAGTGTGCGTTTGGGAAAGAACAACCTAACCTGCGATTGTAATCTCTACAGCTTAGTGAACACTATTCAAAGCGATAAGAAGAAACGGGAAGAATCGAGGTCGGGCATCCACGTGGTGGATAAGGATGATCTGGTGTGCCAAAGGCCAGTGTTTCTCGCGAATCAGAACCTCACCCACGTGAATATGTCTAAGCTGACGTGCGAAATCCCTGCAACATACTGCAGCCCGGATTGCCCTTGCTGGTACCGTCCTAGCGATAGCATGGTCACTGTGGACTGCTCAGGTCGGCAGATGGAACACCCGCCCAGCGTTACTTACCGTTCTCGTTTCAACTACACACTCAATCTAAGCAGTAATCGGATAACCGGTTTCAACTTCTCCGGCGACGCATCCATCGTCAACCTCACCCTCAGCGACAACAACCTCAACTTCGACAACCTCAATAACAAAACCGTCCTACCCCCGAAACTGGAGTTCCTCGATCTCAGCAGAAATAACCTCACCCACATCGATCAGAAGTTCCTCACGCAATTCAACCTCACCGGCACCAAGATTGACATTACCCACAATCCATGGGTATGCGACTGTGCAATCAGGCCCCTCCACAACTTCATTCAAGCGCAGTTCTGGAAGGTAAGTCTAACACGGCGTATTAAGTCAAAGGTAAGTTAGAACTGGGCATATAACCTAAATTTATAAATTAAACACGAGCATAAAAGTGAAAGTTGAAAACGACAGGGTTGAAAGTATTTTTGAAAACCACTTCAATCCATACCCAGCAGTGACTTTTATATTACACCGCTCGAGAAAGTGGGTATTGCCCACCAATAGATCTTAGCACCCCTCCTAATATATATATGATTGTTATAAAGTTCGGAGGGGTTTTAAAAATAAATGTTTAATTATTTCAAACAACAAAATAGCACATATCGTGAAATTTTTTTTTTTTCCATAGCTTACAGTACCCGCCCTTGACCTTCAACTTTTCCATGTTGGGCAATGCATCATTCGATTCTGTTCTGTCCTGATTGGAAAACATTGTTTCTTGCCGCCTGATTTAATAACATTACAGTTCCGATACGTGCTTTTAGTTTTGCCAAAACTTGTGGCCGAGTGGAGTAAACGACGCTCTTGATATGACCCCATAAAAAAGTCTAAGGGGGTTAAGTTGGGTGATTGGGGCCCTGCCATGCAAGTGCTTTTCTCCCAATTACATTTTCCAGTGAATGTTTCATTCACAAACGTGCTCCTCAGTTGCCATACTCTCAACCTGGGGAAAAAAAAAGCGGTCTCATTTCACGAAGATCAAGCTTGTCGCCCCTCCTCTCGAGTTGGCCTGGTGAAGTAGTGAGTTGTTTTCTTGTTGTACCCTCCACCTCACATAGCCAGGTACGTCCGGCTCATCGGGAATTTTTCTGACCCAGGCGTCTAATTTTCTTTTGAAGATGTCCACTGTAACACCACTCTGTTCCTTAGGTCTTTGGGCAGCTGATTAAAGTCTTGGTCCTCTCGCAACAAAACTATTTTCTTTCAGGGTTAAGGATGTTCCCTGCCTAGCCTTTAATTTGGGAACACGACACAGTCTTCCTTTTCTACTTTCCACTGTTGTTTAGGGAGTTACAGGGTTCAAAATAAGATTAGAGACTAGTTTGTTCATTATTTTCCAAGTGTAAATAATAGTCTCTCTCTCTCTCCTCTCTCTCTCTCTCTCTCTCTCTCTCTCTCTCTCTCTCTCTCTCTCTCTCTCTCTCTCTCTCTCTCTCCCGCAGGGGGTATAAAGGTTATGGACGTTCCTTCTGGGTGTTGTAAACTTTATACTTGGGGTGTGACAGCTCTCCGGTCCCGAGTCGTGGGATTCTAGAGAAATTGGCTGCCAATTCCTTTAGGTTCTCTCTCTTTCGGGAGGGCGGGTGAAGTCTGTTGTACAAACCTGTCCCGTGGGTTACTAGGACCCCTTCCCATCCCACTCTGTCCTTTTAGCTTAGGTTAGGAATGTTCTCCTCTGACTGCAAAAAAAAAGAAAAACTTTTAGTATTGTCTTTTTCTCTACTGTTACGATTAGGACGCTACTGCTATCTCATGCGTGGGAAGAGAGGCTTGGAACCTCTATAAATAACACCATTTAACTTTAGTTGTAGGTAAATATTTGGAGGGGATAATAGCGAGTAGGATTGTTGACCATTTGGATTCCTACAAGCTACTTGGGGACTCCAACATGGGTTTAGACGGCATAGGTCGTGTCTCACCATCATGCTCGAGTTTTTCTACGTCATGTTGAGTGAGTATGATAAGAGTAGGGCGATTGATTAGAAGGCCTTTGATAAGGTACCTCACCGCCGGCTAATGGCCGAAGTGCGCGCGCTGGGTATTGGTGGGGAAGTAGGTAGGTGGATTGGAAACTGGCGAAAAATGCCACAAAGTTAATCCCTTTCGTTAGGCATATGGGCTACAATCGACACTTACGTGACGCTGGTTCAAAGATGTCGATTTTAGAAGCATGTTTAGTTCAAATGATAACCCAACTCGCAACAATGGTTAGAAGTTGGATTTGAAACGATTTAGGACTAGTATATGTGGGAATTACTTTAACACGTTGATAGTTTAAGATTAAAACATAAGAAAACTCTGCAGGAGTTCGCTTGCACGGTGTCTCTGTGAGCAAGGTAAATATAGAGCTATTTATATATTCTCCGCTTTCCTGTAAAATTTCCTTGGCTACTTTTCCATGGTCAAGGTATTTTCTTCAACCTTTTTCCGTACCTGCCTCTGGCAGGGAGGGAGCGGAGGGTGGGGAGAGAGCCTTCTACTTTTCTATCCAGTTTTGTACTACTGCTAGGATAGTTGAAAGAAAAATAAACTTTTAATAACAGGAACAGTTCCTCGGTGGATCAGTTCAAGAAAAGGTTAGACCAAATCTTGCACTCTATTTGAGTGTGTAGAAAATTTTCCCTGGCACCCGTTGCCATTGGTACCTCCTCGGTATGTGCCGCAAGGCCTTTTGAGGTACTTCTTTTCCTTGTAACTCACACTCTCTCTCTTTCAACAGGAACAGTTCCTCGGTGGATCAGTTCAAGAAAAGGTTAGACCAAATCTTGCACACTATTTGAGTGTGTAGAAAATTTTCCCTGGCACCCGTTGCCATTGGTACCTCTTCGGTATGGGCCGCAAGGCCTTTTAAGGTACTTCTTTTCCTTGTAACTCTCTCTCTCATCACTCTCGTTGACCATTTGGATTCCTACAAGCTGCTTGGGGACTCCCAACATGGGTTTAGACGGCATAGGTCGTGTCTCACCATCATGCTCGAGTTTTTCCACGTCATGTTGAGTGAGTACGATAAGAGTAGGGCGATTGATATACTTTATCTCGACTTTCAGAAAGCCTTTGATAAGGTACCTCACCGCCGGCTAATGGCGAAAGTGCGCGCGCTGGGTATCGGTGGGGAAATAGGTAGGTGGATTGAAAACTGGCTGAGGAACAGGCGGCAGAGGGTGGTAATTAAAGGGGCTAGTTCGGGTTGGGCCTCGGTCACTAGTGGGGTTCCTCAGGGTTCCGTTTTGGGGCCACTGTTGTTTATCATTTACATAAATGATATCGACGGTGGCATCGTCAGTCGGATCGCCAAATTCGCTGATGACACCAAGCTTGGGGCCAATGTTGGGACGCCCGAAGCGATCGAGGAACTGCGTGCGGACGTAGGTAGGATAGGAGAGTGGTCCGAAAAATGGCAAATGCCGTTTAACTTGGGTAAATGCAAAGTGATGCACATTGGCTACGCCAATCCCAAGTCGGACTACTCGATGTTGGGTAGTAATATCGAGGTGACTGATTTAGAAAAGGACTTGGGTGTGCTAATTAGCAGCGATCTTAAGTTTACGAAACACTGTATAGAGGTGGAAAAGAAAGCCCAGAAACTATTGGGTTATATCAGGAGGCAATTTCAGTTTCGGAACAAGGAGATTGTGCTCTCACTGTACAATTCCCTTGTTCGGCCGCACCTGGAGTATGCTGTGCAGTTCTGGTCGCCCACCATCAGGAAAGATATTGAGAGGCTGGAGCGAGTGCAGGCGAGGGCCACAAAGTTAATCCCTTCCGTTAGGCATATGGGCTACAATCGACGGTTACGCGCCCTGAACTTGTTTTCGCTTGAAACTCGGAGGCTGCGCGGTCAACTGATCGAGGTTTTCAAGATCTTACGCGGGTTCAACGATGTCGATTTTAGAAGTATGTTTAGTTTAAATGATAACCCAACTCGCAACAATGGTTGGAAGTTGGATTTGAAACGGTTTAGGACTAGTGTGTGTGGGAATTACTTTACGTATAAGATCTGTGACACATGGAACAGGTTACCTTCGAAGTTGTGAACAGTTCCTCTGTGGATCAGTTCAAGAAAAGGGTAGACGAAATCTTGCACACTATTTGAGTGTGTAAAGACATTTAGGACCTCAGTCTGCGGAAATTTCTTTTCCTATAAAATAGTTAATATCTGGAACCAACTTCCCTCAGAGGTTGTTTCCAGTCAAAGTGTAAATGTGTTTAAAAATAGGCTAGACAAAGTACTGAATGCTCTCATGTGAGCAAACTAAATATAGAGCTATTTATATATTCTCCACTTTCCTGTAAAATTTCCTTGGCTACTTTTCCAGGGTCAAGGTATTTTCTTCAACCTTTTTCCGTACCTGCCTCTGGCAGGCAGGCAGGGAGGGAGCGGAGGGTGGGGAGAGAGCCTTCTACTTTTCTATCCAGTTTTCTACTACTGCTAGGATAGTTGAAAGAAAAATAAACTTTTACAAAATTTTCCCTGGCACCCGTTGCCATTGGTACCTCCTCGGTATGGGCCGCAAGGCCTTTTGAGGTACTTCTTTTCCTTGTAACTCCTTGTAACTCTCTCTCTCTCTCTCTCTCTCTCTCTCTCTCTCTCTCTCTCTCGCAGGGGGTATAAAGGTTATGCACGTTCCTTTTGGGTGTTGTAAACTTTATACTTGTGGTGTGACAGCCCTCCGGTCCCGAGTCGTGGGATTCTAGAGAAATTGGTTGCCAATTTCTTTAGGTTCTCTCTCTTTCGGGAGGGCGGGTGAAGTCTGTTGTACAAACCTGTCCCGTGGGTTACTAGGACCCCTTCCCATCCCTACTCTGTCCTTTTAGCTTAGGTTAATGATGTTCTCCTCTGGAGAAAAAAGAAACTTTTAGTATTAACTCGCTTTCTCTACTCTTACGATTAGGACCCTACTGCTACCTCATGCGTGGGAAGAGAGGCTTTAGAACCTCTATAAATAACGTAGGTAAATAATTAGAGGGGATATTAGCGGGTAGGATTGTTGACCATTTGGATTCCTACAAGCTACTTGGGGACTCCAACATGGGTTTAGACGGCATAGGTCGTGTCTCACCAACATGCTCGAGTTTTTCCATGTCATGTTGAGTGAGTATGATAAGAGTAGGGCGATTGATTAGAAAGCCTTTGATAAGGTACCTCACCGCCGGCTAATGGCTAAAGTGCGCGTGCTGGGTGTTGGTGGGGAAGTAGGTAGGTGGATTGAAAACTGGCTGAAGAATGCCACAAAGACAATCCCTTCCATTAGGCATATGGGCTGCAATCGACGCTTCCGTGACGTGGGTTCAAAGATGTCGATTTTAGAAGCATGTTTAGTTTAAATGATAATCCAACTTGCAACAATGGTTGGAAGTTGGATTTGAAACGGTTTAGGACTAGTATGTGTGGGAATTACTTTACGTATAAGATCTGTGACACGTGGAACAGGTTACCTTCAGAAGTTGTGGATCAGTTCAAGAAAAGGTTAGACCAAATCCTGCACTCTATTTAAGTGTGTAGATTAGAGATTGGAGCGCCTAAATCTGTTTAGCTTAGAGACGAGGAGGTTGCGGGGTCAGCTTATTGAAGTCTTCAAGATGCTCAAAGGAACAGACTGAACACACTCATAGTTTAAGATTAAAACCTCAGGAAACTCTGCAGGAGTTCGCTTGCACGGTGTCTCTTTGAGCAAGGTAAATATAGAGCTATTTATATATTCTCCACTTTCCTGTAAAATTTCCTTGGCTACTTTTCCAGGGTCAAGGTATTTTCTTCAACCTTTTTTCGTACCTGCCTCTGGCAGGGAGGGAGCGGAGGGTGGGGAGAGCCTTCTACTTTTCTATCCAGTTTTCTACTACTATTAGGATAGTTGAAACAAAAATAAACTTTCAATAACAGGAACAGTTCCTCGGTGGATCAGTTCAAGAAAAGGTTAGACCAAATCTTGCACACTATTTGAGTGTGTAGAAAATTTTCCCTGGCACCCGTTGCCATTGGTACCTCCTCGGTATGTGCCGCAAGGCCTTTTGAGGTACTTCTTTTCCTTGTAACTCCTTGTAACTCTCTCTCTCTCTTTTAGAGAATAAGAGTTGCCCTATCATTGTCCATGTTGGTGGCAATGACGTTTTTATGGGAGGGACAGGAGGGCAGACAGAGCCCATTATAAAATAATTTAAGAACCTAACTGACAAGGTTAGGGATAGGACAGACATGGGTATGGTCGTAGGAATTCTCCCTCGAATGCGTGCTTGTGACTATACTCTAAGTAAAGCCATTAGCATAAATAAAAGAGTTAAACGCATGTGTGATGAAAAAGGCCTAAAGTTTGTCGATTTTTGGCCTACATTCTACGGAAATGAGGAATACTTTGGTTCGGACGGGATACATTTTAACCAGAAGGGGAAAAGAAGTATGGTGATTTACTGAACATTAATTTGTATAATCTCTCTAAACTAAGACCCCCAAACCAGCAATTGATCCTGCTCCCCAAACAGTTAAACCTACTCCCCCAGCAGTTAGTCCCCCTCCCCCAGCAGTTAGTCCCCCTCCCCCAGCAGTTAGTCCCTCTCCAACAGCAGGTAGTCCCCCTCCCCCAGTAGTTAGTCCCCCTCCCCCAGTAGTTAGTCCCCCTCCCCCAGTAGTTAGTCCCCCTCCAACAGCAGGTAGTGACTCTCCTTCCACGTTGGAGGGGGCTCAAGCTCCTGTGGAGATTGTCCCCTCGTTAGTGAGGGGCTATTCAACTCCCGACAGCCCTGGCTGTTCGGGAAACGGGTCGTGCTAGGGGGCGGTCAGAATAGGGGAGGCTCCCTCCGTGCAATGCTTTTTAATGCTAGGTCGATCAGGAACAAGTTTGGCGAGCTACGGGCACTCTTAGCATCAGAATACCAGGATATCGTTGCTATCACCGAGTCCTGGATTCATACTGATCGTAGGGACTACGTTGGGGAGTTCGAAATTCCGGGTATAGAATGTTTCACAAAGACCGCACCCGTGGGGAGGGGGTGGGGTACTAATATACGTCAGAGACACGTTGAGTCCGGTTGACTGCCAGTTCCGGTCGGAACGGGAGCTGCTTGGCGTCGATCTGAACGTGGGAGGGACGAACTATAGGTTAATCTTGGTGTACAGACCTCCGCATCTCCTCCTCGTGGAGGATACAGCCCTGTACACCGAACTCAGTAGCCTGCTAGGGGATAGGGTGTGTGTAGTTTTAGGAGACTTCAACTGTCGCGGCATAAAGTGGGAAAACAGGACTGCCGATGCTGAAGGGAGGAGGCTAGTTGACTTTGCTGATGAGAACTTCCTCACTCAGTGGGTCAACGAGCCTACACGAGGCGAAAGCGTTCTAGACTTAGTATTCACGACCGAAGACAACCTCGTCACTGGCCTCACCGTTGACGAATCATCGGGCGGGAGTGATCACGGTCTTATTAGGTTCCGTGTGTGCGTCCCTCGGGTGAAGCGTAGTAACTCGAGAGGCAGTAAGCTCGATCTCCGGCGGGCGAACTTTGTTAGCCTCAGGGATAGCGTAGGAGAGATGGGGTTAGAGGTTGGCGGCGATGTTGAGGGAGTGTGGAGTGCATTCCGGGACGAGTTTATGGTGCTGCAGTCTGCTGCCATACCCTCAAAACCGGTCACCCCTGCTTCAACGCAGCCTAAGTGGTTCAATCGTGACATCGCTTCGGCGATCCGAAATAGGAAAGTAGCGTATAGGAGGGCGAAGGCCAATCGTTCCCACGAGAACACTGAAGCGTATGTCCGCTGTGTAGGGAAGTGAAGGCGAAGGTTAGGCTAGCGAAACGTAACGAAGAACTACGGGTGGCAAGCCTCTGCAAGGGGAACCCTAAGGAATTCTTCAGTTATGTTAATAGTAGAAAGCCCATTAGAAGCATGATAGGTCCGTTAAAGGACGGAAGCGGCGTTCTGCGGACCTCCGACGCGGACATCGCTAATGTGCTTAACGAGTACTTTGCGGGAGTGTTCACCTTGGAGGATACCCGCGTCATCCCCGAGCCAGGCGTGAGGCACGAAGGTGCTGGCCTGGATAGTGTTTGATGTACCGCGACAGTCATCGCCGATAGAATAGACAAACTGAGCGCGTTTAAGGCTCCTGGGCCAGACCAGTTTCTCCCCAGAGTGTTGCGAGAAGTGCGCGACCAGGTGGCTCCCCACCTGGCTACAGTCTTCAACAAATCGTTGGAGATGGGCCAGGTGCCTGGTGACTGGAGGGAAGCCAACGTGACCCCTATCTTTAAGAAAGGGATCACGAAAGTCCAGGGAACTATCGTCCTATTAGTCTCACTTCAGTTGTAGGTAAATTATTAGAAGGGATAATAGCTGATAGGATCGTTGACCATTTGGATTCCTACAAGCTGCTTGGGGACTCCCAACATGGGTTTAGACGGCATAGGTCGTGTCTCACCAACTTGCTCGAATTTTCCACGTCATGTTGAGTGAGTACGATAAGAGTAGGGCGATTGATATACTTTATCTCGACTCAGAAAGCCTTTGATAAGGTACCTCACCGCCGGCTAATGGCGAAAGTTCGCGCGCTGGGTATCGGTGGGGAAATAGGTAGGTGGATTGAAAACTGGCTGAGGAATAGGCGGCAGAGGGTGGTAATTAAAGGGGCTAGTTCGGGTTGGGCCTCGGTCACTAGTGGGGTTCCTCAGGGTTCCGTTTTGGGGCCACTGTTGTTTATCATTTACATAAATGATATCGACGGTGGCATCGTCAGTCGGATCGCCAAATTCGCTGATGACACCAAGCTTGGGGCCAGTGTTGGACGCCCGAAGCGATCGAAGAACTGCGTGCGGACCTAGGTAGGATAGGAGAGTGGTCCGAAAAATGGCAAATGCCGTTTAACTTGGGTAAATGCAAAGTGATGCACATTGGCTACGCCAATCCCAAGTCGGACTACTCGATGTTGGGTAGTAATATCGAGGTGACTGATTTAGAAAAGGACTTGGGTGTGCTAATTAGCAGCGACCTTAAGTTTACGAAACAGTGTGTAAAGGTGGAAAAGAAAGCCCAGAAACTATTGGGTTATATCAGGAGCAATTTCAGTTTCGGAACAAGGAGATTGTGCTCTCACTGTACAATTCCCTTGTTCGGCCGCACCTGGAGTATGCTGTGCAGTTCTGGTCGCCCACCATCAGGAAAGATATTGAGAGGCTGGAGCGAGTGCAGGCGAGGGCCACAAAGTTAATCCCTTCCGTTAGGCATATGGGCTACAATCGACGGTTACGCGCCCTGAACTTGTTTTCGCTTGAAACTCGGAGGCTGCGCGGTCAACTGATCGAGGTTTTCAAGATCTTACGCGGGTTCAACGATGTCGATTTTAGAAGTATGTTTAGTTTAAATGATAACCCAACTCGCAACAATGGTTGGAAGTTGGATTTGAAACGGTTTAGGACTAGTGTGTGTGGGAATTACTTTACGTATAAGATCTGTGGCACATGGAACAGGTTACCTTCGGAAGTTGTGAACAGTTCCTCTGTGGATCAGTTCAAGAAAAGGTTAGACTAAATCTTGCACACTATTTGTGTGTGTACAAAATTTTCCCTGGCACCCGTTGCCATTGGTACCTCCTCGGTATGGGCCGCAAGGCCTTTTGAGGTACTTCTTTTCCTTGTAACTCTCTCTCTCTCTCTCTCTCTATCTCTATCTCTATCTCTATCTCTCTCTTCCAGTGAATATAGGTTTAATTCGCGTAACCTTTCCCAATAATTTAATTCTTTCCACCCATTGATGTTGGTTGTGAAGCTTCTCTGAATCCCTTCTAGTTGTCTAATGTCTTATTTTGTGTTTCAAATTTCGCATCATCAGTCATTACAACCCCCAAATCTTTTCTTTAGAATTTCTCTGAATTTAATGTCCATTTGGGGGCAAATATTCCATGGATTTTAGGCCTTTTCTTTTTCCAATCCGTAACAGCTGAAATTTCTGTTAAACTTCATATTGTTCTCCTTTAAGGGAATGCACCCAGCAGCAGCACCACACTTTCAACACCTTCTCATTCCTTTTCTGTCCAACTCTCAAACCTAAAGATTAATCGGTATTTTCAATCTTATATCTACTCGACCAGTCTCCAATAATCTTCCTCAATCCACCTTTCTCCATCTGTGATGACCTCCAATCTATCGAGCGTAGTGTCTAGTCATCTCGGAAACCCTGGACCTTGATTTTGGCTCTCTTCTTTTGTGAGGGGTGCCTTTTTCCCGCCATTTCCCCTTGGCCCCTCCTTCCCGCATAAAGAATTAAATAAAAATATTTTAAAAATATTTATTTATTTTATTAGGTGCGGAAAATTCGCGAGGTGGTGTGCAAAGAGAAGAAGAATGCTCCATTAATAAACCTCACGAAAGAGGATGTGTGTCCTCTCCTCTCGCAACCAATGATCATCACTACTATAGTGGTCATTACCGCTCTCCTCGTCGTCTTCGCAGTTTTCGGTAAGGCTCGAAAGAGGGTGCTAATCTATCAGAACCTCTACATTGACCATAATATAGGATTATTACAGTACAACAGCTACAGTAACGTGTAAGGTAGTACTGTGATTACAGTTTATAGTACAATACACAGTATGTTACTGTACCAGTATGAGTTGTACAATAACTTATAGTAACATTGAGATGACGTAATAACAGTGTAGTCATAGTAACAGTAACCCAAACATTACAGTATTTAAGGCAAACTGGTAAAAATTGTTCCCCAAGTCTAGGGTGTTTCCTATAACCTTCAAGTTTGTTTATAAAAGATAAGAGGCGCAAGCTTCTCCCCTTGATGGAAACGGGTAAAATTTCAATTTCGTAAAATATAATTTAAGTTAATTAAAATTTTTAAATAAAAATAACGAAATACAGTAACCACATAAATATTATGTCCTCGCTGTTAATTACAGTTCTAAGCCTATAAAAATGACGTATCGTAAGGTCACGTGTTCAATATTTTACCTTAAAAAACGCAAGAAATTATAAAAATTTATTCCAAGTAAATTCGCTTACTCGATTTTTTCTGAAAAACAATTGACAAACGGTTCTTAAAATTCTTAACTTTAATCATTCAAGAAGTATTTTCATTATATATATACCGGGTGCGGCAAAAATAACGACCTTTTTAGTTTATTCTCTTTTTGAAGGAAATAAATCAATTACAGCATTTTAAGAGAAATAATGAGGTTTTTAAGAAAAATACAGCATTTTAAGAAAAATAATAAGTACTTTCTCAGTAAAAACTAAAAAATAACTGGAATTTAATTAATTTTGTGGTTGGCTCAATACACCTTAAAAAAATGTACTCTACATACATAGTATTTACTAACCTAATTAATGATCATGTTCAAAATGCTCCCCTTGGTGTTCAATACAACACTGAACCCTACCAGCAACACTTCTACAAACCTTTTGACACATTTCTACGTTAATTGTAGTAAATTTTTCACGAATTGTTTGTCTTAATTCAGGAAGTGTTTTCGGTTTGACCTTGTAAACAAGATCTTTCAGTACACCCCACAAGAAAAAGTCAGGTGGTGGTAGGTCTGGCGATCGTGCTGGCCACTCAATTGCTCCACGTCGTCCTATCCACCTCCCTTCGAAATTAAATTTAACCATTCCCTAACGAGTAACCCATAGTGGGTGGCGCACCATCTTGTTGAAAGTAAATTCCATTCTGATTTCTAACTCTCGCCAGAATTCAGTTTGCAGCATTTGTAAATAATTATCTGATTAACAGTACTATCAAAGAATATCGGGCCTATTATTCCCATGGAAGAGATGGCTGCCCAAACTGTCACTCCTGGTAGGTTAACGTCTTTTTCCAAGATAACATGTGGGTTAACATCGCTCCAGTACACACAATTATGGCGATTGATATGCCCGTTCAATTTGAATGTTGCCTCATCTGACCACCATATCTTATCAAGAAAGGTCTCATCTTCATTGACTTTATTCAGGAAATTTTCGCAAAACTCTATCGTCTATCTGCATCTCCATCATGCAAGCTCTGTAACACGCGAGGGATGTAAGGCTTCATCTTGTTTTCTTTAAGAGTCTATGGACACTTCTGTCACTGATACCCAACTCTGTAGAAAGACGTCTACTGGATTTTTGAGGAGTGTGCAACAATGATTCTCTTAATTCATCGGACTTTTCTAAGGTTGTTGCTGAAACTGGCCTCCCTGATCTTGTGGCATCACTTACGCTTCCGGTTCTTTCAAATTTCCTAATTAGACCTGTGATATTGCGGCTCTGGACTTGTCGAATGTTAAATTCTTCTGATAACAAACGAGCGGCTTTAGCTCCATTGTTATTGTTTGGTAATAATGTTTAACTGCTTCACTCTTTGTTCTCTCGTCAATCGCAAGGCCATATTTATTCAGAATTCTGTAAAAATAAAAGAAACAAAATGATACAATATAAAACTAAAAAATTATACTGTATAAAACTAAAGATACAATTATTAAAAGGGCGTTACTTTTGCCGCACCCGGTACCTATATATATATATATATATATATATATATGAAAAGAAGGATCAACACAACGGCAAACATTTTCATTATTTGTACATCAGACGTTTCGACAAATCTTTTGTCATCATCAGTGAGTTAAGTCTTAAAACCTTAAAACAAAATTGAAAAGTGAAAGTTACATCAATACAATATTAAGACCATTAAAATTAAAACCTTAAAGCAAAATGAAAATTGCATCAATACAAAATTAAAACATTTAAATTTCATCACTATAAAAACTAAAATTAAATTAAATTTCATCACTATAAAAACTAAAATTAAATTACCTCAATAGGTAAATACACAATGTTTACATCCACCTCCATACTTGGCAAAGTCTAAGTGAACACTAGGTGGTCAGAGGATTAGGAAGGGTATATCTGTGAAACACGGTTGGTTGTCAAAAGAGTCGTAATTTGTAGGATGAGCTATTATTATTAAGGGAGGGTTTGTTTCTATAGATGTACAAAGATTCTAAAATTCGGAGTTCTGTAAGGTTATTGGATCTAGTTAAAATTTCAAACTGAGTTTTGTGAAGGGGATGGTCGTTTTCATCACTGTGGTTTCTAATTGCGGATTGTGGAGGGCTACTGAGGGGACGGTTGGTACGGACTGACAAGCCCAAATGTTGAGAAAGGCGCACCTCCAGTTGGAGTTGAGTGCTGCCTTACAGCCTTACAGCTTACTACCCTTCTCATCTATTCGATAACCAATTAAAGAAATTTTTAAATAACACTTTTGATACTAAACTCCCCGTAACTACAGTACAAAAAGAAACCAGATATATTAAATTACCTTTTTATGGTTATTTATCATTGCGTATTCGAGGTGAATTGTCCAAACTACTCAAGTCTAGTTATCCCCAAATAAATTTTAGATTCGCCTTCGTCAACCCACTTAAATTATCAAATTTTTTAAAGTTCAAAGATGAATTCCCCAAAACTGTATGCCCCAATGTTGTTTACAAATACACGTGCGACAGCTGTAAGGCTGCGTATATTGGCAGCACTCAACTCCAACTGGAGGTGCGCCTTTCTCAACATTTGGGCTTGTCAGTCCGTACCAACCGTCCCCTCAGTAGCCCTCCACAATCCGCAATTAGAAACCACAGTAATGAAAACGACCATCCCCTTCACAAAACTCAGTTTGAAATTTTAACTAGATCATAACCTTACAGAACTCCGAATTTTAGAATCTTTGTACATCTATAGAAACAAACCCTCCCTTAATAATAATGCTCATCCTACAAATTACGACTCTTTTGACAACCAACCGTGTTTCACAGATATACCCTTCCTAATCCTCTGACCACCTAGTGTTCACTTAGACTTTGCCAAGTATGGAGGTGGATGTAAACATTGTGTATTTACCTATTGAGGTAATTTAATTTTAGTTTTTATAGTGATGAAATTTAATTTTAATTTTAGTTTTTATAGTGATGAAATTTAAATGTTTAATTTTGTATTGATGCAATTTTCATTTTGCTTTAAGGTTTTAATTTTAATGGTCTTAATATTGTATTGATGTAACTTTCACTTTTCAATTTTGTTTTAAGGTTTTAAGACTTAACTCACTGATGATGACAAAAGATTTGTCGAAAACGTCTGATGTACAAATAAATGAAAATGTTTGCCGTTGTGTTGATCCTTCTTTTCATCTGTAAGCTCCGGTTCCCTAAGGAGAAGTCAATAGCTTTGATATATATATATATATATATGCCGTAGAATCGCAAAATAACATGTGATCTTATTAATAAGCAAACGACCACAGGGAAAAAGGAAAAAAACACGAATTCCGAGCGCTTTCGTGATATATTCACATTTTCAAGGACAAGAAAGAACATTTCTTTCTTGTCCTTGAAAATGTGAATATATCACGAAAGCGCTCGGAATTCATTTCTTTTTTCCTCTTTCCCTGTGGTTGTTTGCTATATATATATATATATATATATATATATATATATATATATATATATATATATATATATATAGTACCAGATGAGCCGGGCATACCTGGCTATGTACGGTGGAGAGCGCAAGAAAGCAACTCGCTCCTCCACCAAGCCAGACCTAGAGGCGGGGCCACCAGCTTCACCTTCGTGTGAAGAGAGACCAACGCACAGAACAGCAACGAGGTTAACGAGGTACACACACACACACACACACACACAGACAGACACACACAAACACCTTTGGTTAGCTAACACCCAAATTGTTCATTCTGACGAAGGTGAAGCTTTTCACTCCACCTACAGTTTAACGTGGAATCCAAACCACGCCTCACCAGCAGCCCAGCGTCTTAACTACTAGGCCACCCAGGGTACCCATTTATCTACCAACCACTCTTTATTGTGTGGAAGGATGAACAGATGGGTTTTGCTGCGCGCCGGCTGCCGCCAGGGTCTCGAACCCGGGGCTGATGGATTCGTAGTCAGCGACGCTAACCACTACACCACCGAGGCGCATATTATTATTTATTTATTTATTTACTTATTATCCCCTTCCGAAAAGAAATTCTGGCTACGCCCGTTGAGTGTGTGTGTGTGTGTGTGTACACGTATATTTTTTTAATGCAGTAAGGAGTCGCTCAGGTCGAGTGCCCAGCAAAAAAAACACACCTCCCAGAGAAAAAAAAAAAAAAGCCAAAATCTAGGTGTAGGATTTCCAAGATGCGTGGACACTACATCTGAAAGAGAGGAAGGAGGTCGTAGACAGGGGGAAAGGTGGATTGAGGAAGATTATTCCAGAGTAGATGAAAGCCTGAAAATATCGATTAACTCTTGCGTATGAGAGTTGGACAGTATTTATAGAAACGTGATCCACGTATGTTTTAGATTTCCGATCTTAAGAGTTTGATTTGAGAGATCTCGCCCTTAAAATGGTTGGTAATTCGCTCATTCCAGTGAAATTTCATCCGTTTCGTCTTTATAGGTTTGTACAACTTTAGCGCACCTGTGTCGGAGGTTAGTAATATAACAACAACATAAGATAAGTAGGCCTATTAGTTGATTATTTCCCTCTGTCGTCATTTCCATACTCAGTTACGGTCTGAAAGTGAATATTCCGATTTTGAGAAACAATTTCTGCGTTCCCATTTGCCATAAAGTCGCCAAATGGGAATCTCTAATATTTCTTAATCCAACTGAACACGAATCCAATTTAACTGAACTTAACTAATCCAAACTAATCTAACCGAACCTAACTTGGACCAAAGTGGGAAGTTCGTGGATAAGAATGGCATGAAATTGGGAGTTGATGATAGATTTGAGAATAGTCTCCTCTTGAGATTTTTCACTCTGGGATTTCTTCGCTTCGTAGCGAGGAATAAAATGGGAATCATATTTATTACTACCCATTTTCTATGCCATTCCCCTTTTCCCGTTTTCAGTTCCCGAGTGAAAGTGACCAAAAGTGAGAAATCCACATTTGACAAAAGCTTGTTTTGATTTGGGACGCGACGTTTTCGTCGCTGAAACGGCGCCAAATGGGAACGGCTAACGTTTCTTACCTAACTTATTTTAACCAATCCATAACCTAATTTAACATTAGTCTTACCAATCGTAACCTAACTTATCGTAACCTAACTTATCGTAACCTAACCGGGACCAAAATGGGAAAGACCGTGGATAAGAATGAAAATGACGCGAAACGGGAATGGCATAGAATAGGATGAAACCATCACATTGAGTGGAATGATAGCCTGTTAATGCTGTATGGCACCATCGGCTACGAAGTTGGGGACGGGGTCACGCAGCCCCTCCCACCCCACCATTGTATCACGACGTTTGTAATCGATTATGCAACTGTGTATGGTTCCACTGGTCTGTAAATCAGGTCTGCGGTACTCGATCTCGGCATGAGAAAAGAAAATTATCTTAGCAAAGCTCCTCTCAATATACAGGGTGGCCATAAATTATCGTTACAAATTAAGTGAATTTGCAAAGAATTTATGAACACCCTGTATACTTTTTTTCAATATTCGCACGTGATTGTATTTAATTTTAAGTTGTTTTTTTTAGATATACTGTACAGAATGTACAGTATATGATGAACATTAAAACTGATATTTGATTTTACACGTACAGTATTAACATTTACGTCCACCTATTTCCGGTCATTTAACATTATATATATATATATATATATAACCTTGTTTTTGCTTCCGCCTGAATTGGTCATTGTGACGAAGGTCCAGCTTGTCACTCCACCTTAGACCGACTTTTTAACGTGGAATCCGAACCACGCCCCACCTGCAGTCCAAGGTCTTAACCACTAGGCTATCCAGGGTACCCAATTATCTACCAAACTTTTTTTTTATTGACCGGGTCTCGATCTCAGGACCGATGGATTCGTAGTCAGCTACGCTAACCACTACACCACCGAGGCGCATATACAGGGTGTTTGAAAACTTTCTGTACAAATTGTAATGGGGGATAGGCAACACCGAGACAAACCCTTTTCGTCTATAAGTGTATGTCCGCTGACGTCACCATTCGGCGCGAGAGGGCGCCGCTGCAATTGGCTAAAAGGTGAAGTGGGCTAGACTCGCGCTTGCCGCGGGCATTCTTAAATCGGACGTAGTACGCGTAACATGGAGCGCTTCACGACTGCTGAGATGGCTGACATGCATATGGTGTATGGGGCTGCCAATGGAAACGGAAGAGCTGCTGTGAGGTTGTACCGACAGCGCTTCCCAAACAGACGTGTGCCAAACCACCAAACGTTTGCGCATTTGCATCGGCGACTGCGAGAAACTGGAACATTCCATGCATGATACAGAGAGGGAAGAGGAAAAGGCGGTAGAAACAATAAAGGAAAATCCAAAATACATCTACAGCTATGCGAAAAGGAAAACAAAAACGTGAGCTACTATCGGGTCTTTAAGGAAAGAAAATAATGAACTAACAGACGATCTAAAAGAAATATCTAAAACATTGAGAGCCCAGTATGAATCGGTCTTCAGTACTCCAAAAAGTGACGAAGCGATACCGGACGCGGATGCATTCTTCGAAGAGAATTTGCGAGGAGAATGTATAACAGACTTTGATTTTACCCAGAAGATGATCTTGGATATCTCTGACTCTGTCATCCTCGTTTCGGGATTTCGGTGAAACTTTTGTTATTACGCTAGACATAAAAGCTTTTCATAGAGTTTGGCACAAATCTTTAATTTCGAAACTGCCCTCCTTCGGTTTCTATCCTTCTATCTGTGCCTTCATCTCTAATTTTCTTTCTGGCCGATCTATAGCTGCAGTTGTTGATGGCCACTGTTCTTCTAAAGCTATTAACAGTGTTATTCCTCAGTGTTCTGTCCTGTCACTCACTCTTTTCCTTTTATTTATTAATGATCTTTTAATTCGCACTTCCTCTCCTCTTCATTCCTATGCCGATGATTCTACTCTTCACTTCTCCACCAGCTTCCCAAAGCGTCCCTCTCAACAGTCACTCCGTGATTCGCGTGGTGGCTATGGAGCACCTGACATCTGATCTTTTTGCTATATCTGATTTGGGCAGAGAAAACCTTGTGGCTTTCAATGCCTCAAAAACTCAGTTCCTCCATCTGTCTACTCGTCACAATCTTCCACACGACTATCCTCTTGCCTTCAACAACACACAACTCAATCCTTCCTCTTCTCTTAACATTCTTGGCGTTTCCTTTTCTCGTGATCTTTTCTGGAAAGATCACATATACTCTCTTTCTAAAATAGCTTCTAAGAAGTTAGGTGTGCTGTACTCCCACTCAGTTGCTGTCTTTGTACATGGGTCTTGTTCTTCTGAACTCTCTAACTGCATGCCTCCTCCTTTAAGGAGAGCACGCAGTACCAAACTTTCTACACTTTCTCATTCCTTTTCTGTCCAAATACCTAATGCAAGGGTTAATCGGTATTTTCAGTCTTTCATTGACTCCATTGGTCAATTCTGGAACAATCTTCCTCAATCCATCTTTCCTCCTGTCTATGACCTCCCATCTTTCAAACGCAGTGTGTCTAGGCATCTCGAATACCCTGGACCTTGATTTTGGCTCTCCGGGGAGGGGTGCTTTTGCGGGCGTTTGCCCTTGGCCCTTCCTTCCTGCATAAAAAAAATTTTGTGTCTCCCCCAGAAGTCCCGTCCCAAAGGCTAATGTCATGGTGTACATTGTAAGGCTAACCTTTTTGGGACACCCAAAGTGTAGTCAAATACGACATAAGGTTTCGGCTGCCCACTAATACCTACCCTCCTGTATTTTAATAAGAGCATGAATACCACGCTAAACTAAGTTTATACCAAATCATCTTTTGATTTGATGATGGGTATAAAATGTGTATTCAAAACGTTGCCTTTATTGTGTATAATTTTACTAGGTTATTAATTGACGAAAAATTATTATTATTATTATTATTAATTTTTTTTTGCAGGCACTGTCAGTTTCTACCGATATAAAACTAGAATCAAAGTGTGGTTGTTCACTCACAAATTATGTTTGTGGTTCGTCACTGAAGACGAGTTTGACGTCGACAAGCAATATGACGCTTTCATCAGTTACTCTCATAAGGTAATTTTAAAGGGGCATTCGGGGTAACTAACCACAGGGAAAGTGTCATTTTCACGTTAGTGCCCTTCTATATATAGTGCCATGTTTGTACATTGCGTGGCCAGTCTTGTGTGTGTGTAGTTACTCTTTTGAGAAAGATAGAACCTCTCGCCAAACCGTTGCGAGCGAACATAACTATTGTATTAAATAACTTCAATCCAGCTGGATGTATACACCCAATTAACCTATTATTTATTCCTGGGTCTGGCCCCTTCCCCCGGAAGGACGAGGAGTTTGTGAACGACATCCTGGTACCTGGTCTGGAGAACGGGGATCCCAAATACCGGGTGTGTCTCCATTACCGGGACTGGACGGTCGGGGAGTTCATCCAGAATCAGATCCTGAATTCGGTGCAGAGCAGCCGTCGTACTGTCGTTGTTCTTTCTAGAAACTTCATTGAGAGCGTCTGGGGTCAGATGGAGTTTAGGGCAGCCCACCAGCAGGCAATGCAGGATAACACCAACAGGGTCTTAGTCATCGTATACGGAGAGGTGAAGTACATAATTCCATATCCGATAATATC
Organism: Bathynomus jamesi; assembly: GCA_023014485.1. NCBI lineage: Eukaryota > Metazoa > Arthropoda > Malacostraca > Isopoda > Cirolanidae > Bathynomus > Bathynomus jamesi. The sequence goes on along the minus strand of JAJOZX010001132.1, from coordinate 897,137 downwards.
TGGCATGTGTTGCTAAAATTGACCCCCCCCCCCTCAGTAAAGTGCCCGACTCGATTGGATATTCGGTGGTATCCGGCAGGTTGCTTAAATTTATTGATTACTCCCTTTCCCATACCCTTAGTATTATACCATATCCAGTGAAAGAAATTGTCTGGATTAAGGGCTGTATTTAAGTGAGGTGCTTAAGGGGTTCAAACCTTCCCCGAAATTTCTCCCAGATTTTATATTTTCGGGAAAAAAAAGAAAAAAATATACATACATACATTCAACATACATACATTCATTCATTCATTCATTCACAGGCTGTTTCACAACCGGTCTGCCATACTTTCGGGGGTGATATCGAGTAAAAAGTTGGTACAACATAGGTGCCATTTCCAACGTTGCAGAGCTACGGACGTTTTAAGATGTGCAAACAACAAATCCCTACTTGCGTGTAATTCGATAGATGGCAGCACTGGTGATAGTTTCGGTTAACGAAGTTACCACTGCTACTCCTCAGTTTTTTCTTTCAGTTGGTTCTGATCTGTGGTACGAGACACTGTGTTGCGCTAAGGTGAACAATCGATCAAAATGAATCAACAGTTCGCACCCACCGAATACGCTGATGTCCATTTCATTTATGGATTCTGTGATGGTAATAGCAGAGCGGCAGTTGAATATCGAAGACGTTTTCGGAACTGCCGAATACCGAACAGGCAAATGACACACCAGAGATTAAGGGAAACGGGGACAATTGTTCCACGTAACCAAGAACGTGTAGCACGACGGCCCGTTGCTGTGGAGGAGCGCATACTCGACCTAGTACAACAACGTAGCACAACTACCAGTATTCGAAGGATTTCTAGACGAATTGTTGAATCCGCATCGCGTGTATGGCGAACCATACATGATGAGGGTTTGTATCCCTGTCATTTGCAACGTGTGCCAGCTCTTCAACGGATGATTACGATAAACGTGTTAAATTTTGCTAGTGGCTGGTTATGCATCGCCAAATTCTTAATCACGTATTGTTTAGTGATGAAGCACAATTCATTCGGGATGAAATTAACAGTAGACGAAATCCCCATTTCTGGTCCGCCGATAATCCCCACGTATCGTTGAAGGAAACTTTCAACATCGATTCTCGGTGAATGTTTGGTGTGGTGTAATTGGAGATCAGCTGATTGAACCGTTTGTTTTGGAACAACGATTAAATGCTGATATTTATCTGAACTTCCTGACGAACGAATTCTCTTTTGATGGAGACGTGCCCTTCGAGATAAGGCGCAGGATGTTCTTTCAAGCACGATGGGGGCGCCACCACATTTTGGTCGTCATGTTACGGGTTACTTGAATCAGCGGTACGGGAATTGTTTGATTGGTCGTGCTGGTCCAATATCGTGGCCCCCAAGATCTCGGGACCTAACCCCGTTAGATTTCTCTTTATGGGGCCTTATGAAAGAGATGGTCTACTCTACAAGATTAAAGTACAAACGAGAGAGGAACTCTTGCGTCGGATTATGGATGCCGCTGCTTACATACGAGAACACCCCGAAATGATTCAATGGGCAGTGAATTCTTGTTTGGAACGAGCAAGGCTGTGCAGTGAAAACCGAGGCGAACATTTTGAACATTTATAAGGTGTATCTCATAAAATGTAGCAATAAATATATCCGATTAATACTCTATTTTTTCCGTGCACCTTAAAACGTCCGTAGCTCTGCAACGGTTGGAAATAGCACCGATGTTGTGTTAACTTTTTGCTCTTTATCACCCCCGAAAGTATGGCAGACTGGTTGTGAAACTGTGTGTGTGTGTGTACACAGGGTGTTTCATAACATGTGGGACGAATTTTTAGGATAGATTCAGGACCTAAAAACAATAAAAAAAGTTCATATAAACATATGCCCGAAATCGCTTTGTTTCAGAGTTACAGCCGTTGTGTTTTCCAGCAAGTATCCGCCTTACCTTTAAAGGAAGTGCTCAAAATGACTGCCTTGCGCTTGAATATACGCCTGAACACGCCTCGTCATAGACTGCCTGACGCGTTCAAACATTCCAGGTATTGCTCGGATTTTCTGGCATCCTTGTTCTACACGTTGGCGAAGCACTTCAACGTTGTCAATGAGTGTCGCGTAAACGATGGATTTCAGATGACACCACAGGTAAAACGAGTGGATTTAGGTCCGGGGAGCGAGCAGGCCACGCAATGGGTCCTCCACGGCCTATCCATTTATCAGGGAAATGGTCATCCAAATAGTTTCTGGCTACTCGACTAAAATGAGGCGGAGCGCCGTCATGCAGAAACCACATACACGTCGGACACTGAGAGGAACTTCATCTAGTAAATCGCTTAAATCATTCCCTAAAAAATTGGAATAGGATTCTCCTGTTAATCTTCCAGACAAAACAAAAGGACCGATTAAGTTGTCTGCAATAAGTCCTGCCCATACATTGATACTAAATTATTGTTGGTGCCTTGACTGGATGATGGCATGCGGATTCTCTTCGGCCCAGTGACGAGTGTTGTGAAAATTGATCACGCCATTTCTTGTGAAGGCAACCTCATCAGAAAACAACACGGAGGATAGAAAAAGAGGATCGCGAGCACACTGTTGAAGGAACCAAGTACAAAAAGCCTCTCGTGGTGGGAAATCAGCTTCAGTAAGGCCTTGTACACTCTGACTGCACTTATTCACGGTAAGAAGTTACGAATACGAACAGTGAAACACCGCGATGCACCTCTGACTGACTGATGACTCTTATACTCAACGATATTGAAACATGTCATAGAGTGTACGAAACATTACAATCGGCAAGGCCATACATGAAATAAGTCTCGTACACACACTCAAACATTGTCGGCAAGTAGTGTTTGTAAACAGTTTGCGGAAAGAATTGCTGGAACACAAAATGGGCTGTAACTCGGAAACAGTTATTTCGGGCATATGTTTATATAAATTTTTTTCATTGTTTTCAAGTCCTGAATCCATCCTGAAAGTGCGTCCCACATGTTATGAAACACCCTCCATAGATATATATATATATATATATATATATATATATATATATATATATATATATATACACACATCCATCCATCCATCTATATCCATCCCATGGGGGTAAAGGGGTAAAAGGACTTGTGTGACAATTTGTACATTGGTGAGAACTCGATATTGTGGTTGGAACAACTCTACTAATATTAACATCCATTCGGTACATAATATTGAGACTTAAGTTCGCGTTCAATAGACCTTGTACTGGTAACCTCTTACAAGCCCGTATAACCAAACTTGATCTTTCTTACTTATCAAATTATATTCCGTGAAACCTTATCCATATTACGTACAAATCGTCAAAGGATCCAAATGCGAGTGAAGCGCAGAAGAGAAATAAACTACCTTTATTTCGTAATGACAAATAAAAGTGAATCTTGAAGACAAAGAAACGGCTGAGGAATAAGGGTCGATAGCTAATTCTCATGTTCACAAATGTGGGTCGTTTGCTAATCTTCTTGAAGATGATCGTGACATTGGGTTGCGTGTCCATAGGCACATTGATGACGTCACCAAGGCAGGGTTGGCAAAAACCCGGCAAAAACCCAACTGGGTTTTTTGCTGGGTTTTTGCCAACCCTGCACCAAGGAGAAATTCCTGATGTTGCCAATGGGCACTTCCAAAATAATTTGAGTTTCCTGTTGAATCTTTTTCGGGAGGAAGGAGTAGCAAGGTTTCACCGGCGCTTCAATTGTTGGGATGATATCGCGCCGAAGAGGCCTGTTTGGTTGTCCTGTTCACGTAAGGAAGAATAGGGTATTCTGCAGACAATGCGTGCTCTTTGTAAAGGGGACGGCAGGGAAAAGCGGACATCAGAAGCTGGGACCACTCTTCAAGGCCTTTTACCGGAGGAAAAATTCAATGAAGACCTTCACCGTTCACTCTTAGACTAATTACCACAGGACTGCCGCCATATGATAATAAAACCCACTCTAATAGACAGTTTATTTCCACAACAGTTTCGATGCCCACTGACATCCTTTTTGCATCCACCCGAAGAGGATGCCAGTGGGCATCGAAACTGTTGTGGAAATAAACTCTTGTCTATTAGAGTGGGTTTTTATCATCATATTTTGACCTTCACGTAGAAAAATGAAGTTTTTTGCATTGACTGTCACCATGCTGATTGCTCGCAATTTCCTGAGAGTTATTGATGGCAAATTAGGTAACCGTCGTGGTTCCACTGATCGACTTTGAGAGGATGTGCTGGAACCGAGAAAATTGGGGAAGGCTGATAGTAGAGATTATAATCCTGTGTGGCCGTCAGGGAATTGCTCTCCGAAGTTCTTTGTAATCGGGAACAGTCTTGAAAGAGGATCTGGAGGTCACTGATGGGATCCGTTTTGTGCCACGCCCAGTGACACCGTTCACAAGAATCTTTTCGAATCTTCCTATGCCAATGTATACTAGTTCATTAACTCAAAACTCGCTCATAGATACGGGAGAAATCATCCAGGATGAAATAGTAAGAAAATTGAATAGGATCACATGTTTTTCACTTCTTGCTGATTACACAACCAATGTTCACCGAGTTGAGCAAATATCGTTTTGCGTGCGCTACTCAAAACGATCAGGATCGTATTCTTCGTAAAGATTTTCTGGTGTTCATCTCGGTACGTGATGTTCATCCTTCGTGTATAGACACAATTTTTAGCTCCAGTGGTCTTTCATTTTACTCTAGCGCCACTGTCTTGAGCCTATGAAATTTTAGTCTTAAATCCGCAAGGAAGGATTGTGGTGGATTTACCCTAGGTATCTCTGTCTCTACTACTATACGTTTTATTTCTATAGGTTTCTATAAGTTTTATTTCTATACCTTCGGGTGTTGGTCCCGTTTACTTTTGTCTTAATCCTCAGTCCTATGTCAACTTCCTAGACACTTCCTTGAGAAATGAGAGGCATACTTTAACATTAAAATATGCAAACTGAGAAAAGGTAGTCTTTCCATGATGAGGCAGTCCTCATCATGGACGTATTAAAAGTTTTTGTTATGGTTCTCTGTGGTGGCGTCGTGCGCACACTTTTTCCCTTCAACTTTTTATTTATATGTGTTGCATCCTCTCTGCTAACACTGTCGCTGTGGCGGTGGTAAGTTTCATTTGAATGTTAAACAAAAATTCATTAGGGAGCTTGTTTCCCCACAATGTTGGAGTGAGTGTGGCCCAAGGGTCACGGTTAGCCCGAGCAATGACAAGGTAAGCGGCCAATTTAACCCTACCCAGGACCCAGAAGGTGGGAGTGAACCAGAGCCTTACCGCTCAGAGTCCGCTACCGTAACCACTGAGCTACCCGGCACCCATAAAGCAAGCAGAAAAAGAAAATAGATTACATTATGATAGGAGTCATGAACAAATTAAACGAACGACCCCACGTAAAGCAGTCGGTTCCCTCATCACGTGACCTTTGCCATTACGGAGGTTAAACACTTCCAAACATTATTATTTTATTATTATTTAGTTGTGGTGAGAGAGGAAATGGTTGTAATAATTGAGGTATTTGTGTTTGTCAGATGCCTCCTGAAGAAAGCTTGGACGACGAACTCCGTCATTACGTGGCGCTGAACACGTACCTTAAATGGGGTGACCCCCGCTTTTGGGAGAACCTCCGGTACGCCATGCCTCACCATCGTCACCCCTCGAAGCAACGAAGAAAGCGACAAAACACGGACAAATTGGAACTCGTCAACGGACACATCAAAGAGAACGCGATTCGCGTCTAAACGTTCATCACTCGTATTAAGCGTAAAAATGAGCGAGAATTAAGTGTACATTTAATTGGTAATTACCGGAATTAAGCGTAAATTTGAGTGATAGTGTGAGTGGTTAAACTTGTGGTCACTTCCAAGATAGAACGATGGAAATCGTAATTTGTCGCCTAATTTTATCGTGAAAACTATAACCGCTCATACGAGCAAATAACGTTTTTGTTTTTTTTTCATACTTGGATGACGTTTTGAAACTTCTTATCTTGTCGTTGAAGTGGGTATACATCAATACTAGAAAGTGTTGGGTATGCACTTGCCTATAATGACGTTGCTGTGTCATAATAAAAGGTATGGGGTATGCACTTACCGTAATGGCGTTGCTGTCATAATAAATCTCAAATATTTTCTTATTAATTGCGGGCAAATCTCTGTAGCTGATTAGTCCTTATTTGTAATTAAAAACCAATTATTTTTAGTTATTAAAAATTATTGTAATTAACTTTTTTTATGCGGGAAGGAGGGCCAAGGGTGGATACCCGCAAAGACGTCCCCCCCCCGCATAGAGGAATAAGAGTCAAAATCGAGATTAAAGATGCCTGGACACTGCATTTGAAAGATTGAAAGTCATAAACGGGGGGATAGATGGATTGAGGAAGATCGTTCCAGAGTTGACCAGTTGAGTAGATAAAGGATTGAAAATACCGATTAACCCTCCCTCGCTTTAGAGAGTTGGACAGAAAAGGAATAAGAATATGTCGAAAGTTTGGCACTGCGTGCTCTCCTTAAAGGAGGTGGCACGCATTTAGAGAGTTCATTGTATATACTACACTCGAGTGTGAAGAAGTTATTGTAAAATTAGTGATATTAGTTTCGCATCCAATCGAAGTAATTTCGGAATTGTGTTTAATACAATGAATTAACCCTTTCGCTCCGGGTACGAATGTATATCCCTCTCTTTCCACCCTCTCTGGTAAAATATTGGTATTCATATAATTCGCTTGAAAGCTATGCCCGTAGTGAAAGGGTTAAGATACAAGATACATTTTAGAGAGATTAGATACATTCAGAAGATCGCAAGTTGTTGCAATGATCGGAAGAGTATCCTAACTCAAGGACACACGTTAGTTGAGTAATATTCGGACCACAAGGGTAACCAAAAAGTCTGAAAATCGGTGGAAAGGATCGAAGAATTGACCACCAAACTGGATGGGTTCATTTGTCAACACCAATTCCCTTAGATTGGTCACCTTCAAGATTCTTAGATGAGTGAGGGTAAGCAACGTTGGGTCTCTTCACCTGTATAGGTGATCGTCCTTTATGATCAGAGGCTGTAGCAACCTTTGGTAAGTTGGATGCCATTTTAAGATTCCTCTGTGTCCTGTGATCTCCTCCTCCTACCCTCCAGGGTTGTTAGTACAGAGGCTTAATTAATCCCGCAAGTAGCTCTCTAGTCTAGGATCGATCTGATATCCCGGAATCTCCAGTTCGAGTAAAGTATTATTTTAAACTTATTTTCTCAATATTTGGTGCAAATTGTATAAATGTTATAACAACCCTAATGATATTTATTTTATAAGGATAATAACCGGAAAAAGGGCGGATGTAGTCGGGAGTGTCTAATCCAGTGTCGTGCGAAAGGACCCTCTTCAAAATTATATATATATATATATATATATATATATATATATATATATATATATATATATAAAATAGTGCCGTTCTTTGTTTACTCGTAATGTACCCTGTGGCACTGAACACTCTCTTGGCATAAATGTTGTATCCCGTTTCCCCTCTTCCTCGTTAGCTTAACGAGCTGATAGCAACTGAAGCAAATGTGTTTCCCACCAGTTTAATGGGTTTCCATAGTCGTTGTCCACTTGCAGCATATTTCTATAAACTTTAAGCTTCACTTGCACCAGGGGGTGGGTGGGGGTTGATGCTGGCCTGTCGGCATCAATAGAACATAGCTTTTTTGTAGGTTAGTCGGGTAACATCCGTCTCGTATTCCCTAATGGAAGGGGGATGAGGCGCCCGAGTCAATAAAAGGAGGGTTGCTGGCTCGCCACTTCATCGTGATACAAGATACAGAAAAGACAACCACCCAGCTCTAGGCAACACTACGGCTCGAACCTATGACACGACTCAGCGGAGTCTCAGTCAGCACTGCCAGGCGGCGCCCTAACTGATCAAGCCATGAAACGCTAGACTTGATGAGGCCTTTAAACCATTAAGAATAGCTTCCGATATTAATGGCTTTAATTGGATGCATCCTGCGAATTGATTTTTTTAAAACCAATTAACACGAATTATGATCCAATAAAGACGACATTGGGATTGTAATGAAGTGTAGAGTTATGTCTGAATTAAAATATGGAACTAAGGCTGTGCTTGTTTTGACAGTAGCGAGTCAAACTGAATAACAGACATATTTCCTTGCCTTTTATTTACTTAATCCTTTAAACCTTGAATTTTTTGTAGGGTCAAGTTATGAATGTTTGCATTTGAAATGTTAGCAATTTGTACCTTCAGTCCTTAGTGTTAATTAAGGGTTTCGCTCTTTATTTTAGAGTTTTGATATATTATTAAGTACAAGTTAATTTGCGTTCACGTACAAAATTAATATGTGTATGGTTAATGATTGATATTTTTTAGGTTAAACTATTTTAAAATTTTCAACAGTGATCGTGCGCTAATCTTACACGCTTATAAGTGCACTGGTTAACGAGACAAATTATATTATTCGATCACTCGATTTAAAAAAAATTAATCAGTTAATCAGTTTAATTGATTTAAAGTTTCACCCCAAATAAAAAAAAAATAAAAAAAATATATAACATTGCTCATTTATGTAAGTTGTCTATTTTGGATAAAATGGCTAAAGTTTCTTCAATACTTTTGCAAAAACGATAATTTATTCATTTTAAGTTTTAAGCCCAATTTCTCATTATTTTTTTTATAATTTTTCATTATTTTTAATAATTAGATTGTAAACATTAAATAATATGTGGATTTAGTTCAGAAAAGAAGTTAGATATATATATTGGTCCACATAATATATACAGGGTGGCGCAAAGTCGCGCATCATAGTAATTTTTTTTTTTCTTTTTTAGGTAGGGGATGGCTGCGAAATTAACAAAGACGAGAGGATGAGCTTGATTTTAATTCATGGAATACCAGGTACCTACAAATCGATGAATCGGTATAGAATTTAAATTCTGTACCGATTCATCGATTTGTAATACCTGGTATTCCATACATTAAAACAGCTCACCCTCTTGTCTATTGTTAATTTCGCAGCCATCCCCTACCTAAAAGAAAAAAATATAATCAACACTGAAAATTCCTATGATGCGCGACTTTTGCGCCATCATATAAATATAAATATTAACTATTTAGTAGTAACAGTTGCTAGTCGCAGTAGTAATAGTAGTTTTACTTGTAGTTAAAGGTTCGAATGGTGACCAATTTTGTTAGTTATTTCTGCAATGTAAAAAAAAACTCAAAAAATTCTTGTGATAAGTTTTGACATGTGAGACACTTACTACGAAGAAGTGGCCAAGAAACGCAGTTGAAGTATCAAAAGTGAAAGTTGTCATAACTTAACTTTTTCAAGATATTTTGTTGAAATATCTTCAAAAGTTAAAAAGTTATGACAACTTTCAAATTCGTACAACTTCATTGTAGCCGTGTTAAATGTCGTTTTTTATACTTTTGTCGCTTAGCCATTTCTTCCACGGAGAAACTCGTATATGGTCACAATCAAGCGAGAGATAAAATAAAAAGTTATAGTTTGTACATTGAAATTTATATAAAAAGATCTCTCTTGCACTGATTATCATATTTGTAACTATTAAAACTATTTTTTAAGTTTTTAAAATTTTATATAAATTTAAGTTACTCGTATTTCATACAGAATTATTTACGTTGTTAGTAAGTTTTGTTATAAAGAAATATTTGTACCAATTGTAAATAATTGATTTGATCGTATTAAGTAAATTCAAACTGATTTTTTTATTATATAAAAGATAAAGCATCGGTGACTTATTTCCTTACTCGGCATTATTCATGATTAGTGCTAAAAGCATGGGCCAAAAAACCCGCCTGAGGTTATCCAGGATTTACAATAATTGCCCACGGTATTGAAAATATTACGTCTTAAAGTTGAAATGCCATTTTTTTTCCCCAGGAGTGGATTTGTATGCGTACCTTTGCGAGAGAAGTGATATACAGAAATAAGCACACCGGACAAAAAATTAGTCACCCCTCTCAGAATGTACCTAATAACGTGTGACGGCGCCTCTGGCCTTGATAACCGCACGAATCCGCGAGGCAGAGACTCTACGAGGTTGTGCATGTACTGAACATCGATTTGCTGCCACTCGTTCATCAGCCGGTCCCTAAGTTCCGCCAGAGTCCGTGGGTGTCTATTCCTGCGCTTCACATTCTGTTCCAAATAATCCCACAGATTTTCAATAGGATTTAAATCAGGGGATTTGGCGGGCCATTCGAGGTGAGACAGTGTTGCAGAATGTTCGTCGTGCCACTCAGACACACTTCTCGCCCTGTGCACACGGCAATTGTCGTCTTGGAAGACAGGAGTGGCAATGTGATGATGCTCCTGGAGATGTAGGGCAAAGGGTACCAATTCATCATTTAGTATGCGGAGGTACGCCTGCTGGTTCAAATTCATCGTCACTGGAACGAGAGGGCCCATTTCGTGGTACGAAAAACATCCCCAGAACATCACGGAACCACCTCCAGCCTGAACAACACCTTCGACGCATTCAGGATTAAAGGCTTCATTGGACCTGCGATGTACTCGTCGCCCCCCATCATTGGAGAACAAACAAAAACGGGACTCATCGGACCAAATTACACGTTTCCAATCTGTCGCAGTCCAGTTTTTGTGCCTCTGAGTCCATTTATAACGTGCCAATTTGTGACCTGCTGTTAACAGCGGCCTCGTCCGTGGTACCCTGCTCCAGATGTCCATCGCATGCAGTTCTCGTCGCAATGTCCGTTCGGAAATTGGTCGCTGGAGAACCTCATTGGTTTCTTGGAGCAATTGTTCTCTGGTTTGAAAACGATTTGCAGTTACTAGACGAGAAACATGGCGGCGGTCCCTATTGTCGAGAATTGTTTTCCGGCCACAGTTACGCCGTCGATTTTCAGTTGATTGCGAACTACACCCCACTTTGTAAACTCGCTGGACAGTACGCGTTGACACACCAACAAATTGGGCTACTTCAGACATTTTGTGTCCGTGGGCTCTGCCAAACACGATGGCTCCTTTTTGCCACTGAGTAACGTCTGCCTCACGACCCATTTTGCAGACTATATCCAACACACACTTTATTCTTCACCACCTCACGAAACAGATCTGATCCTGTGTGCTACGTCACCGCTACTTGTCACTTACCAATGCTACATCAGCGCCCTCTGTGTGGCCTTGAACTTCCTACTATCGGTGCTATTAGGGGTGACTAATTTTTTGTCCGGTGTGCTTATATCTAGTAGAAGATTGTAGATGCCAATCGACCAGGGAAGTACTCCGAAGGGGGACGTTTGGCAGAAGAACGCGAGTTCTGGAACTCGCGTTTCTCCTGTCACTGTCATCCTTAGCTGATCTTTTTCAGTGTCTCATCTGCCCTGTGAGCAATCCAGCATGCTCTCTCACACACACACACACACACACACACACACACACACACCTCTCCCCTCCCTATTCTTCACTACACATACCTGCATCTTACACATTATATAATCTTTAAAAAAAATTTAAAAAGGGGGAGGGACCATAAATGTCTCCACTTTTGGTTCCCCTGATGTCGATACTGGGAACGTAGACTCGGGAAGTGGGGCTGGTTCTGCTAGTGCCCATTCGAGATGTTCTGGGACCTCTGCCTAATTCACGTTTCATAAACTTCAGTAGTATAGCCGCAAAAGGTTAGAGTGCAGGAATGTTGCAAGTGATTACGTAATGTTGCAAAGGGGGTGGGGGTGTTGCAAAAAAAAATACCCCAAAGGGCCCTTTGTTGCCAACTGGGGTTGCAAGTGGCATGCAACTTGGAGGTGGAGTTCTCCCCCAAGCTATTCCCCCCAAAGGGCCAGAAAGGAGGAGAGGTGTTCACCTGGCAGGAGCCAAGTGCATATTAAGACCAGCCGAGTAGGCGTTGTTTTTTTTATAGGCTCCTAATCAGTCAGTTGGCTGAGCCGAGAGAGAGAGAGAGTAGTTGCCTTTGCAAGGCATGCAACTTCGAGGCGGAGTTCTCCCCCAAGTTATTTTCGTTTACCTAACCTAAGAGGCCTCTAAGGGGTTTTCCCAAAGGGCCAGAAAGAGAAGGACCAGAGGTCCTTGCTCGGCTGGGAGCCGAGCTTGAATGACTCCGTCAGTCGCCTCTCGGTCTTTTATAAACCTCTATTCTGGCTGAGTTGCCAGATCACGCCATGTATTCGGGTGCTGAGTTGCCAGATCGTACCATGTATTCCAGATAGCAAAAAACCATATATTAATCATCCATTTAAATAGTGTACCACAATATATGATGGTAGATGAATCCAATTAAATTCTGTTTATTAAATAAATAATTTTTACACACTTAATTTTATAATAAATATTTAAGTCACGAAACGAAATGAAAATTTATGAAACACACGAGCCTCATCCCCCGCGAAGAAAATTGAAAAAAACGAAATTTAAAGAAATTAATCAATTGAAATTAGTCAAAACACAATCCGCTATGACGGGGTCGGTTTCGAAGAACACCTGCTGGTTGAGAGACCTTCCCCCCAATCTCTGATAAGCCTCCCTTCACTCCAAACGAAATGAAAATTTATGAAACACAGAGCCTCATTCCCCTGCGAAGAAAATTGAAAAAAAACGAAATTTAAAGAAATTAATCAATTGAAATTAGCCAAAACAATCCGCTATAACGGGGTCGGTTTCGAAGAACACCTGCTAGTTGAGAGACACTCCCCCCAATCCCTGATAAGCCTCCCTTCACTCCAAACGAAATGAAAATTTATGAAACACACAGAGCCTCATTCCCCTGCGAAGAAAATTGAAAAAAACGAAATTTAAAGAAATTAATCAATTGAAATTAGCCAAAACACAATCCGCTATAACGGGGTCGGGTCTCATTCCCCCCCAATCCCCTGCGAAGAAAATTGAAAAAACCCGAAATCTAAATTACTTCTACAATGAAACACATTCTCAATGCACTTACGAAGAAACATATAAATCAAAATACCACAATATATTTATATAGTTAATCAATTGGAAGATTCAACCATATAAAATACCACAATATATTTATATAGTTAATCAATTGGAAGATTCATTTAAACACACGTTCCAATAAATCATTTATTTCCTAATTTAAATACCGAAAGAAGAAACGAAGAAAATTGCAAAAAAAAACGAATTCTAAAGAAATTAATCAATTGAAATTAACCAAAACACACGATCGTATTCTCAAATCTACACACACACACACACACACACACACACACACACGAGGAAAGGGATATCGACAATCTGGGTCAAATCGGTTCACCTATTGCCAGAGGCGATTTTTTTTCTGACCATAATTACCTTTCTCCCAGACAGTTTGAACAAAACTCTCTCGACTCCATTTCTTAGATATGCCCACAATTATATATATATATATATATATATATATATATATATATATATATATGATATAGAGAGAGAGAGAGAGTTTTGTTCAAATAACGGAATATGCTTGTATCTTTTGCCAGCAAATTCCATTCACGTAACCTAGATTTTTTCTATCACCCATAGTTTTCGAGAAAATAATATTTCCATTTACTCAGTTTTCCCAAAATATTATTTAAAATTAAGTGTACTAATTTAAATTTACTTTCTTTTTTCCAGGTTAACTATACCCACAATTATAATAAATAATAATCGAATTACGGACAATTGTTCGAAAACCATAGTTCGAATTTACTCAGTTTTCCCAAAATAATATTTAAAATTAAGTGTACTAATTTAAATTTACTTTCTTTTTTCCAGGTTAACTATACCCACAATTATGATAAATAATCGAATTACGGACGATTGTTCGAACACAATTGGTTTTCGAACACAATTGGTTTTCGAACACAATTGGTTTTCGAACACAATTGGTTTTCGAACACAATTGGTTTTCGAACACAATTGGTTTTCGAACACAATTGGTGTTCGAACACCAGTTGTTCGAAGCAACAATTATTCGACGTTATAATTGTTCGAATGAACAACCAACTAAATAAAATCTTAGTTGCCAAGACGCAAATACGAAGATGTAAATAAGAAGGTTAGCCTCTTCATTTAAACTATAACATCTATAGTGCTGCTGTTAAACCACCCTTAAAATGGCAGAGTTTGTTTCTCGTGAGAAAGGAAAGCCAATGCTCTTAGTGAATGGGTTTTTATATGTAAGAGACCTAACCTAACCTAACCATAATTTGCAACTTCAGTTTACCTTGACTTTCATATGCTTCTATCCTGTTTTATTAATAAAGATTTTTAACTTTGAATAACGTATGAATAAAGATTTTTAACAATGTTTTTAATACTTTTTTTTTCGAACTATGGTTTTCGAACAATTGTGTTCAAACAATTGTGTACAGGACCTGCATTGTCTATAAGGGGAAACTCTGAGTAAATGGAAATATTATTTTTCGAAAACTATGGGTGATAGAAAAATTCTGAAACCGGAATCAGTATCAAAAGTTCTATAAGAATCACCAAATAATTTTCGTTGTACCCTAGTGCAATTTCTCGCCGAATTGGAAAGGTTTTCACTCCGCCTTAGACCCACAGTTTAACGTGGAAACTGAATGCTTTTTTAAAAATATAATTAGGCTATATTTATAATTTCTTTATTATAAAATAAGTTAACAATTGAAATTGTTAACACAAGAATTTGTGAAAACATTACTAATAACTGTAAGTAAAAATAAAAATATAATATAAGGGACTACCATAGAAATGTAAGTGTATAATTTATTCACAAGAAACACGATTTTATATATGTTACTCGTCCGGACCCGTTATAACGGATTGGTACACATCATAGCTCCACCCAGCTACATCGGCAGCCAATCACTACGAACATCTGGTCTTTTGGGGCGGAGCTTGGCGATTGTGCATATAAAAGGGATATTTTTCAGTTGGGAGTAACAGTAGCTATTTTCGCTCAGTGAATAATCATTCCCTCCACCATGGACCTGTACGTCTCCCCAGATTTGTATGAAGAAAGTGATACTGCAGCATTAACGGCAATTAGTCTTTTCAATGCGATTGACCGTGATGAATTATTTCCAACGCAAACCGTTGAAGATATTTGCAGTGACGCTCCTTACAATCCGACGCAAGGGACTACCATAGAAATGTAAGTGTCTATAATTCGATTATATATATATATATGGAGAGTTGTAGTATCTCGTCAAATAGATACTCGCCAAAAATTTTTTATGGCAATCAATGTTATTTGGTTTTACTTTTTACCCCCATTATGCTAAAATCGAAATTTTTTATGGCAATCAATGTTATTCCTCTTAAATGAACCAAAGATATCTTCACATAATGGGGATCTGTCTGTATACTCTGTATATGTTTTAAAAGAATGAACATTATTCCTTTAAGTTCCGATGAGGATTTGACACGTGTTATACAATCTTTTGAAGAATCTCGTGTCATGAATACGGAGGATATACTGATCAGTCAGCAATGTCACACCGAAATAATGTAAGTGTTTTTCGATCTTTTTAGGGTAAGAAGACAATATATTTTCATAAATTTATTAAATGAAAGAAATTAGTACAATAACCAACTACAGAATATATCTTTACAAATATACGAACAAAAACATTATACTATACAACGAGTACGTACAATTGGAAAACGGATTTTTATCTGTCTGCATACCATTTCATCGTTTCGGCGAGTGTGACACGGGTCAAATAAATTTTAAAAATTTATAAATTCTTTATCACATGACATATGCGTGAGAAATGAGACGCAGTACATTCCGCAAACATTACTAAAATATCCTTGTATACGAAATGGGTTCCATACAACTTCGGGAATATGTAACTGAGCGAGAAATTTTACAATAATAGGGTCACTCCAGGGTTGAGTACCGAGTGAATCAAAATAGTACAGGCGCTGTCTATTTTTAAAATAGACAGCGATCCAGTGAATCCCTTCATTACCGATGACATCTGTGTTCACAATAAGACTACCGCATTCTCGCGTACTTGGCAAACTCAATGTTTCATTCTTCGCAAACACCGATAAATTTGGAACGTGTGACTCGTTCCATTACTTTCTGAAGTGTATTAGCATCCATTTTAAAAGTCAGTGATAACGCTCCTAAATCTATCTACTTCTATTAGGGCTTGCGATTCGAGATATACTAGTACACTAATAGGAGCGTCTATAGGCTTGGCGAATTCCAGCCGCACTGAGATGTTTCCGCTCTGCTGTGGGGTTAAATGGGTATTTACGCTAGCAGATAAGTCAGGTGTAATGTCAAACGGATAAAGGTTAAATTGATCAATGAATTCTTCCTGCGTTACCCCATTACCAAGCTCATCACAATCACCTGCAATATGGGTCAGATTACTATAGGCTCTGGCACAAAGAGGTAACACAGCGTCTGATGAATAGTCCGTACCCATTGTTCCACCCAAAGCAGTGCCATTAACGTATAGTTATATTTTTAAGTCCGAAATTCTCGAATTTAAAGGCACTCTTTTTATATTTTCCATTCACCGAAGCATGGTCCTGCATGCCGATTAATATCCTTTTAGGAAGATTTCCCAGGGCAATGTTTTCTATCTGCTTCGATGCCAACCCTGCAGGAACCGTATATAGTTTGATTTGCACTCTGTTAATAGGATATTTCACTGTAGCGTTTAGTAAATTTTTCTCAATTTCTAGTTGTTTTGGTGAACTTAATTTCACTCGCCGTACGCGGAGGTATGTGTCCATAATGTGAACCACAACGGGCTTTGCACCCTCCTCTTGATCAGCAGCCAGATTTAAGCAGATCTCAGGACTCGTGCGGGTGAGCTTTATTTTCATATCCACCCCGTTGACAAGCAACTTCTCCTGGAAAGTGAAATCTGTGTGCAACCGTCCAAAACTCGTATATTTTCTTTTTAGAATTTTTAAATTTGTCCTTTATACTATTTTCATCTTTAGTTTGATAATATCCCTCGGCACTTAAAAAGGTAGCCTTCGCTTCTTTGGAAAAGTTGAGGACATTTTCCAGATAGGCTCGTAGATGATAGTACCCCGTGCCTGCCGATATGTTGGTCTGATTTAAATATACGTCACACTGGTTGAATATGGAGTGCAGAAAGTTTGTTTCAGGGTATACAGCATATTTGTCATCGCAGACCGTTCCATCAGAATGGGCTATACGTAGCTTAGCGTACATGTGCACACAGCTTGGATCAAAAAAGTAAGGACCTGAGCTGGGTATCACGAATTCTATAGGTGCACTCGGGGAACTAATTGTGTTTAAAGGGTTAATTGTAATAAAGTCACTGTGCTCAATAGAAACTTGGGTTGGAGGTAGCTCAAAAAGGGACAGCTCCGATTTACAGCATTGTGAACTACATGGGTGGATGAAGCGTGCCATGGCGAAATAGTGACTCCTCTCTCGACAAGTG
The DNA here is from genome assembly GCA_023014485.1 of Bathynomus jamesi. Classification (NCBI taxonomy): domain Eukaryota; kingdom Metazoa; phylum Arthropoda; class Malacostraca; order Isopoda; family Cirolanidae; genus Bathynomus; species Bathynomus jamesi. The sequence goes on along the minus strand of JAJOZX010001132.1, from coordinate 879,701 downwards.
GTAAACAAACTATGATTCATGAGATCAATGTCCTTAGCTTATATCAGTCAAAAAAGTGGTCAACCATAGGTTTCATTCGCTTACAGCACTTCTTTTTTGATAGCCTTTTACGTTTAATACCACGTGACCCCTTCTTCTTCCGGGCAGCCGCTTCTTCTTCCCGCCACCACGCATTTTTCTCTTTGCATCTTTGATGATTTCGTCCCGTGTACGCTTTAAATGTTTTTTTTAGAGCCTCTTTAGGTTTAGCCCCGGCCAATATGTTTTCTGCAGTGTTAATACCTGATTGCAGCGCTTTCCTTCCAAGGTATCTGGCACCCCTCTTCAGCAAAGGAACAGCCGTACGTAGTATGGATGAAAAAATGGACCCAAGTCCACTACCGCGCTGGTATCGCACCCCTCGATAGACGGTGAAAGGCTTTCTATCCATTATAACTCAGTGCGTCGAAAGTGTAGCTTCACTGTTAAGCTCCCGTTACCGAATGGGAAGTTTTCACCCTCAATCGTTCTTATATATATTGAGATATTGGTTATTAAATTAGTTGCGACATTCACATAATGGGGTCTGTCATATGTAATACTCAAACTCCTTCCTCTATGGTTGGGGATGTGAGCAATGCGCAGCAGGCGTGCCTGGGTATCCCCAACAAACTGGTGCTCCACTATATTACTGTAAATATAGCACATGTCTGGGGACCTTTCAGCCAATTTCTCCATCTTCAATTGATACATTAATCTGGACAAGTCATGCTGTGTCTCGTCTCTTTGGAAGGCTGCGCTATATCGGCCATTGGCTAGAATTTGGAACTTTCTATGGTCTTTAATACGTCTGTTAGTCTTTGATTTTAGGATTAGTGTATGTGCAGGGTTGTTTACGATTTCGTATACTAAATCATTCGTAAGGTTTGAGTTTCTTAAACTTACGTTTAAGCCTCTCACAACATCCTCGGCCGAACCATATTGACCCGGTCCTAGTCTTACTTCTGTACTGTAATACCGTGCAATCTTAGTCCGAGCGATACGCATAGTTTCATCCATAGCTACCCCAGCTTTTTCACACTCGTCAATGTCTCTAAGAATCGTAAAAACGGTTTATTTATGTTCAATATTTAAAAAGATGGTGTCCAGCTGAATTTCGCATATCCCCACCTCATACGAATCACGACCCAATTCAATGTGCTTGTGGAGTTCTGTTACAAAGTTGGCTAGTGTGTTGTTAGGGTGTACAGACAGGGACGAGGAGGACGGGAGTGTGACGTAGAAATGGTTAGGAGCCATGTTGCATACTATTTAAGCTTCATTATTGCATCAGCTTTTATATAGGTGTTGAAGCTTTCTGGGTACCCTAGCCATTTCACCAGGTACATTTTTCTCTTTCCTGAACCTTTGCTTCCTAAAATTTTCTCAATTTTAAACACATTTTTTCCTAAATTAAACGCAACTTTCTGCAATTCCTCGCGGTAAAAGCCTCCTGAGATTTCTTCTCCATTCAAATCTTCAATGTAATACATCATTCTCGCCTTTCGGTCTCATAGCCCTAACTTTAAAAATCTCGCGTGTCCATCCTTGCTCAAAACCCTTTGCGAATTTGTTCCCCGAACGCGACAGCCTTACATAATCATTGATTTTGAAGCGCGCAGAGTGTGGTGGTGGTGGTGATCCATCTCTCCTCGGGAGCGTACCTCTTTCTAAAACTTCGTTAGGTGTTGTCCCAATCGTGCGATGGTGTGAGCGGTTGTAGGATGACGCCAATGATTCCAGAATGTCTAGAAATCTGTATGTGTTTTTTGTGTAAAATAACGGTGCATGCGTTCCTTTATGGTGCGCTGAACTCTTTCAGCTAAAGAAGCCTTATGTATAGAATTGGTTGTGTAATAGCTGATATTAAACTCTGTCAACATGTTCTGAAAAGCACGGCCTATAAATTCCTTCCCCATATCCGTACAAAAATAGCCAGGAACCCTGTTTTCTTTTAACATTAGCGTTTTGGTGGCTTTAGCAACTTTCAGGTGATTTATTTTTCAGAGGAACTAGCCACAGATATCTAGAGAATACGTCTATTATGAATAGAATGTAGCGGTAACCATCGTTATACACAGAATATCTTTGCATGTCTGTTAAATCTGCTTGCCAAATAGAATCAATCGAGGAAGCCGTTGTCTTGGCTGTTTTAAACCGTTTTCTCACAGGCTTATGAAGCGTATAAGCGTCCTGCTCCCTCAAAAATCTTTCAACATCTTTTTTTCCTACTCCGTAAACACTTCTGTACAGTCTATCTACGCCGCCGTAAGAGGATGGGGTAGAAATGTCATAATAGCGTTTAGTTAATACGTTAGCCATTTGCGTATTTTAGAGGCACGTGGGTAGGGTTGGTTTAACCTCTTCTTGCTCCTCTTCAAAGGTGTTACCGCCGGGGGTGACGGCGCCTTCAATTGTGTCACAGTCGTTGCATGTTCCAAGTCTTTTAACCTGTTCAGATTTCCTATCAACGTTTTAGGGACATTTATTTGTTGTAGTCTTGCTTTAATATGCTGCCATCCTGATGGTGATGGCCTATCCCACTTTCTCACCAGATCATGGACAATGTCTACGATATTCGATCCCTGTACCTTTGATCCTTCCACAATGATCTCCCCTGTATCGGTCCATTGTATGGCGGGATCCTCATTCAATAGATTATAAAGACAAGCCTTCACTCCTCAATGTATGTGGGAGGGTACTTTTTAATACATGTTCGATATGTTGTGTGGCTAATCTTTTTGGTTGGTCTGTATCGTCGGGCTCAGATCCTATGTCGCCATGTCCATCGTCCCCCGTGCTGTGCCTAATAACCACAGGAATCTCTGTAGGGCTCTTATAATTTTCGTACTCGTGAAGAAATTTCTGCAGAGCTTCTTGGTATAAGATTCTTTTCTCATCAGGTGTTTTTTCACTGTTTAATAGGGCTAGCAATTCGCTTTCCATTCTTTTAAGTCTGCTTTTACGGGGATCTAGATACGTGTCTGGATTCCTTTGCAGTGAAGCGTACACCTCGTGGGGAATCACTACCACTTTCTTCATTATATTAATCTAGTCAGTAAAGGACCCAAAACTGAAAATAAGATGGGGAGAAATGACCCTCCTGTTTGTACAATAATTCGTTTTTTCTTCGCTACAGTTTGACTTTTACGAGCGAGTGCACGTATTATGTTCTTGTAGCGGCGTAGGCGAGCCTTCTGAGGGTTTTCATTGATACATTGCAATTTATAACGTTAAGACAGATTTCACAGATGCATTTTAAAAAGTCGGCGTCGATATTTTTAATAAACATCTGCTGCAATGCCCGGGGCAGTCGATGATAGATTTTTATTAATTCACGGTATTTCTTTAGTCTCTTTTCATTCTGGAATATACACCGTTTCAGGCTCGTTTGGAAATATATTCGTTCGCAGAAGCACTCTAAACGTGTTTCGCGGATGAAGGTCGCAAAGCAAATATCCGTAGCGCGTGCTTGTGGCTTCTTTATAAACTTCCAAAAACTCCTTACGCTGATTCGGGAACATTTGATTGGCTAATACCCCAATTTGTGATACATCTCTACGTTGCGCGAATAAGACTAGATATTGCGTATTTAACGACACCGCGCATGTATCTATTTTTGAAAAATAGATTCTGATTGATGAAAAACACGCTTATGTTAAGATGGTGGGAGAATACTGTAAATGTCTCGGCAAACGTTTTATCCATCTCCAACATGAGATCGTCAATTACAATGATTGTATGTTCATTTCCCTTTAACGAATTAACGTCATATACGCCTTTGTGGAACAAAATATCATCTTGGTACTCGTTGAACACTGATTGATACGTCGAATAGCACCATATAACTTTATGCACAAATTTCGAGAACATCTCTCCTTTTCTTTAATGATTTTAAGCATAAACACAGTTTTACCACATCCTGTAGGTCCAGATATAATACATGTGGATGGGCTCGTGAATCTGAATTTTTCTACAGAGTCCATTTCTAACACGTCACACTCCTAAGTGGGTCATTTACAAAATATTACAAATTTTGAGTGCTGTTCCTTATATTTTGCTTTCTTCTCCCACAGAACCGTGAATGACGATGAGGTAGAGCACCCCATCATTGACATTACGGATGACCTCGACGACAGTGTAGTTGTGATCTCCTCCCCTGCCAACGAACCCTCACCAGCGATACCGGTAGCACGTCCAAAACGGAGGTATGAGAACCCCACGTCAGGTATAAAGCGCCCGAAATACGCGCCTGTTGCACCAGTAATAGGTCCCCAACCCTCAACCTCTTACGCAACAAGCCCCCCAGCAGCACCTCCCGCTAATATATCCCCTTATTCATCCGCCGTCCCCCGTTCTGTTAAGTCTACAATAATAGATCCCAACCCTCAACCTCCTACGCAACAGCCCCCCAGTAGCACCTTCCGCTAATATATCACTAATTCATCTGCCGCCCCCGTTCTGCTGAGGATGATATAACGATCGAATTTGTGCGATCCGCAGCCCCCACCCCAGCCTTGACTAGAAATCGGTATAGAGTCAGGGTCGACCCTAGAGCCATGTATAGCAATGGAATTGAGCGCGGGCTACGCCGGGTTGTACAGCGTATTATAGAGTTTGCTCTTCAGAATCGCGACGAGCGTGAAGTCAGGACGTGTCTGTCCTTTGGATTCGGGTTAGATGACGGTGATGTAGACGATTATTGGGTGATAGTGCCATTTAGACGTTTGGCGGCTGAAGATGTAGAATATATATTAGGACGTATAATGCAAGCCGCCCAAAGTAGTATAGCCTTTAATATGGACAACTTCACGGTAAATATTGACCGTGTATTCCGTGTTGCGGGTCATAGTGCCATACCGTATACTCTTAACTTCAATTCTCCGATTATTTACCGAAAGCATATAAACGTCGATCGTGGTTGCGGCTTTATAGCAGTACTCTTAGCACGTATGTTTACTGTACAAAATACACAGGCCACAAAAATTTGGTTGCCTACGGTCGTGGAGCGTGCCGTAAACTAGCTGTAGACTGTGAACTTGAATTTGACTGTAATATGGGTCCTGAAGAGTTGAGAAGGGTAGAACAGGAAATGAATGTCCGCATAGTTGTATTTGGGCTGGATGATCGTCGTAGGACTGTGTATGTTTTTAAAAGCTGTGTGAGAGATCGTACAAGACCCTACTTATTTTAGGATTGTCAGGGACAACGTATCTCCCCATCCGTAATATAAGGTGGCTTTACGCGAGTTATGACAAAAGTCGAAAATATGGGAGACATCATGATTTGTGTAAGGGGTGCCTCGAGTTTGCGGATGATATTGTGCGACATTGTAAAGAATGTCACATGGTATGTGAGCAGTGTAAAAGCACCAAATGTGAAAGCCGTGTAGTTGACGCTGAGAAGAGAGACTGTGATGTGTGTAGACGCACATTTTTCAATAATAGCTGTTTTGATTTCCATAAATCAATTGGCACGTGCAGGAAAATGAGAATCTGTGAATGTGGTATGTTTCACACAATGGATAATTGGGGAAAATTTAAGCACAAGTGTGACGTAATTCACTGTCCTACATGCCAGGAGGAATATAAGGCGGATGGAGTAAAGCATGTATGTTATATGAAAGATGCTAAGCCTAAAAATAACCCTTGTATAACTGTGTACTACGATATAGAAACATATACGAACGCTGAAACCAAAGAGGTAATTCCACATTTACTTGTGAGCCAGACCATCTGTGATGAGTGTATGGGTATCGAATGTGACGAGTGCCCCAAATGTGGTAAACGGACAAACGTTTTTAGAACGAATGTCCGCGATAGTCCTGTGAAACTATTTGTGTCCTATATTGTCAAGTTAGCCGACAAGTTCAAAAAAATGACTGTGTATATTCTCGCCCATAACGGGGCAAAGTTTGACACGCAGTTCCTTTATAAGGAGTTGCTTGAACACGAATCCTCTGACATATTTACAGGTGATCCATTGAAAAGAGGCAATAAATTAATACAGATGCAGATAAGAGGCAATGTACAATTTAAAGATACTTTATTATTCACACCTTGTAAATTAGCAAAGCTACCCAAGGTGATGGGAGTAGCAGCTGAAGTTTCCAAAGGATACTTCCCTTACACTTTCCTCACCAGCGAGACTTTAAACTACGTAGGCCCACCACCGCCCAAACATTATTTTGACTGTATGGATGAACGTGAAGACTTTGATCGATACTACAACAGTTTTAATGAAAGTAACCCTTATAATATAGCTGATGAATGTGAGCGTTATTGCGTGAACGATGTGCGCGTGCTTAGAGTATGTTTCCAGGCCTTTAGAAGGATGTACATAGCCCGTTTCAAATGCGATCCGCTGCAAGTCGCAACCACCATCGCATCATTATGTTTTACGGTGTTCAAGAATAACTTCATGCCTAAAGACACCTTAGCCATTATTCACCGAAACAACCCCCGCAGTTACGGACACAAGGCTATTTACTGGCTCATACACCTACAGCAACAGACAGGTGTATACATAGAGCACGCCCGCAACACGGGTGAAGTACCCATTAAGATTAATGGACGTGTTTTTTGGGTTGATGGGTTAAGTGAAAACCGTGTCACTGGTGTGAAGACTGTGTACTCCTTTAACGGTTGCTGGTGGCATGGATGCCCCCGTCCTGAGTGCGGAATCGCTGGAGATATCCACGGTAGGTCTCCTGCCGACTGTCTTGCATCGACCCGCACCCGCGATCAACTTATAGGATCACAGTTCACTCACAAAGTCTTGTGGGAGCATGAATATGATGCACGGATGGAGACAGACGAGGTGTACCGTGAGGAAATAAACACGATCAAGCGTTCAATGGTGCTGGATCCTCTCAAATGTGGTGATAGCTTGTTTGGAGGACGTACAAATCCATTCAGACTATACTTTCCACCTGCGGAGGGCGTGAAGCTCCATTACTACGATTTCTGTTCTTTATACCCATACGTGATGAAGAACAATCCGTACCCCGTGGGCGCTCCTGAGAAACTGGTGGGACCTAACCTGCCCTCCATCAATGAATTTTCAAGAAATTTGAATGATCGTTACTTTGGGCTCTCTTTCGTAGACGTACTCCCCCACGCAATTTATGGATGCCGATCTTACCTGTCGTTATCGACGACAAGCTGATGTTTCCCCTGTGCGTGAAGTGCGCGGAAGAGGATAACGGCGATTGTAACCATATACCCCACCAGCGTAAGATCAGAGGCGTATATACAAGTCCTGAGCTGGCCCTAGCCGTACGCCATGGTTATAGAATACTGAAGATACATGAGGTGTGGAGGTTTCAGAAGCTACCCAACCTTTTCACACCATATATAAACGCCTTTTTGAAGGATAAGGTTGAGGCATCAGGGTATCCGCGAGGAGTTGATACCGAAGATGAAAAGTCTGCCTATATTCAACGTTACCGCGACCGCGAAGGTATACAACTTGATCGTGTCCAAATTGTAAAGAATCCTGGCAAGCGCTTTAGTGCAAAGTTGTGTCTAAACAGTCTATGGGGAAAATTTGCGCAGAATACCGGCAGAGGGAGCATTCATTTGGCACAAAGTTATAGCGATGTCTGGGATTATGCCAATGCTCCCGATAAAGAGGTCATGGAGATCGTGAATGTAGGTAATACTTACATAATAAAGTACAACAACACTGAATTTGCCACAGATACCTCAAGGGTTACAAACATACCTGTGGCCAGCTTCACAACAGCCTACGCCCGTATAAAACTTTGGGGTCTATTGCATTCTCTTGGTCGGAGAGTATTGTACGCCGATACAGATAGCGTGATATTCACAGAGAGGGAGGGTGAATACATGCCCGCTATTGGGGAGTTCCTCGGCGAGCTCACTGATGAGATCAAGGATGAGTATGGGGACAACGCATACGCCGACTCTTTTGTCTCAACAGGACCTAAGACTTATGGGGTACGGGTCAGGGTGGGGGAGGAAATGAAATATATCGTGAAGGCAAAGGATATTACGCTCAACCATGCGAATCGGCGGGTTGTTAACTTTGAATCGTTGAAAGATCTAGTATGTTTGGACGATGATGAGGGCGAACAACCTCCCCAACTAATTGTAGGCGCCCACAATTTTCGGGCGCAGAAGCTGGGGGGCGTGAAGGAACTTAGGGGTACGAAGGTGTGCCGTAACACCTATAGGAAACGTTACCAGTTACCTGGTACCTATGATACCGTACCCTTTGGATACCAAAACGTTTGATGCTTCTATTGTTAACTGACACGTATTTGTCTTGTATATAATCGTATCTATTGATTTATTACACGTATTTGTAAATATATAACTTGAATATCTCGTTTATTAAATCGTATTTGTAAAGTATCTATTGATTTATTACACGTATTTGTAAATATATATATATATAACTTGAATATCTCGTTTATTAAATCGTATTTGTAAATATATATAACTTGAATATCTCGTTTATTAAATAAATCATGTTTCAATTAGCGTTTCACTTTCTCCTTTGTGTGTGTGTGTGTGTGTGTGTGCACAGGTGAAAGTTCTAAGCTCCGCCCACTGTAAGACCGTGAGTCATGCTACTATCTGGGAGTCCCTGCGTGGTCAGTCGACTGCAGTAAGCCCGAGAGATCAGACGTGTATTCAGATCAGACGTGTATTCAAATGGCTACCTTTAATATTGCTTGTACAACGTTTATGAAATGGTATTCAGCAAAGTGTCAGGATGTGGTGGATACTGAAAAACTTCCTATTCCTCCCTCCTATACCTCTTTTAAAAACACATTGGATTGTGCGAAGTTCCAAGATGTACAAATACTCTACGGATGTTCTGGTGAGACCGTTGAAGGCTTTCGTTGCACAGACGATGTGCTGAAGTATACTGCAGAGCTAAACTTTATAAAGTCTCACATACACCGTGAAGTAAAAGAAACAACGCGTGCAGAAGAGAAGCAGCAGGTATGGATAATGAGTCTTGCGGATGGGTGGTGTGACAAGCGGTATTACGTCATGCTACACCATGTCGATTACTCATACCCTACGACTGAAAATGTGAATCTCGTGATCATGGACAATCTTAAGTATTTTTATCACTATATTAACGTATATCATGATGAGGTTCGTAGTGAGGTTGTGGCTAGTGCCCTGCGTGAGTTTTTAACAGACTTTAGAGACGAGTATCGTTTGATGGGCAGAAAGGAAAAATATGAGCATATGTTCCTCTCAAATAGTGCGCCGGAGTGTGAAGATGTTTAGTAAAACATAAAATGTTCCTAGTTCTTATCCTGAGGTAAAATGTCTGGTGCGTAGGCTGGTAGTGATGAAATTAATTCTTGTACCGGAAAAACAAATATGTACAACAATTCGGTACGACTCGCGGATCATACGAACAAGCCCATTCACGTATCATCGAGTCAGCCGCCCGTCGAACCGTTCCTGCCTACCTGCGTGCCTCACACGGCTCATAGTTATCTCAGAGCTTGAACCGAGTGGACGTGCGCTCCTCGAATACGATGGAACTTCCTTTGAGCAGCATTCTCAACGCCTCGTACGATGTGTCCGTGACGAAATCGTTGCGCGTGTTCAGGCGTAATTCCGGTACCATTAGCTATGTACTGGAAACGGAATGTAGACAAACAAACAAACGGGTTTATTTAAGTGTCGAGGAGATGAATAGAATCTTCGTGATAGTTGAGAAGTGGAGTGAAGATCATTATAAAATACCTGCTAACGTAGGTACAAGAAGAGAGCAGATTAGTGACGCACCCTCATACGCCGTTGTATGTACGTTGTGTATAAATAACGATCGGCCGTGCATTGATATACGGCTGATGTGGAAGAATGCTTCTGATAATAACGCTCTTGTTCCTACGCGAAACCGTTTCATCCTCGACAGAATGTTTGAAATCGTCGGATTCCGCAAGCTGAAACCTATATTAGACGCGCGTGTTACGGACATGCTTTATTTTGATACAGTACTTGAATACGCCTAACCGCTCTGCTCGATGGGTTTACCGAGTGTAGGGCTGGTGAGAATGGTCTAGTGCTGGACGTTTATTTAAAAAGTTTAGACTCTTGAAATACCATGAACTTTGGTACAAAGCAATTGATCGGTACAAGGCTGAGCTCACCTACACCGTTCACCCTGAAGAACTATTTCTTTATATAACGCGCAGTTGTCGTAACGATTTAGAAGATTATTTCAATTGCCGCTATGTTGAGTTCACGATTGAAAAGCTCGAGTCGGTAGAAATAAACCCTCGATTGGAAAAGCGTGCTTATAAACTTGTGTTTAATAATGTAGCTAACGATGAACTCTTTGTGCGTGCTTTTGATTGTATTCTAGACGTATTTAAAGATGACTTACCAACCGGTTGTAAAGTGGGAACAAAAATAGTACTGAACGATATGAAAGCCCTTCATATCGAATACAGGTTTCCCTATACTTTAAGCGGTGAAATATTATTAAACCGCATATACTGCGTAATGCAGAGCAGTAATGATGTAATTGTAAACTCGATTAAGACCGAGTTTAGTATTTTGAAAAAAAGTGAAATGTATTTATATATTTTGCGTGATATTTCTCCTGTACTGTTATGATTATATGCATATTCCTCAATTATTATTGAAATGTATATTTATTTTCTATATATTTATAATAAACAGAATGATGCAATGTGGTTTTACTTGATTATATCATGTTACGCCTTCTAAACCTACTACCGGTATTCTAAACAACTTTTAAGAAATATAATGTATACAATGGTATCGCTAAAAAGCGGTATCTGGCAACTCAAGCCATTTACGCCTTCTAAGCCAACTGGCTGATTAGGAGTCTATAATAATGTATACAATGGTATTGCTAAAAAGTGGCATCTGGCAACTGTCTTCGATTAGAATTAAATATATAGCGAATACATGGCGGTATCTGGCAACTCAAGCCATTTACGCCTTATAAGCCAACTGGCTGATTAGGAGTCTATAATAATGTATACAATGGTATCGCTAAAAAGTGGTATCTGGCAACTCAGTCTTCGATTAGAATTAAATATATAGCGAATACATGGCGCTATTGGCAACTCAAGCCATTTACGCCTTCTAAGCCAACTGGCTGATTAGGAGCCTATAAAACAACGCCTACTCGGCTGAAGTCTTAATATGCACTTGGCTCCTGCCAGTGAACACCACCTCCTTTCTCTCCTTTCTGGCCCTTTGGGGGGAATAGCTTGGGGGAGAACTCCACCTCCAAGTTGCATGCCCCTTGCAACCCCGGTTGGCAACAAAGGGCCCTTTGGGGTATTTTTTTTCTTTATTTTTTTCTTTAATTTTTTTGCAACACCCCCACCCCCTTTGCAACATTACGTAATCACTTGCAACATTCCTGCACTCTAACCTTTTTCGGCTATACTACTAACTTGTAACATTCGTGGCCTTTCCTCAAATTTTCAATCTGATGAACACCACCTCTTTTCTTCTAAACCTCCCCTCTTCCTCACTGAAACTCGGGTATCTGGTACGACCGACAGCAACCCTTTTCTGTACCTTTCTACTTTATACTCTATTTCACTCCAAAGGTAGATGTTGCTTATATGTACGCAATGACCTAACTTGCTCTCGTATTCCCAAACTTTAATCCTCCAAATTCTATACTCTCTGGCTACGGCTTACATGCCAATCTCAAACTAAATACGTCTGCGCTATCTATTTATCTCCTAATTCTACTGGTAATCCAAAATTCTTTGACTACCTTGCTTCCAAAGTGGAATGCATTCTATCCCACTCTCCTTTTGCTGAAATCTCTATTTTAGGTGATTTCAGCACCACCTTTGGCTTTCCCCTCGTTTTACTGACATCCCTGATGAACTAGCTTACAACTTTCCTATCTTGAATAACCTAGAACAGATTATACAGCACCCTACTTGTATCCCCGATCGCCTTGGAGAGAGGGCCAAACATTCTTGATTTATTTCTTTCTCATCCTCATCCTTACTCTTTCAAACTTTTTTCTCCGTTGGGCTTCTCCAACCATAGTCTTGTATCTGTTTCCTGTCCTATCGCTCCAATCCAACCTTCGGATCCTCCCAAGAGGAGGCGCCGCTGATTGGGAGTCCCTTAGGCAGTACTTCTGTGATTTCCCATGGAATGAGTACTACTTCCGTGGCCGGCTCCCCTCCGAGTGTGTTGCGCGTAACATAGAAGTGATTCTCTCGGGCATGGAGGCGTAACGTTCCTTATTCTATTCCTATTCCTAATGCAAATAAACTTGGTTTAACTTTGCTTGTTCTAATGCTATCTGCAGAATAGTGATGGGACGATTGTCATATTTCATACAATCGCTGTTGCGATTGCGATTGTCAGAATTTGAAAAGATTGCGATTGCGATGTTTTAGCTTTAGCCTCACATAACGCTCATTTATGCTTTAAATATACCTAAACGCGTTACCTACCTCAGTCAGGGAGTTAAGTATTGATGTAGCTCCTGCTTCAATCTGTGAGGAAAGTCCAGTTTCAACCAATGGCTTCACCAACTCCATCCGTGATTTTTTTGATACTGGTACTGAATCCTTCATTACTTTATCAACTAAGAAATGAGAGACAATATACCTAAACGCGTTTCAGCCACACATGATCATAATGTGCGTTTCCAGGATGCGGGAACGAGGACCCAACGCGTTATGCACCCCACCAACCACTTTCCCCAACCTTTTAGAAAGTGATTTTACTGTTTTCTTATTATTTTTTTAATATTTGAACTGTATACATGGTAGACAATATTTTAAAAACGGCAGTTTCTCCGCCGTCTCACCATGTAAGCGATTCCGTTTTTCATCGTAGATGATTGCTGCTCCACTGAATAAACGTTCACTTGGAACACTTGTTGGAGGACGAGATAAGATCTCGCTAACATGCTAAGGTGGTGATATTTTGATTGAGTGGCGTTCCACCACAACAGAGAATTATCTCCTTGTACTTATTGTTATTATTAAACCAATTTTTTATTCTGTTTTCAACTAATTCGCAACCCGTTTTCATTTCTGTTTTTGACTTATTTATTATTTATTTATTATTCCGTATTGTTGTTAGCTAAACTTTCCTTTAAGTACGCATGAAAGAGCAGCTTTCGTAGCAACTTTTGTAGAGATTTAAATCTTTTGTTCACAATCGCAACAATCGCACTCATTAAATGCGATTGCGATGCATCGTCCCATCACTACTGCAGAAGTCTTTCAGAAGGTATAGTAGCCATCCCAACTCTTGACTCTCGCTTAGATTATATTTCTGCTGCTCGATGTCACGCGAAATCTGTTCTTCGACTCGTCACAAAATCCCATCATCAGACAAAAATGTGAAAACTTCAATTTTAATTAATCTCGCTCTTTCTGGCACCTAGCCAAGAGCCTCTCCAACAACTTTTCTTTCTTTCCTCTTTTCCATTCCGACGGCTCAGTTGCCTTCTCTTCTCCCGATGAAGCTAAACTCTTCGCTTAAACTTTCGCCTCCAACTCGACCCTGGACATCCCTCTTACTTAATGTCTGAAATTGGAATCTTGACCGATGGAATCAAAGGCATTCGTTTCATCAGTTCCCCGCCTCTTACTGACTGTCTTCAGTCACTCTCTCTATTCTAACGGCCACTGCTCTTTGAACTCTCTAACTGCATGCTTCTTCCTTCATGGAGAGCACGCAGCACCAGACTTTCTACACATTCTCATTCTTTTTCTATCCAACTATATAACGCAACGGTGGCCATGAGCGGTCATACTTTGAAACAAAAAATAAAAAAATATAACGCAACGGTTATCGGTATTTCAATCTTTTATCTACTCGACCGGCGAACTGTGGAACAATCTTCCTCAATCCATCTCGAAAACTTGGCCTTGATTTTGGTTCTTCTTCCTGTAGGAGAGGGAGCGTTTTTTGCTGGCATTCGCCCTTGGCCCTTCCTTACTGCGTAAAAAAAAAAGTATCGGCGAATGTAATGATTAAGTTGTTTAACCTCCTTCGCATTACCTAAAGTCATATGACGAGGGAACCTACAGCTTTACGTGGGATCCGGACTACGGATCGCTACATAGTCTGGACGAAACGGACGGTTTCCCACTATCCAACCAAATGTATCGGCGAAGTTAAGTGGCATTGGGTCTGCGGCAGTAGTTGGATGAAAGACCGTCCTCTGCGTCCAGTGTACCAAACCTTAGGTCGCTCGGATCCCACGTAAAGCTGTAGGTCCCGCCTCCCCACTCATTGTCATGAGACTACTACTAACTACTACTACTACTGTTACGAAGGTTAAACCTCTGTCAAAGTTCTTCCATTTCTGAGCATTTTTGTGCCCCAGAAATGCTGTCTTTATTGCTGGTAAGTTTTTTTTTTGATATTACTTACTTTTGGGAATGTTTCTGCACGTTTCGAATTTAAGTATACACTAAACTGAAAGTTTCCGGACTCCAAGAAACCGCACAGTACTGTTTGAGAGGTAAGTAGACAGTTGAACTGTACTGTTAAATGAAAAAGTAAAAAATTCCGTCTTCAACAAATTTCCTGTCGTATATATAAAAGTTTGTTTATTTTTTTGGTGTGTCAGCTGAATCGAGACATCTGTGAAATTCGCAGTAAAAAATGTATTTGGGTTACAGAACCTACCTGAATTTATACCATATACTGGATACGTACAATGAACGTAAAACACAGTATACAGATTTATAGTGCTTAGTGTAAGAAAATTTTTTGTTACACGAGCACTGTAAATTTTTAATGTTTTACGCTCATTGCGTCAACACAACGCATACTGTACGAGTTCAGGTAGGTTTTATAATCCAAATAAGTTTTTTGTTATGAATTTTACAAATGTCTTGGAATCAGCAGATACACTGAAATGAACCTGTATGTATATAACAATTTTTTTTTTTTTTTTAATCCAACAGTTCATTGTTCATTTGGAATCCTGTAATTCAAAGATAGTCTCAGGCAAATTTTCTTAAATACTTAGTATAGAAGATACGTGAACGAAATTTACAAAGTTTCTTTCATTAATAAGCTCTAAAATCTAACCTGGCGTCACTTTTAAGTGGAACATTTTATTTCGAAATACAGGGTGTTTTTAAAAGTGTCTGTGCACCAAAACGACAACCAACTGATTGGTGCGCGTCTTTGCTAACAGGTAAGACGTGCAGATGCGTGTCTACAAGCACGTTGGGGTTCATTTCCAGCAGTTGCAACTTAAGTATGAAGGAATGTATTTATGTGCATGGACTCTGAATAATATTATAGTCTACATTAGGTGCACGGCGACTTTTGAAACGCCCTGTATTCCTTTGAAATTGCAATTTGTAAATAATAATATTTTTTATACATAAACTATCATTTCGGCCTCTGTATACTCAAGCTTTACCATAGTCTCATGCAGTGGTCGGCGAACAGGGGTAAATTACCCCAAATGGGGTACATTTAAAACTTTTGCGGGTAATGCGTGCGGTATGAGAGAGACCATATGCAACAATTTTAAGAGCAATTGGCTTGTTTTTGTTTACTTTGAAGTCTGGGGGTAATTTCATTTTACTCAAATAGATTTTTGGGTAATACCCAAAAAAGTTCGACCCATGGTCTAATTTTATTACCAAGTCTCCATCTTATTAGCTGTCATACTGAAATGAATATACGATAATGTAAATTTAGTTATCATACTCGATACAATTTTGTCTTGGGAAGTAATAAAAAGTTGGTGTTTTTGTTTACTGTAATCTAGGTTATTAAACCGTAAGAAGCACAATACGTAACAAATCTTGGCCATAATCCGAAATTACTAGCCATTCCAAACGTACGCACATCTGTCCCGATCACATCAACACTGCTAAGTGGGATTTGCAAGTTGTAAAGCTTACATGGCAGGGAGTTTCGAATAAATTTTTTAGAAACGTTTATAAATGGAGTTAAATTTATAAGGGTTTGGTAATATACAGTGCGTTCGAAGTCTCCGCAGTGCTATGTTAACCCTTTCATACCCAAATTAAGTCGAAAAGTAAAAAAAAAATTGGGATATAAAAATCGTTTAATTGGACCCAAAATAACTGAAAAATATATTTTACAAAGTTTTATTGTTCATAATTAATAAAATACGAAATGTGTTAAATTTCACACATTGGAAATTGGAAGGTCTAAAATTGCTTCCAAAGTTAACGATGAAAATTTCAGACACGGGGCATTAAAGGGTTAAACGCATAGGAAATTGAAAAACTACAATGTTTTCATTGAACCATGATTTAGTGATTTTATTACATAACCTTTTGATTTTCCACCATTTTGCAGGCACAGAGCAACTAGTCTACACTTGTCAAACCGGCTTAGCGCGCATATACTGGCTGTAGCACGTTGACTGCGGAGAGACTTATGGAAAACTGATGTGTGGGTAGTTGAGAGGTAACGAAAATGGTTCACTGAGTAGCTAAGTAGTTAATCTAACAATTATTAATTTTTTTATGTCAATAACTGGGTGGATGAAACCAATTGGTTGCTCACCAGAGTTATTCTCCACACTAGTATTTATATACTGTGTGATAGAGCGTGCTCAGTAATACACGTACATCACCGATCAACCAACCGAAAAAAAAAAAACCAAGAGGACGCTGGTGGAAAAAGCCCCGCGGAAAAAAAGGACAAAGGGGAACGAAAACTAGGAACGGAAAAGATCCCCATCAGCAAGTACGCTCTCAACAATTAAACAAAAAGGAAGGAGGACTCTCTAATAACACTCAGTAAGTGACTAATTGTGTTTTTAACCCAGTTAGAAGTAAACGCCGTAAATTAAGCTGGGTCAGACAAATTAGGCCTACATTGTGGTTGTGAAAAATGCTCTGTATGAATTGGTCCACAATTAACCCACCCCTTATTTCTCCAGTCTAACTATAGAGTAGATCAAGTCTAGCCTTGAGGGGTCAGCCTAGAGATTCCGGAAATGGTCCAGAGCGGGCAGATAAATTGAGGTCCACAGTAAGATTCCTCACCAAACTAGGTTAGGGCAATCTACCTTTACCTTTGTTAAGCTATGAGTTGATGCTGGGTCTTAGGCCACAATGTAGGCCTAAGTTGTCTGACCCAGCTTAATTTAATGAGTCTTCTAAGTTAGAAGATCTAACTGGGCTAAAAACACAATTAGTCACTTACTGCTAGTTATTAGAGAGTCCCTTTTCCGTCTTGTTTGTTTATTAAGACGTACTTGCTGATGGGGATCTTTCTTCGATGTCTGTTCTTGTCCCTTCTCCAGTTCCGTCTTTCTCGCCCCGTTCCTCGTTTTCGTTCTCCTTTGTTCTCCTTTTAAGGCGGCTTTTTCCTCGGTTGGTTGATCGGTAATGTATATCTATTACCGAGCACGCTCTTGTCACACAGTATATAAATACTAGTGTGGAGAATAACTCTGGTGAGCAACCAATTGGTTTCATCCACCCAGTTATTGACATAAAAGGAATTTAATAATTGTTAGATTAACTACCTACCTACTCAGTGAACCATTTTCGTTACCTCCCAACTACCCACCCATCAGTTTTCCATATACTGGGGGCCCCGGGAGATAAAATTTTGGTGTCATTGTCACCAATTTTTATGTCTGAGTGTAGACTAGCTAACTATTTGACTGTAAATGCCTGTTAATCTGATTAACAGTGCCTATCCTCACCTTCTCATGGAGAAGGTGTAGCATTTAATTAGAAGAGAAAATATACATCCATAGGATGAAACTGTCTATGGTCTTTACCATAAGAAAAGAAAAAGTGAAAGTTAGAAGATAAAATTACAATTCCCCAGCATCTATTTTTTGTTGTAAAAATAGTCGCGCCTTTAATGCTGTTTGTCGCTGAGGTCTTGTGTCTGTCAATGTTGCAGTAGGATGCGTTACCACTCCTACTGTCAAAGGAATAGTTACTGGAAGTTCAGTGTCTCCAGTTGTTACTGTCAGTGGAGAAGGTTCTCCAAAGTCCATTGTTTTGGGTCCAGACTCTAAGGGTACAAAAGAGAAATGTCTCTTGTTGTGTCACCGTTGAAGTCCTTAATTTGACCACTCTTGTTACCCCGTCTGCCCCTGGTCTGAGTTCTGAAACTCTAGCCAGAGGCCAGTATTGTCTTGGAGTACTGTCACGTATGAGAACAAGGTCCCCTACCTTAATTGTGTCAGACCAATCCTTCTTAGTCATTTGTTTATCTCTCTCCCTTAGACCCATCAAGTACTCAGTTTTCCACTGTTTAATGAAATGAGCTTTAACTCTAGTTAAGTGTTGTAACTTAGTCTGGAGTTCATCGTGTCGTTGAGTCCAGTTTGGGTCTTCTGAAGAGTCTCTATTGTAGTCCGGCAGGAGACTAACTTGTTCTCCCCGAATCAAATGATTTGGAGTTAATGGTTCCGGGTCATTAATGTTGTCACTCACATAAGTGAGTGGTCTATTGTTGATGATGTTCTCAATCTCAGCCAGGAGAGTGAGCAATTCAAATAAGTGTATCTGTTTTTTGCCAATTGCTTTCTTCAAGCAATTCTTTACTGTTTGTATATTCCTCTCCCAGACAGAACCATACCAAGGAGAGGCAACCGGAATATACTTCCACTTTATGTTTGAATTTTGTATATATAATTGTGAGAGTTCATCGCTTAACAAGTCGTGGATGACTTGTTCACCAGCCTTGAAATATGTAGCATTGTCAGTCCAAACTGTCTTTGGTACTGAATGTCGTGCACAGAATCTCTTAAAGACAGCAACAAAAGATTCTGCTGTAAGGTCCTCCACAACATCCAGATAAACAGCTCGTGAGGCAGCACATGTAAACAGTACAATGTACATTT
Source organism: Bathynomus jamesi (assembly GCA_023014485.1). NCBI lineage: Eukaryota > Metazoa > Arthropoda > Malacostraca > Isopoda > Cirolanidae > Bathynomus > Bathynomus jamesi. The sequence goes on along the minus strand of JAJOZX010001132.1, from coordinate 860,843 downwards.
TTTGTTCAGTGTCAACCACCCCTACAGTCATGCTCCTGTATAGTCAATGCCTAGTCTCAAAGGGTCTGTTGAGAGTCTCTCTCCTCTGGCAAAGCAGGAGGATTTGGTTTCCTATAGGCCTAGCATGAATACGTCTACATGTGACACACTCACTCAGGACTGTTTTAACAGTGATCCTTCCCTTGGGTATCCAATAAGTTTTTCTTAATGTAGTTAGTGTCTGTGGTACCCCCATATAAATACATCATTGTGTGTTTTCTGATGATTAATGTCAAATAGCTAAATCTAGGTAAAAGGATTGGATGTTTGCTTTTGTATGACAGTTTTGATTTGTCTAATCTCCCTTTACACCTTAGAAGGCCTTCCTCATATCTGAACAAGTTTAGATCCACAACTACTAATGGTACAGGTTCTTTTGTTTGTTTCCCATTAGTCAAGAATTCTAACTCTTTATTGTACTCTTTTTGTTGTGCATGGCCTATCCAGTATTTGGTTGCAACTTCTGTATAATTATGATTGTTTTTATTTAGCTGTTTGTTAATTGTAGTTAAACAGTGAGCAAACCTCAAACAGTAGGCTGTGACCCTGACAAGTTTACTGAAGTCAGAATAACGTTCATAATTAGTGATTGGTTCAACCTTTTCATTTGAAAAGATTAAATTTAATGTCAAGTTAACTTGTTCCACAGGCCATTGGTCTGTATTACAGAGCCACTTAGGTCCCATAAACCAAGTTTTGTTTGACTTCTACAACTTGTAGGATAAACCTCTGGTCAGAAAGTCTGCTGGATTTTGTTTAGTTGGAACATAGTGAAAGTTTACTTGTAGGCTTTCATTAGCTTCAGCTATTTCTTTTAGCCTATTTCTTACAAAGATATTCTTACTATTAATGCTATAATTCCGTATCCAGGCAAGACAAATCTGACTGTCAAGCCAGATGTGGATATCAGTTATGTTCACATCATGGTAAGCATCCTTAAGCAATGAAATGGTTTTAACGGCTAATGCAGCAGCCAATAGTTCCAATTGAGGTATGGTTCGGGTAGGTTTGAGAGGTGCAACTTTCCCTTTTGCATAAATTAGATGACTTTCTGTAGGACTTACAAGATACGCACAGCACCCATAAGCTTGTGTGCTTGCATCAGCAAACACATGAAGTCTCTGGGGCTTATCCCTAAACCCACAGCACCTTTGAATTTTAATGTTCTGCACTTTTGTTAAATCAGCAGCTAACTTCTTCCAAGATTTTTGATTTTCATTTGTTAGTGGATCATCCCACCCAACATTTGTCCTCCAAATTTCATGGAGGAGAATCTTTGATTTTATTGTTGAAGGCAGGAATAGACCCATAGGATCAAAAATTTTGGAACCTCTGATAATATTTGTCTTTTAGTATTTGCTTCCTCATCAAGTTTAAAACCTTTAGTACAGATTGAATCATGACTGTTAGAAGTTGCATCCAAATACCAGTTCATACCTAAAGTTTTAACTCTGTCTGATGGCTCAGTAAGACCATTATTATCCTTTAAAATCCTTTTGTTTAAATCCTCATCATTTGAAATCCACTCTCTAAGTTCAAAGTTACCTTGTTGCATAATGTTTTGAGTGTGTTCATAGACTTCAGATAATTCAGATTTTGTTGTTGTTGAGCCTATTAGATTGTCTACGTAAAAATGTTCCTTAAGGAAGTTCAATGTTAAAGAGTTATTAAACTGGTTCAAATGATGTCCAATTGTCAATGCTAATAGGCTAGGTGAGCAATTGGCTCCAAACAACACAACATTAAATCTATAGGTTATGAACCTTTATTCAAATCAAATGGATCCTTGAACCATAAGAACCTAAGTTGGTTCTTATCATATTCATTTTTAAGATTTATTCTCAAAAATGCCTTTGAAATGTCACTTTGTACGGCATATTTATCTAACCTGAACCTCAGTAAGATCTTCACAAGGTCAGAAATGAGATTAGGACCCTCAATCAGGCAATCATTCAAACTGTTTATCACTGTCTTTGAGGCTACAGTTATATACTACTCTGAGTTTTGTTGTTGGGGCATCTTGTCGATAAACCCTCCTGTGGGTTAAATAATGACAACCATCTTTTTTAAAAGGGTTATTTGACTTCTTCAATGAAGCCTTTCTGTAGCTGTTCTTTGAAGACATCACTGTACTTTTTAATATTATTATCTTGTTGAGTTTTTTCATTACTTTACATAAATGTCCTTTAGCTACTTCGAGATTATCTCTTAAAATTGGACAATTTATTTTCCAAGGTAACTCAATAAAATAACTATTGTCTTTGCACTGAATGGTGTCTTCAAATCTCTCCACCATTAACTGATCTTCTGAAGTTTGATTTGTGTCATGTATACCCACAGATTCTAGCAACCATAAAGTTTGAATTGCCTCATCCAGAGTTTCATTTGATAGTGATGAATTAATGTTCTCAGTTGAGATAATAATATTCAAAGTGTTGCTATTCTTACAGGTGTTATGTAGGACTGAGTTGAGGCACATAGTATTTGTTAGTCATGAACTGTTTTGGTTTAGGTCTAGGTTGTATTTGGATAGGTCACCCAAAGGGGCTATCCCTGATGGAGTCTGAATAGCTATACCATTACATATCTCTACTATGCCCTTATGAATAAGATTAATATAATCTGCCCCTATTAACATTTCAATGTTAGCTACTGTGTTGTTAGTGATATGTCTATCAGCTATTTTGTAGTTTTCCCAAATGATTTATGGTTTGTTCTAGTTTGGGTATAACCAGTTTTTTTGTCCTACTTTAGAAATAATAACTGCTTCAGTTTTCTCTAATTTATTTTCTAAATGTAGTTCCAGGTCAATTGTCTTATAGCTATTTTTGTCCGAGTTATCCTTAACAAAGGATGCAATATTGAGGTTTTGTTCATTGGGTTTGGTGTCAAACCAATTTATTAACTACATTTTGCGAAACAAATGTTTGTTGAGAACAACAGTCTATAAGACATCTCACTGGAGTGGTGCTACCCTCACTATTCACTAAGTCCAAAGTAATAGTTGGTAAAAGAATCTCAGTGTTTCTTGTTACGTTGTTTGAGCAAACAGAATGTCCCATGAAAGTGGCATTTTCTTGATTACCTTTGTTTGGTGGAGGTATCTTTTGAGTTTGAGTACTATTGTTTGGACACTGGTGAATCACACATTGATGAGACATGTCGTAAACTTTTACAAAACTTACACTTGAATCTTAACCTAGATTTACAGTCTTTCTTATAATGTCCCTGGCCAGTACACTTTTTACATAGGTTCAACTGTTCACATCTTTTAGCTCTTTGGTTAAAGTCTGAATATTTGTCACACCCAGTACTACTGTGTTCATTACTTGCACAAAATTTGCAATGTAGTGTGTAAGTTGAGGCAGCAGTTACATTAAAGTTCTGTAATGTAGGTGTTCGTGTATTACAGTTGGTCACATTTGATTCTACAGTATCAAGTTTTGTCTGTTTGGCTGTAGCTAGTTGGTCTCTGGGAACAGTCTTTGGTTTAGCCATAGTCTGGGTCTTATTTTGTGTTGGAATATTTCTCAATTTGTAATTAGTTAGGATATTGGGAAAGTGTTTTCTGATATCTTCAAGATTAGGATAATTTTCTCCCGTCTTTAGAACTAAAATATCTTTAACCCTCAAAGGAAGGCACCTAAGAACTATGCCTTGTATAATCCAAGATGAAGCTTTAATATCTATCTCATTGCTAACCAGTTGTCCTATAATAGCTTCTAATTTTGTATAAAATTTTTCCATATCACTATGGTTATCTTTTATGGGTGCAAAATCAAAAATTTGTTGAGATAATTCATATACAATCTCATCTTTATTAATGTAATTACGTTTTAAGAGATCAATAGCTACTTCATATGAATTCCCTACGGCTGGTAAATAGGCTATCAGGTTATAGGCTGGGCCTTTAAGGAAACTAGTTAAGTAGCTAAACTTATCAACAGTTGAAATATAAGGTTTATTACCTATTAAACTCTCAAATTTGTCAATGAAAGATGGGAATTGTACCGTGTCCCCTTCAAATGTTGGTACTAGCAAAATGGGTAACTGAGCCCTCAATTCTTGTGACTCAGGATTTAGCATGCCACTTAAATTTTGTTGAAGGTTAGCTCTACTTTGATTAAAATCAGAATTAGGTTTATTTGGTGTTAAGTCAGTCAAACGAGACCGTAGTCTCCTTATTTGCTGTTCAATTGAGATTACCTGATCATCATTATCAGTGTAAAGGTCTATCAATTGTTCTTCAGCCATTTCGGATTCAACTAACTCTGAAATACTCTCATCAATGGCTATTATTTTCCTTTTTAGTTTCCAATTTAAGAATTACACACTCTAAATCTTCCTTACCTGGTTGTGTAATATTGTTAAAAGTGTTCACGGCCTTTGTAACAGCTCCCAACTTTGCCCCCCTTTTCTTTTTTAACTTTTTCAATTCCGCACTGTCCATGTTTAAGTCAAAATTGTTTAACTGGGGATCGTAATGAAATATAGGACAAGAAGAAATTACCAGAGAAGAGAGATCACAGACAAAACAGTCAAGTTTTAATTTGGTTTAATCCCCACCAAGTACTTGTGTCACTCAGGTCTAAGCTTATAAGAGAATGAGACTCCTTAAATGTAAATGTTTCCTAGTTAGGCCCTAGGTTGTAGACCTAATTAGGCTTGATTAGGTTAGGCTTAGGCTAGACCATTTAGCCTAATTCTGCAATTTTTGTTAAGTAAGGTTAAGGTTTGTTTATTCCCCACACACGGACCACCAATGTGAAAAATGCTCTGTATGAATTGGTCCACAATTAACCCACCCCTTATTTCTCCAGTCTAACTATAGAGTAGATCAAGTCTAGCCTAGAGGGGTCAGCCTAGATTCCGGAAATGGTCCAGAGCGGGCAGATAAATTGAGGTCCACAGTAGGATTCCTCACCAAACTAGGTTAGGGCAATCTACCTTTACCTTTGTTAAGCTATGAGTTGATGCTGGGTCTTAGGCCACAATGTAGGCCTAAGTTGTCTGACCCAGCTTAATTTAATGAGTCTTCTAAGTTAGAAGTTAGAAGATCTAACTGGGCTAAAAACACAATTAGTCACTTACTGCTAGTTATTAGAGAGTCCCTTTTCCCGTCTTGTTTGTTTATTAAGAACGTACTTGCTGATGGGGATCTTTCTTCGATGTCTGTTCTTGTCCCTTCTCCAGTTCCGTCTTTCTCGCCCCGTTCCTCGTTTTCCTTTGTTCTCCTTTTAGCGGGGCTTTTTCCTCGGTTGGTTGATCGGTAATGTATATCTATTACCGAGCACGCTCTTGTCACACAGTATATAAATACTAGTGTGGAGAATAACTCTGGTGAGCAACCAATTGGTTTCATCCACCGTTATTGACATAAAAGGAATTTAATAATTGTTAGATTAACTACCTACCTACTCAGTGAACCATTTTCGTTACCTCCCAACTACCCACCCATCAGTTTTCCATAGTGGTCTTAAGACCTAGCATCAACTCATAGCTTAACAAAGGTGAAGGTAGATTGCCCTAACCTAATTTCGTGAGGAATCCTACTCTGGACCATTTCCGGAATCTCTAGGCTGACCCCTACAAGGCTAGACTTAATCTACTCTATAGTTAGACTGGAGATTTAGGGGTGGGTTAATTGGGGACCAATTCATACAGAGCATTTTTCACAGACTTTTCGAACGCACTGTATTAGACCATGGTTTATCATCATCTTCAAATATTTTTCGTTCAATAGACTAATAATAGCCTAGAAACCTAATCGAAAGCATTATTTAATTACAAATTATTCAGTTGAAGCAAAAATTGTAGTGAATGTAACAACTTTGGTAAATGTTTAGTGAAATAAAAGGAAAAAAAGATTGAAATAATACAGTATATCCTTTAATTAAATTTTGTGTTTTCATTGAAGCTCGTACCGAAGTTGTGTATACTTTTTTACGAAACTTAGTGCATTATCTGGCGAATAAATGAGGCACTCCGGACCACAAGCTGCTAAACGCCAAAATTAAAAAAAATGGAGAAAAATGCAGTTAAGTTTGTCAACTTGCGAAATGCCATAACTTTTGAACCAATAATATTTGATTGATTTCGACCACACGTACAAGTTCACAATCTGCTACCTGACTCACCCAGGGGATAGGGAAAGGTGGGGTAATATAGTGGAATAAATAACTCAATTCTGGCCCCCACTGGCGCTTGGCAGGTTGTGGTCCGGAGCGACTCAACTACAGTATTAGATACAGACTCCCTATTGTATGGGGAGAAAACTAAATTTTCAGCAAGGGCATACTCACATTACTTAAAAGTACATTAATGAAAACTATATTACAACATTAATCCCCCCAAAACTGCACACTCGTGCTTATTTTTTTTTAACTGATCCTATATTGAAATATATAATGGACCATTAAAAAATTATGTAACGCAGAAGTGGGTGGGGGTGTTAGGCCAGGTGTTACATGGGGAAATGACACGATATGTAATTTCGGCACGGCTTGTATATAATATAGGTGAGTAACAAATCATCATGCGTAAAAGGGTGTTTTGAGTATTGGTGGTGTTGCTTAATTTTTTAGGGGGTTGTTGGATATTTGTAACCGTGTTATGCGGGGTGGGTGGGAGGTATAAATTTTGGAATGGCCCCTAACATCGAAATATAATTTACGTTGATTTTTTTTCTCTCTCCCCCAGATAATTTAGTTCTCCATCCAAACACGATGTCAAAATAGCTAACGCAAAAGTGGGCGGAGTTTTGGATCTTGTTATCGTTGCTTATAGCGAATAAAGTATGTATCATATTGAATTTTATGTATGGTATTTACTTCAATTTTATCATCTTATGGTAAATTGTTGATAAGCGTTTTATTTTGGTGTCATTATTGTCAAAAGGAAATTTTTTTTTTTTGAAATGCGTCGAATAAAATTTAAAATTTTTGTAATTTTTCATATTTACTCAGTTTGGTGTCTCAAGTTTGTATTTAGGTTCTCTGTACGTAATTTTATTTTTTCATTCAATTTTGCATATACTTTCAACACTTTCATTTCATGTACTCTTGTTGGCGCCCGGTAGCTCAGTGGTTACGGTGGCGGACTCTGAAACATTAGGTTCTTGTTCGCTCCCGCCTGCTGGCTCCTCGGTTGGGTCGAGTTGGCCACTTACCTCGTCATATCTCGGGCTAAAAGTGACCATTAGGGCACATTCACCCACACATCGTGTATGCAATTTTTTTTGTTTTGTTTATTTTTGGCCAAAAATTGTTTTGAAGTCGTAGGTGAAGGGATGTAGCGACTTTGCTGCCCACTGAAAGGTGCAGTTAGTTCCACATCTGCGGTACAGGAGGGAGAGAATTCCGCTGGGGATTGTAATAGGTACGTGTGGGTGGGTGGAATGTAAGGGGTATGTATGATGAGCAGGAGTGGTATAGATGTATAAGAATGGAAGGTGTGGCGTTCTGGGTGTGTGAAACAATGATGATAAGGAGTGGTGTGTGTGAACGAGAGGACGAGACCAAAAGGCGTGGGGGCTATTGATGAATGATGTATGGTATGAAACCTTGAGATTTCTCGTGTGTCAGTTCCCGGATTGTGTGCCTGTGAAATTCAAGTTTGCAAGAGTGAGTGTGGCGATAGTGGTTGGATATGTACTGTGATTACAAGTGGGAAAGATGAGAAAAAGCTTGATAGTGTTGGAAGGATGTCTGAATGTTACAAAATGTTTGTGATAAGACATGAATGGAAAAGTTGGTATGGGTCCGGAGGATGTGGTGATGGGGAAGCATGGTGTACCAGTAAATGATAATAGGTGTCGGCTGAGAGTTGTGGAAAGAAAACTGTGTATAATGAACACAGTTTTTGAACATAAGGGAGTACACAAGTATACTTGGTATAGAACAAATTATATACATGATTAGAGAAGTATCATAGATTATGCGCTCATGGGAAAAAAAGTATGTCGAGAGATGACATGTGGTGTGAGCCTGTGAGGTATGAATGAATGCTCTTTCTGACCACATGATAGCTGTGCGTAAACTGTGTGAAGAATGGAAGTGTGTGATTGGAAAGAAGTTCGGTCATGAGAGAATTGAAGTGGAAGGATTGATGGTGAAAGAGGTACTGTAGCAGATGAGTATAGTAAGAGAGTGCATGAGGAATTGAGTGTAAAAGATGCAAATCAAATAGATCAGTGAGATTGTAGAGTTTCTAGTTAAAAAACTAGGTGCGAAAAAGAGTAATAACGTGGTAGGATGCTTAAGTTGGAGCAGTGGTAGAGGATAAAATGAGGAAATGGATGGATGGATGGGTGTGCGCGCGCGCGCGCAACGTAATTGTGGTGGACGACAGAGGGCGTTTGAAGAGAGCAAAGTAAGTGCGAGACGACGAAGTGCGACAAAAGAAACTGTAAATAATGAATTTGGAAGGAGGATAAGTGAGAATTGTGTAGAGAACAAAGTTAGTTTTGGAAGAAAGTAGATGAAATTAAGTTCGAATGTAAAGAATGAAAATGGAAGAATACTGAACAAATGTGCATCTGCGGAAAAGATGAGAGTAAATATAAACATGACAGGATTTGGTGTGATGCGACACTAGGGCATATCATACTTTTCGAGTCCGAATTTCACTCTGGCTAATATGTATTTTTATGTAAAATTTAATTCTAAGAGGGGTTTTTTTCTGCAACTTTTCCCAAAAATCGCGTTATCATGTTCAAAATTGCGGTTTTCTGTTCTATGTTGAAATACCGAATATTCAATTGAACACAACCTCATTTTTTAACCCTTTGTCGTAATTTGTTGCCATTTAGACACATTAACTTTGCTTAACTCTTACACAGGTTTAATACATACATACATAAAAAAACCTATCTAACCATTTGGACGCAGAAGGCGAAGTTCAACATTCTCTCAATAGATGGCTCTGAGCAATTACAGTTATAATTGTGAAGTAGAAGTGAGTGGACGCCATTTTTTTCGGTAAGTGTTTTTTGTAATTTTCCTAAGTTTAATCACCATTATTATATTTGTTTTGACTATAATTTCATTCTAGAAGTATTAAGGAAGCTCCCTGTTTACTTGTAAATTTTTTAAGTTATTAAATAATTAAAAACAAAGTTCGTTTCGAAATGGACACAAAGTTTTCATAGGGTAAATTTCTGTCTATGATAACACGTGTGTCCAATTGGATACATGAAATGAATTTTTCATTACGATTGTTTTTATGTACTTTATATATATATATATATATATATATATATATATATATATATATAGAGAGAGAGAGAGAGAGAGAGTACTAACTACCACCCACTAATTACCTTATTAGACCTTTGTTGACTAATGGACACAAATTATTTCATTTAGAAATGTTCTTACAAAAAAAAGATTGCTAAAAATGCTTATATATACCTCCTATGCATATTTCAAGTAAAAAATGAACCTACGCTAAAATTAAATGGTACTGAATGACAAAGGGTTAAGCTTATTACACCATTATTACGAATTTTAAATTAAATTTGCAATGCCAAATTCAGTTTTCTATTACCAAAATAAATATTCATTACCAAATTTAGGTTAATTTGGTAATTAAAAATGCCGGTTGGCAACCCTGATTATAACCAAAAATTATATTCCTTGTCTATATTTATGGCGAAAGAACACTAAACATACTGATATGAATTTGTTACAGATTGGACAAGAGCGAGAATAAGCACCGACTAGACGTGATGGCCGAATCTGCCCCAAAACCAGGAAAATGTCAGGTTCAAAGCTCTCGGATGTTGTGGGCCCGGGGAAGGAGTTCATTCCCAGCGAGGTGCCGACTTGGAGAGCCGTTCTTCAGAGAGGGATTCGTCTGCAGGAGGAAAAGTTCCTCATTCATGACATCCAAAGGTCTAAATACCCTATCCGAGAGATGACTGACGAGCTGGCTTCACTCGTGATGACTCAGTGGAGGAAGTCGAATGTAAAGTTCTCCCCGCCTGTGACAATCACGGAAAAATCGCTCTCATATAAGATCTTGTTGAAATGGAAGATGACAGACGTTGTGAACGGGAGAGTTAAGTCTGCTACCCAGGAGAAGAGGATGGCTGATCTGGATAAACTCTGTGAAGTCTGCGTTTGCAAGCATCAGATCTTCTTGTGCGGCTCAGAGGGGAGTGGATGCTCAGGATGCTCCCTCAAGGCCCATGTGAACTGTAACTGTCCTTTGGAGGTGAAGATTCCTAAACTGGACCTTCAGTGGCTGTACTACCAGAGAGTGAAGACTTCCGAAGCTTCAGGAATCCAGATGTCTTCTGTAGACTTCGAAGACAGCAGGAGACAGATCAAAGCAGCGAAGAGGAAGGAGGCTGAAGAAGCTTCTGCTGTGAAGAGGAAGAAGAAAGAGGAGGCTACTAATGAGGAGCTTCTCATGAAAGACTTTGAGGAGGACGAAGAGCCAAACTTGGAAGAAGCTGCAAAAGAAGCCTCTGGCAATGCTGAGGCTACTGAAGCTCCTATGGACGTTCCCGCTGAAGTACCTGCCGAAACTCCAACTTCTGCTACACGAAACTACATGAAGATCCAAGGGACAGCTTCAGCAGCTTTGAGGTACAGGGTGGCAAATGTTCCGGCAGCTGCAGTTGCCACTGGCTTCCTGAACGACCTCATCAAGGCCGGTCATCTTTCCAAAGACAAGGCTTACTTGGCCATAGATGGCATGAAAGTCTGGAGGGCCAAGGAGGAAGTAATGGCCTCATCAGTTGAAGCTCTCACGCAGAGGTCAGAGGAGAGAAGATCTCTGGGATATTCTTTGATGGCAAGCAGGATAGGAACACAAAGGTGTTGAAATATGACGAAGTGACAGGGAGATTTCATCCTGGCAAAGTGATCGAGGAGCATTACACTATCACGTGGGAGCCTCAAGGAAAGTACCTCTTCCATTTCACTCCCGAGGAACCTGAGGAAGGAGAAAAGCCTGCTCATAAGATCGCTCAGGGCCTGCATGAGTGGCTTCTGGATCACGGAGCTGACGAGAGCCTTGTAATGATTGGAGGAGACTCTACCAACACCAACACGGGGTGGTCTGGAGGCGCCATAGCCCTATTGGAGAAGATGCTGGGTCGCAAGTGCCACTGGATGATCTGTCAGCTCCATGTGAACGAGCTCCCCTGAGGCACTTAATCATCAAGCTGGACGGCCCTGTAACTCCCCGGTCAGGCTTCAGTGGGCCTATTGGAAAACTTCTTGAGAAAGTGAATGAACTTGAGGTCAACTTCAACTTCAAACCAGTGGAAGGAACTGAAGATATCATAGAGCTGCCAGTAGAGATAGTCAAATCTCTCTCCACAGACCAGCACAACTGCTATCTTCTGATCAAAGCCATCAAGTCTGGAAGTCTCAGTCCACAGTTGGCTGGTCTCAAGTGCGGACCTCTGAACCAATCCAGGTGGCTCACTACTGCACAGGCCATCTTGCTGTTGTGGATGAGGGAGCACGGACTGAAGGGGGAGGTGTTGAGGAGGCTCGAGGTCCTCGTGAAGTTCTGCCTTAACTTCTACTTCAAAATGTACTACGATCAAAGTGAAGCACCACCTCAAATTTGGTCCTGCACATTTTTTCAAGCCTGAGGCTGCTGAGGAACCAGACTACCGAGGTCAGGAACATCATCTCTGCTGCAGTGATAAGAGGAGCTTACCACGCACATCCTGGCTTCATTCCTGTGCAGTGATGAGCATCAGAGAGCTTTTGCTGTGAGCCAGATAGAGAAGATCAGAGAAGGAAGAGACTTTGGTGATACGACAGTGAGGCCCCATAAAAATCCCAAAGTCAATCTGCAAGCCACTTCACCTGAGGATCTCATCAACTGGGAATCAGAGAATATTTACGAGCCTATTTTCACCTGCAAGATGACCTTGACTGAGCTCGAGGATCTCAGGAAAACTCTCAAAGTGGACGCTTTCTCTGTTCATACTCAGTCCTGCGAGAGAGCTGTACAGGAAGTCTCAACTGCTTCCCAAGCTGTGTACGGTCACGAGAGGAGAGATGGGTGGGTGAGAGCCAGGATAGACCATCGAGAAATGCTCCCAGTGTTCAGATCGAAGCAGGATACTTAAGAGCTTTTCAGGTTCGAGTGGCTGATGAAGAGGCTGAAGCCATCGTTAATGCTCATAAGATCATAATATAAGATCTTATGAGGCCACGCTTTTCAGGGATCCAGGAAGAACAGGCGTGTAAACCTACACGTGGAGGTGGCAAGTCTCCCGCTACTCGATCAGAGTAGAGCTGGTGAGCCGCGCCTATTCTTTGAAGAAAAACTTAAAATTCTTAAGTTTTACGTGAAATCTAAACATTTTTTCAGCACCCAGAGGTGTTGAAACACGCAAGAAAGCAAGGATGAGGTCAGAAAAGCAGCTTTTAGACTAAATCATATGCAGAACAGCTGCGCGCTTTGGTTTGGGTGCCCTGAGGCTGCGTTAGGCAGCCTTCAAATCAGAAAATCGCGATTTTGACCATGAAAATGAGATTTTTCGGAAAAGTTGCAAATAATAAACCCATCTTAGAATTAATTTTTACATAGGAATACATATTAGCCACTTTGTTTTTCCAAAATTTCAACCCTGAACCCAGAGTATATGCCTTGTGATACAATGTTGGAGACTCTCACCATGAATAGAGGCGGTTCGTAAGCTGAAAAGCAGAAGGTATTGATGGAATATATGGGGAACTGGGACATGAATGGACAAATGGGTGTGTTCCTGAAGAACGGAAGAAAGCAAAATTGTTCCTTTGTACAAAATAAAAATTGAAAGGAGTGAATGTAAGCATTACAGATGTATAATTCTGTTGGGAAGGCGTATGGTAGGAAAGCAAGAGGTCTTGTGTTACACAATGCTAACAAATCGATGAGCAAGGAGGGTTCCGAGGTAGAAAATGCTGTGTGGATTGTGTTAGCAGTGAGACAAGTGACAAAGCATGTGAGAGATATTACAACGTGCATATAGCATTCATGGATCTTAAGAAAGCGTATGATTGAATGAATAGAGAAGCAGTATGGCAGGTGTTGAATATTTATGGGATTGGTGGTAGACTCATGAATGCGGTGAAGATTTTTTACTATCGAAGTAGGGCATGTGTCTGAGTAAATAAAGAACTGAGCGAATAGTGTGATGCAAGTGTTAGTGTACGTCAAGGATGTGTGATGTCTCCGTTGCTGTTTTCAATCTGTTCATGGATGAAGTCAGGAGAAAGGAATCTGGTGTGTGATGCGAATTAGGTACAGGCTGGTGATTCTGTAGTATGTGGATGATGCAATGCTATTTGTTTAGTGACACTGATATGTAGAGGGTTGTTTTTTTTTGGTGGTTATATAACAGTCCAAATTTTCTTCACCCTCTACAGTCAATAACTTGCTTTTACCCGCGTTCACTTTCAATAATCTTCCCTCGCACACCACCACAAAACTCTCGACCCTCTTGTATATCAGTCACTCTCAGCAAATATCATTGCATCATCCACATACGACAGAATCACGAGCCCCTACCTAATTCACATCCATCATACACCATATTCATTCCTCCTCCTCCTAGCAGTCGCACTTTCGCCTTTCTCCCGACTTCATCCATAAACAGATTGAAAACAGCAACGGATACATCACACATCCTTGACGTACACTAACACTTGCATCACACTATTCGCCCAGTTCTTTATTTACTCACATGCCCTACTTCCATAGTAAAAAATCTTCACCGCATTCCTGAGTCTACCACCAATCCCATAAATATTCAACACCTGCCACAATGCTTCTCTATTCATTCAATCATACGCTTTCTTAAGATCCACAAATCCCATACACACGTTGTAATCTTTCACATGCTTTCTCCGTCACTTGTCTCACTGCTAACAATCCACACACCTTGTACCTCAGAACCCTCCTTGCTCACCGATTTGTTGGCATTCTATAATACAAGACCTCCTGCTTTCGTAACTACACTAAACAGAATTATACAGCTGTAATGCTTACATTCACTCCCTTCAATTTTTATTTTGTACAAAGGAACAATTATCTCTTTCTTCCGTTCTTCGTCAGGAACACTCCCATTTGTCCATGCACACCTGCTTTTCAGCTTACGAACAGTCTCACTTTATTCATGGTTAAGTCTCCGACATTGTACGGTCATGTTTATATTGCAGTCCATCTTTTCTGCAGATCTACATTTGTTCAGCATTCTTCCATTTTCATTTTTTACAGTCAAACTTAGTTTCATCTCTACTTTCTCCCAAAACTAACTTTGTTCTCTACGCAATTTTCACTGATCCTCCTTCCAAATTCATTTAGTTTTTGTCCACTTCGTCGTCTCTCACACCTTGCTTTCTTCATACCACAATTACCTTACACGCACATGCATTTCCTCATTTTAGCCTAAACTGCAACTAAGGTATCCCATGCTGTTACCCTTGTCCTTTCATACTTACCTTTGCAACTCCAGACACTACTGCCCTTTTATCCCTTATATACATTTCACTTGTTCGACATTTTAAGCACGTAGTTCATCATGCATTCTTATTATACTCACCCGCTCTCTTTCAACTTTTCCACCTTAATTCTTTCGTAACTTTTTTTTTTTCATACAGCCTCATTTTACACAGGTATCGTGTGCGAGTGAAAGGCCTATTCATACTTCGCAACCACGTTTATCACATCTTCAGCATGCTTCTCTTCACGAGCGTGTAGTCTGTAAAGTCTCTCTCACCATGCAAATAGTTTGTTCTATACTAGGTATACTTGCCTACGTTCACGTTAAAAAATATAACTGATAAATTTCTCTTTGCATGTCTCAGCCGACACCAATTATAATTGCTTTCCAATTATCTCGTCCTCCAAACCCAAACCAACTTTCCCATTCATGTCTTCTATCAAGTATTTTGTAACATTCAGGCATCCTTCCAATCACACTATCAAGCCCTTTCCAGCTTATTCTCATCTTCAACAGTTATAAAATCAGTCAATATCCAACCACTTTCACTAACTTTAGTTTCTCGCATACAATGTGGGAATTAAGACGATAAATCTCTCATGGTTTCATACCCTACATCATTCATCAATAGCCCCACACTTTTCAATCTTGTCCTCTCGTCCACATCCACAGAACAACACGCCTTCCACTCTTATATACCTAACATCACCACTTCTAATCATTTGTACCGTTTACATTACACACACGAACAAGCCTGCAAGCAGTTACGTGGGCGAGGCTGGTAGGCGCGGCGCCCACGTCCGAGGCCATTGTTGCCCTTGGTAGGAAGAAAGAGGATGGGTCTGCAGTCTAATCCTTCCGCTCCTGTATCGCGAGGGATTTGGAGCTAACTGCACCCAGTAGAGTCGCCACACCCCTGCTCCTGTAACTACTGTTAATTTTAAATTAAGAACGGACCATAGAGGGAGAAAGAGCGAAGTAATGGTAGAAAATTTCTTATAATGTATATTATTTGAGATTGAACTGAAATAAGTCTTATTTCACCATTCTGTGGTGGTAGTGGCTGCTGTAGTTCTGAACTACCTCACGTTTGAAACGGGTTCAAAAAAAATTACTAAAATTATATTTTATTAACTTAAGTCATAACGAATTACAAAATGGCCGATTTTTATGAACTAAATATGGAATGACGATTATTCCTTAATTATAAACAGTAAAAAAGTAAGAAACACAGGCAGACTACATCGCTTCAACAAAGTGTGTTACCTACGGAACCGCGACGACCTTCATACACAGACCATCGCAACAAGAACGTGCGTATCTCCCAACGTTTGCAATGAATTATCTTTATAAATGCTAAATTTTTTTATCGAAAAAAAGATAATTAAGGCTAAGTTGGGTTAGTTATTAGAAGTTTTAAAATTAGGCGTGACGCGATACACAATCAAATACGCGTATGAAAATGTCGCGATTCTGTAGGCAAGTAAAACGTACATACGCCTTTTCTCGGCTAACCTACAGAACTGCGACAATCTTTACTACGCCGCCGTAGTTTTAGGCATTTCACTGAAAACCATTCAACATAATTAAATGTCGCGGTTCTGTAAAGTAGACAAACGTGTTAAACTGCTCTACCGCAAATAATTCACAGGTACAATGATAGAACCGTAAACGATGATATTTAGATGGAGAATAAACTTTAAATTTTTTAAAAAATATTTACAATTTCAAATGTTTATATTTTTTGCATTTCTTTACGAAGCTGCCGACTCCAATTCAGATGCTGGAGTTTCAGGCTCTTCGTCATTATAAATATTCTCAGCCATTTGCCACACCTTATAATTCAGAATAAAAAATTACAATTCACGTACATAAAAAAAATTAACTAAAGTTAACGAGTTTGAAATAATAACCGAGTTACGTCTAAAGCCATACCTACAGGGGTAACACCACTTACCGTTGATCAGCAAAGTTAAATGACATTGGGGCCGATAGTAGTCAGTCATTCGCATCCTGACTACGTAGCGACCCTCAGATGGTTCGTATCCCACGTAAAGCTGTAGGAACCCACCGTCATATTTATTTCATTTCCACTTCATTCTGTGTCCAAAAGTGGAAAATCAGAGCGCGAAATGTTCAACTCCGTCTAATCCCATTTCGTTCTATTTTCAATCTCATCCACAGCTTTCCCACTTTGGTCCGGGTTAGGTTTTAGGAAATATTAGCCACTGCTAGAATGAAAATGGAGTGACTGTTTCAAGCACTTCTCTTCTCAAATGTAGATTTTCGTGCTCTCATTTAGGGACCAGGGATGAGAATAACCAAGTGAGAAGTAATCGCTACAACTTCACGCGAAATCTGAACCATGCTCTACATAATCTGAGAGGAAGACGGTCTCCCATCCAACTATTCTTCACACTCAGTGTCGCTTAACTTCGCTGACCGACGAGTCTCATGAAGCTAGCCATGACGTAGCCCCTAGTTTGAAACCTATGCTACGATGCGAAGGAAACGGGAGTAGATTCGAATTCACCTTTACGATTACGTGCTTCTAATATTTAACACCTGATAAACACCTTGCAATAAGCAGAAACCTTGTGCTAATAAAAAACAACGATGAGGGTTGTTTAACCTTCTGCGTAACATTCAAGTTCGTAATGACGGAGGGGACTTACAGCTTTACGCAAGATCAAAACCACGATCGCTACGTAATCTGGACTTCGAGAACGGTTTACCATCCAACTACTATTTCATCCAAAGTCGCTTAACTTCGTGATCAACGGGAAGCAGTGTCAAGACAGCCCATTGTACTTCTAATAAATCCATTCCTCAGCGTGACTGTATTGCCTAAATTACAAGATTCAGTGCGAATAACCATCATTCTTCAGAAAAAGTTCTTGGTAACGGTTGGTTACTAGGCTGTTTTTCCTAACGTAAGCGATCTTTCCACTTAACATTTAATTTGTATTACCTCACCTGCATAATATTATCTTCACTAACGGAACATATAACCCAAGGTTCATTCGGATTCCACGAGAAATCGGATATTTTAGCCGTGTGTCCTCCATGGATAAACTGCAAGAGGAGAAATGTTAATTAAACGGGTAACGTGAGGAACCCACTATTTCCCCCCCCCCCCCCCCCCCGAGTCAAGTAAGGATTGGGGGGGATGAACTCCGTGCGAGTGTCTGAACCCTGTTAATGTCATCTCGATATGTGGCGGGCACGCACGCGGAGAGGGTTGCCAAAAGTAATGAGACAACTTCGGTTTTTAGTTTTTATTGATAAAAGGAATAAGATTTATTGAATGGACATATTTAGAACCGCGTTGTTTTCCCCCTTAAGTAAAGGGAAGACACGTTCTCACAGTCCATTGAAGAGCTTTGACATTTGCTCTTGAGAACAGTCATCGTGCGTGGTGTCTATTTACTTTTGGCAACCATCTATACGTATATGCGCGAAAACAATTAATGTAACTCCAATGCTGAACTAAATTACGCCTAACTTTAGGATTCTACACTAGAACCAAACAAAATCAGTGTGGGAAAGTGCGAAATATATGGACCGAAATTTAACATCTTAAATGAATTCCAAAGTTGCAAAAATACTACTATCAAAAACTATATATATACTTCTATGTACGTTTTAAAATTGTGAACGGACAAGCTGGTTCAACGCTAGCCCCAAACGTCATTTTTCTGAAGTTACTCTATAAGAGCCGCGTATGACAACTTAGCAAAATAAATTTCTAGATTGTGTCGCCAGCTACATGCAAGCTATTTTTTTATATATAAAATTAATTTTGTGCGGGAAGTACGAGGGGCAGTCAGAAAATAAGTTTACACGGCGTATAAATTCATAACTAAAGGATCTACAGTGATTATGTTTGTATCAGGTGAATTCGTTAATCATTGTTGGCAACACTATGTCGATTCGGCTGCCATCTACCGTACATTGGTTATACGAGTCAGTTGAACATGGCAGCTCGACTGGACCAGTGCCCTGCTTATTTTCTGACCGCCCCTCGTACTTTAGATTTCTAGACTAACTTTTTTCCGAAACTGTCGTTAAGAATTTTTAAGAAGGTAAATGGAAAATAATATTCGCACTGTGGTGTCCTGATGATTGAGAAACGTTGATAGAAATTACTGACGACTGTTTACTAGAACTGATTAATAATTAAGGAAAAATCACTTCGCCGAATGCCCGTGACCTTTAATTACAGGTATTACTAACCTAACCTAACGTAACTTTCACAAAGTGAGAGACACACACACACACACACCTTCCCTCCCGAAACAAAAATCAGGTGACTGGGATGGGTGTAACTAAAACCTTCCCTGGTTCTTCCTTAATGTGTATAGTGTATACTAAAATTTGGAGCAGATTACCCTAGCCTATGGGCGGCGAACCTTTTCACATAAAATTCGCGTGCCTAGCAAAGCTCATATATATTACACCAAATTATAATTATTTTATACTCATTTTTTAGATAATTTCTATGCTTAGGCATGCCATAGGTTCGCCACCACTGCGCCCAAGCCGTTCAGGAACGGACGGACAAATATCATCCCCTACATATAAAACAAGATACTGGGTTACCAAGAGTTCTGGAGGACCATCTTCGGCGTCTTCGGCGCTTTGTTCTTCCCCAATTTTGCTCAAATCCCAAACGTGAAGTCTTCGATCGGTGCCAGAGCTAGCGAGAATCGTTTCATTATGGGGAGACCATTGGACCTGGTGGTAAACCAAAATTAACAATACTTGGGATTACTTAACCATGACGGCAGAAGTCGAGTTACGGAGGGGACCTACAGCTTTACGCGCAATCCTAACCATACTAAGGGTCGGTACATCTGAACGCGGTTATCCATGTAACTACTAAACAAGCCCAACGTCGCTTTACCTCGCTGATCGAACGGAAAGTGGTGGTGTAGCGTGGCCCGGTAGTAATCACCTTTGTAAGTCCTATATCTAGCAAGATCAAGAAACAATGAATCGTTTGCAAGTAGAGCAGCAGCAGCAATAACGCCAATTTGTAGGCGTAACTCAATTTAAATAACTTAAATTTCAAAATCTAAAACATTCGTCAAAACAGAAATCGAATTGGAAATGGGTTCTTAGATGTTACGTACGTAGGTAATGAATGAAGGACTCAGACAGCAACAGTAATTAAATCCCTGTAAAATATTCACCTTACTTTATCTTGATTTGGTACGCAATTACCTGGAAGATCTCGTCTTTGTGAGATTCGAAGGAATGAAGCTTCAGTTTGAGGTTTCTCAAGTCCCACAGAGCGACAGTCTGAGAAAAAGAAGTACATTAAATAAAAGTCGCGTTATCGTAACGTATACAACAAATGTCACCATAGTAACGACGAAATGGGTGGGAAGCAAATTATGTACATTTTACAAAGCAAAAGCTTGAAAAATAGACGTCACAAACACAACCAACCAACCTAGCCCCATTACCTTATCTGCGCTCCCGGTGGCTAGAATGAACTCTGAATAAGGGTTGAAAGAGAGGCAGTTCACCTCGGCGGTGTGGGCATCGACAGTGTGAGATGGTTTGTTCGTGTTGTTGGACCGAGTGTCCCAAATCATCAATTTTTGGTCGTCAGCGACAGATCCAAACAGAGACTCATGAAGGAGGTGCCACGCAACATCCTGAAGAAAGGGTATAAGGCATATAGGGAGGGGGAGGGGGGGGCAGTTTTAGCGGGAGTTACCAGCCCGTGCGTAACGGCGACGAATGCAAATATTAATCAGAAACGATTTTTTTTAAATCTCATTTTGGTGCTTCTCCCTCCAGCATTAGTTGTGAAGTGTAAAAAGTTTGTGAATTTGGAAATTTTAATTTTGAGCGTGTCTTGGCTAGATCAGTTACGGCGCCGCCCGGATGTGTCGTGACTCCGCTTAATACTGGGTTCGAACCCCAATGCCGTCTCGAACTAGGCAGTTAACTTTTCTGCATCTTACGAAGCGACGGGCCGGCCACCTCCCCTTTAATAACTGACTAAGGTAGCCCAGGCTTGGGTTACCTTGGACCGAGGTATCCCACGACTTTCTTGGGAGATAGGGGACACCGATGTTAACTTCAACATTCTAATTTTACACTTAATCATTCTTGAAATAGGACATACGCTCAAAATTTTAGGAAAGAGTCGGAAATCTATTTTGTTATTTAAGCTCTAAAGTTCGAGGTTACGCATAACGCGCGCGCGCGCACAGTTCCAAATTTGACAGCGCTTTCACTAAATGAAAATAGTTTAAAGCTGTTTGAATAAAAAAATTTAAAATCCCAAAACTTTGGCTCGTTAAAAAAAAATGAAAATTTATGCAATAGCTATGCATTGCATAATCTTTCAGAAAATGCTAAAACAAATAAAATCGAACATTCAATATACTTTAATTGGAAGAAGTTGACAACGATAGCCTAAAACCAAAGGGATACTCCAAGAAATTCAGTTTGATCATGAAAACATTTTATTGGGCTACCCGAGTGAACCTGCTACGTCGAACAGCACCGAGCTACAGACTATAACAATACTGCTAAAATCGACGGTAAATTTTTACTATTACACCGGTCTCCGGTAGAAAGTTTTAAAAGCTGGTTTTCAATGTGCTGAATTAAAAAATGATACTCATTTCCGTCGCAAATGATTTGTTAGTGTTATTGAAGCTTAAAGCTTTTAAAACTTTCTACCCTTTTTTACCTAGGGGACGCCCAGTGGGGACCGGGAGTTTTAGGGTGGGGAGAATCACAAAAACGAATGGTTTCCGAAGATTTTGAAGGTCAGATAAATACAAAACATCAAAAACCATAGAAAAAGCATAAATTTCACCTTCAAAATTGGCCGAACCTAAAACAACCTAAGCAACCTTAACCTAAACCCAAACGTTATCCAAAATTATTAAAAATAAAAAAAAAAACCTTAATCACGTGATTTGCCATTTTTTTTTCTCTTTTCCCGTTAGAGAGTTTAAGCTTCAATAACTCGAACAAATCATTTGCGACGGAAATGAGTATCATTTTTTAATTCAGCACATTGAAAAACAGCTTTTGAAACTTTCTACCAGAGACCAGTGTAATAGTAAAGAAATACCAAATCGACCACCACTACTATCCGACCCAATGTTGTTTAACTTCGCTGATCGACGGGAAACGATGTTAAGACTGTCAACGATGTATCCATATAATTTTTTATGCAGGAAGGGGGGGCCAAGAGCGAATGCCCACAAAAGCTCCCCCAATATATATGGTGCGCGCGCACAAGGAAAAAGGAAAAGCAATGCCAAGGACTTTAGCGTTTTCAACAGTAGACGTCGTTGTTCCCTGAAGAAATGTACTGTTGAAACCACTAAATCGCTTCTTTTCCTCGTGGTTTGCATAATACTTATTTCAGGTGTTTAATTGTGAAATTCATCGCGCGCGCGCAATATATATATATATATATATATATATATATATATATATATATATATATACACACACACACACATACACAGGGTGTCCCATAAGTCCGGCATCATAGGAGAAACTCATATTTTTTCTATTTCTACAAACCATAATTTATACTAGAGACGCCAATTTCCCGTCCACCATTCTGTTCAGTGACGAGGCTGTTTTTTATGGAAATGGTGAGGTAAATCGACAGAAGACCCGCTACTGGTCTCAAAACAACCCTCACTGGTATACCTCTTCAAAGGAACAAGGTGCATCTCGGGTGATGGTATGGTGTGGCATTTGGAAAGATCGCATCATAGGCCCCCTCTTTTTCGATGAACATGTCACTGGAGGCACCTACCTACGCATGATCAAGGAAGCATTTCCCAGTGTCTCGAACGAAGAAGGAAATTTCCCAACATGGTTCCAGCAAGACGGTGCTCCTGCACATTACAGCAACCAAGTAAGGGAATACTTGTACCAACAATTCCCTGGTCATTGGAATAGGACGTCGAGGGCCTTTGGAATGGCCAGCTAGAAGCCCGGATCTCACGCCACGATTTTTATCTCTGGGACCACTTGAAAGCGTTGGTATACGCAGAGAAAATTAGGTGTGTTGAACATTTGCGGCAGCACATTATTGGGGCATGTACCACCATTATTCCTGACATCATTCACCGTGTGCTTGCTGACTGGGTATCATGTCTGAATTTGTGTACTGAAAACAATGGTGGACATATTGAGCACGTTCTGTAAATAAAAGCTTTTGTTTTGCCTTTTTTTATTATTTTTCCTATGATGCCGGACTTATGGGACACCCTGTGTTATATACATATATACACACATACATACATTAATTCCCCATTTAATATATAAAATAACCAACCAAATATGTGAAATAAAAAGGAGGATGTGTTCGTTTAGCTTCAGGAGGAATCTAGTCCTTTCGACATAGTAAAATTTATTCTAATTTTTAGGTGATTATTAACAAAGTTTGGATTTACAAATTTAAATCGCAACTTTCATTCATATCAGCTTTGAGAACCAGTTAACTTCGTTCGAGTTAAAATAGTTGTTTTTTTTTAATTAAATATTCCCAACAACACTACCTTCAAATTTCAGAATATCAAAGACAATAGGATTGAAGGAACGTACAAAAAACTTTACAGACCACGAAATATTAAATCTCTTAAAATTAAGTATAATTTTGCATTACACATACATTATATATACACATTACCCTAATTAAAGTTAATAAAATTTGTTATTGTACGAGGGCCACTCAATATATTTTGCCCCACTTTTTTTTTTCTTTCCAAGTTTCCTCGCAAGTTCCAGAAATTTTGTACACAATTACATACCTCTTTTACAAGTTTTTATTTTTCCATTGTCTCCATCCTTTTCTACGGCTTTCCTCCACCTCGAAACAAGGGCCTTTATTTCTTGCTCGTTAAAGTCTGCTGAGTTCCGCTGGAGCCACCTCTTAACCTCCTCAACAACCTCATCGTCTCAAACTTTCTTCCACGAATAGCATCCTTCATTGGCCCAAACAAATGGAAGTCTGAAGGTGCCAGATCTGGGCTGTATGGAGGGTGGGGTAACAGTGTCAAGCGCATTTTTGTGATGGCCTCTTTGTTGGCAAACTGTTGTGTGGTCTTGCGTTATCGTGCAAAAAAAGGACGTCTTCCAGCTTTCTCTCCAGCCGAACTCGCTTTATACGTCTCTGGAGTCTCTGTAGGGTAGCAATATATTCCTCCGAGTTGATTGTTTGTCCTTTCTTCATAATGTCCACCAGAATCACCCCTTTCATGTCCCAGAAGATGGTGGCCACAAGCCTACAACCATTCCTGCAGAGGGAGCCATTTTGAACTTTTTCTCGCATGAGGAGTCTGCGTGATGCCACTCCATGGACTGGCGTTTTGTTTCAGGTTCAAAGTGGTGTACCCAAGTCTCATCTCGTCACAATTCGTGAAAGGAAGTTATCGCCTTCTGTCTCGTATCGAATGAACGACTCAGAACCAATTTCTTTTCTTTGGGCTTTGTGATCTTCAGTCAGTTGGCGAGGAACAAACCGTGAACAGGTTTTGAGTATCCCAGTTGCTGGATTATCGTATTCACACTTCCTTCACTAATTCCTAGCTCCAGTGATAGCTCCTTGTATGTGACGCGCCGATTTGATCGAATGATGCTGTTAGCACGTTGCGAGATGTTACAGCTGATGCCGGGGAACCGCTGCGTGGCTCATCATCGAGGCTGGCTCTCCCTCTTCCGATGATCTCACGTTTAGACCAGCGTCCAACTGTGCTTCGATCAATAGCATCATCTTCGTAAACGTTTTGTAGATGTGTGAATATTTCCAACTTTCCTTCTCTGCGGTTAAGAACTCAATAACAGCTCTGTTTAAAATGCACATCACTGTCAGACAACATTTTCGAAACTGTTAACCATCGGTTTTATACGAGGAGGGGGAGGTTCAGTGGAAAAATCTGGTTGTGTGAAGCAGAGAGAGTTCAAACTTGCGGCCCAAAAGACATTTCAGCCCCATGATCTATTATTTAGCTTAGAAAAAAGGGTGGGAACAAAATATCAGGTCATCCCATAAGTAATGTCGTTTTTACGATACATTAAGTTTAAACTAGTCCTACTCTGTTTAAGCATAAATTTTCTGAAGGTTATATCTAAGAGGAGATCTATCTTGTTTCGCTACATACTTTACAGACCTTGACCAGTGAAGACGTGTGTTTTACTTTATGTGAACCACTCAAACATGGTGGTATCAGAAGAGCATATCAGGCATATAATGCTTTACGAGTTCAAAAAAGGGAATAATGCTACTGAAGCAACGCGAAACATTCAGGACGTTTATGGCAACGATATTCTGCATGTGAGGAAATGTCAAAGATGGTTTCAAAAGTTTAGGAATGGTGACTGCTGTTTGACAGATGCAGCACGCTCTGGACGCCCTGATGAGTTTGATGATGACCTGCTGTTAGCTGCACTTGAAGACGACTTCGACAACTATCGAAGAATTGGCCCAGAAACTCAATTCATCCCCATCCACCATCCATCGACATTTGCAACAACTCGGGAAAGTGTCTAAGTTAGGAAAATGGGTGCCACATGAATTGTCGGTCGACAATCTGAGGGTGCGGGTAAACATTAGCACAGCTCTTCATTCCTGTGAACTCCAAGATCCATTTTTGCACCATTTAGTGAGTGGTGATGAAAAGTGGATACTGTACCAGAATGTTAAGTGCCATCGACAGTGGGTTTGTGCCGGAGAACCAGCAACACCACAGCCAAAACCAAATCTTCACCCTCGGAAGGTGTTGCTTAGTGTTTGGTGGGATAAAGGTGGTGTAATACACTTGAACACTGCACTAAAAGAAGAGACCTCCTTTGGTTAATAGGAAAAGAATCATGTTCCACCACCACAACGCACGTCCTCATACCGCTCGGATCACTTCTGCAAAAATTGAGGAGCTTGAGTGGGAAAAACTTCCACATCCTCCAGACCTTGCGCCTTCAGATTATCATCTCTTCAGGAGTCTGCAAAACTATCTTGACGAGAAACAGTATACTTCTTTAGATGACCTGCACACCAGTCTGTTTTGAGGCAAAAAACGTACAGCCTGAATTTTATAAACATAGCATTGAAAAGCTTGTAGGACATTGGCAGAATGTCACTGATTCCGATGCAAAATATATACTACCGGTACATTAAAAAGTTTGTAGAGTTTTTTTTGTCCTTCAAATTCCAATCTAAAAAACGACATTACTTATGGGATGACCTGATATATTGAGTGCCCCTAGTATATTTGAACATTTTTGTTACTTTCAAATTTGAAAAAAATTATAAATTACTAAAAAATATACAGTTTTGAAGTATATTTCGCGAAAGTAATAAGCGAGTAACATTAATAAAGTTCCCTCTATTACAATTACGTTTGCCGATGTTCGTGTACATAGTGGAAGCCCTGGTTTTAAGTTTAGTATCTATCGGGGGGGGGGGGGGGGGGGGGATCTGCCCTGTGTACACTTTTACTCCACACTACACTCCCATCAAGAAAACCATACTTCCTTCAATTTTTCTCCGTGCTCCTAGGATCGCTAATCCGAAAGACATTGATGCTGGGTTTGAAAAAAATCAATCTTTGAAGCAATTTGTATTACGAACCTGCTTTATTCTAATCTTCCCCTAACAAGGCAAAACAAACCTTATATCATGTGAATAAATAACCCTCGCATTTTGTCGAAGAATATTTCAGTAATGCCATTTATCCCATGCTTTTCAAGAATTGGTAATGTACTTAACATTAATGTAGTATTTTATGACAATATTGTAAAAAATGTTACAAGAAAGAATAGTCTTATCAATAATTTAGACATTATCAATTGGTTGTAAACAAGGCGACTCCATTTACATTAGACAGACGGGAAAAGATTTGAACACGCGTGTAGTAGTATTTTCAAGTGAATTGATTACGTGGGAGGAGCATGATAAATCTTTATAAAAGACCACCACTCACCTCAACTACTGCTGTGTGGCCTGTGAAAATGGTCTTGGCATCGATAACTCTGTTCTCCTTAGGCGTGGCATTGATGTCCCAAAGGCAGATCGTGTGGTCGTCTGAAGCGCTTAGTAAATACCCATTCAAATTAGGATTCCAAGACAAACCATAACCTTCCTTCTGATGTCCTCTCAACCTGCATTACAAAAACGCGTATGGAAATTTATCCAAATCTGAATATGGATCAAACTTCAGGTTTGGTGAGGATTTGAAATGGGAAATGGAAGCAACTAAGAGCGTTAACTGGATCTGGATTAGGAAACTTAAATGTTGATTTGGTGGACAAGACTTAAATGTACTTTCCACCATTAGATTTAAACTTAAATACAAATCTAGATCAATTCAGGCCAATGGAAAAAAGAACTTAAGAGTTGATTACAAAAGTCACGATACAATGATTGGGGGGAGGTCAGTCGGGGTACCCCTCGCTTCCCCACCCCGCCAGATTGGCAACCGATGGTACCATACAGCATAATGGTGTCAAAAGTGATATATATCCACGAGAGAGAACATCAAAGGTGGCAATTCTCAAATCTATCTAATCCCAATTTGATGCCAATCTCATTCACGACTTTCCCAATCCGAGTAGCTCAGGTTAGGTTAAGTTAGTAAATATTAACCTCTCACTTGGCGCCTTTACTGCGAAAGTGAATGGGAGGAAGATCATTCCTCAAATGTGGATTTCTCACTTTGTCACTCTCAATTACGGACCACCAATGAGAATGGGAATGACACCGAGTGGAAAGCATTCCCACACAGGAGCTTCTAATGGAAACCAAATAAAAACTTTTGTATCTACAAAACAGGTGATCTCGTGCCAAACCTCTTCTACCTTAAATCTGGATGACATTCGCCAGAAGGCTCTGGTTTGGATGGATGTTTCGTATAATCGAAGACGAGCACGTCACTTGAAGGCGTTTTAGTAGCAATGACGCAAGGATTTTGAGGCATATATCGAGCGCGATTCACTTCCCCTTCATGATTGATCTTTATCTCTATCTCAATCTTACCACTCACGGAGCCAAATCCTCCAAATTCTAAAAACAAAATACATTTTCACGAAACTATAAAGCGTAAAAGCCTGTAGCAGAGTAACAAACTCCCGAATTAGGTCTACTTGCCTCCTTTTTCATTATCATAATGAGAAGCGTCAAACTGTGCATCTTCATTGGGAAGTTGAACAGAAGCGATCAAAAGGTGGTTTTGCTCATCACTTGTGTGAGTTCCTAGAATAAGTCTGTGGATGCTGTAGTCCTTTCCCTCAGGTCTGAGGAGAGATATCAATGAGGGATAAATCTATTTAGCAATTACTGTACTACTATTATTCAGGCTATACAAATGCAAACAAAATTAGTTTTGGATAGCTATATTAATAAAATTAAATGTCAAATTTTGACATTTCCGCAGTGATACACCTGGACCTGGTACACTCAAATCTGCAAAAATAAGGTAACTTCATACAGCACAGGTGACTTTTGGATACAGTCCTGAAATTTTATACTTTCAACAATTATTGAAACTGCGGATATAAAAGTAATCACAAACGTATAGTAAGTATGAAAATATACAAGTATTTGAGGAGAAATGGTCATACTTAAGTATGAACCTTGGTTAACCTTGGTTTTACTTCCACCCAAATTGTTCATTTTGACAAACGTCAAGGTTGTTGCTCCACCTTAGACCTACAGTTTAACATGGTATCCAAACCATGACCAACCACAGGCAGTCAGAAATTACAAAGTCCTTCCCCAGACTCAATCTTACGACCTCCCGATCAGCAGGCCACCGTCTTAACCACCAGACTAACCCAAGGTATCCATTTATCTATCAACTTTTTTTTTTTATCGTGTGGAAGGTTGAACAGTTGGGTTAGCTGGGCACCACCTGCTGTCACCAGGAATGAAACCCTTGGCCAATGGATTCGTAATCAGCGGTATTAACCACACCACAGAGTGAAGATAAAAATGAGAAGCAAGCGACATTGGGTCTGGGTAGTAGTTGGATAGAAGACAATCTTCCATATCCAGATTATGTAGCAACCTGTCATTTGGATCCCACATAAAGCTGTAGGTCCCCTCCATCACACAACCTTAGATGTTGCAAAGGAGGTTAAACAAACCCAATCACTCGGACCTAGTGGGACTCAAACCCACAACCATTGCATGGTTTCAGAATCCATACTCCTACCAATCATGCCATCCAGAACCTTTAAATGGGTTAATTGGTTGAAACACTAACCTCAATGTATTGTAGTTTTAGGGGCAGAGTCCCATTAGTTCATAATCTCCAACTTCAATGCTCCCCTTTTCAAATATAAATATAATGCATCACCACATTTATTTTTCAACTACCTTAAGTCATCACCCTGTCCATAGCTATAGCATTTTACATCACTACCATACAGCTTGGTAACTTTCTATTTTAGCCAAACAATAGGCCTTAAAATAACTCATTATGGAAAGTTATATTTTTGTTAAATATGCCATACTTAAATGAAAATGTTACTTTTTGTGAAGCCATTTCACATTTATACAGCAACAATTATTCAAAGCAAATTACTAGTAAACAAGTCTATCAATTATATGCATATATTGTGTCTTAGGTGTGCATGGCACTCAAGATCAGGAATAAAAATACAAAGATAAAAGACCACCACCAGGAATAAGATGCCATCTAACCCTTAGGGATACACTGCTACCTTTCATGAAAAGTTGGAGTTAACTTATAATCAGATAAGACCAACATTTCCATTTACACACCTCTCAGTTCTATTTCACCATTATTGATGAACATCGTACCACATTTTTTTTTTTTTTTATGCTGTGGTCTCAATTCTAGACAACCATAACTGAAATAAAATATACTTGGTATACTTTTTTACATCACGCATAATTTCTATTTTCAAGAATCAAATTGATCCACTCTTCTAACCAATTCGAGAGGATGACCCAAACATCACGCGTCAGTTTTTCCATAAGGACTAGTTTTTTTTTATTAATCAGACTAAATTATAAAAGGTACAAAATGAAAATGGCTTTAGTATCAGCCAGGGTGAATTGGTCACCCCATACAGACAACTACTAAGGAAAAAGCCTCCTTTTCCTTAGGAGTGCAACGCACCTCCATATTAAGCATTGCAAGTTATTCTACCTACAAGGAAAAAAAAAAGTCAATTTGAACATTTGTTAGTTCTAATGTATTACTTTCATAAATTTAAAATAAATTTTCATACAAGACCAGACTTATGGGATACCCTGCATAAAATGCAGAAAAATATCTGCAGAAATGTGTGGAAAAATGTCCTTGGGGAAATGTGTATGGTAGAAATTTGTCCAGAGGAAATATAACTGGCACAAAATTGTCAGTAAAACCAGCAGGCAAATTGTCCTAGAACCCCTACATCCTAATCACCATCAAACTGAAGTATTCTAAGGATGTAAAATAAGGAGATTGTTGATACCAACCAATCGGGAAAGTACTCCAGCAGGTTGGGAAGTTAGCAGTGATGACTCCAGTATTCTGAAATTAGGGAGGCAGAAGGGTGACAAAGAGGGAAACTTCGGAGGCAAAGTTTGAATTTGGAATTTGGAATTAAATATATATAATTTCATACTTGAACCAGTACATTATAACATTTCATAGACTGTTTCTCACAAAAGTAACAACTCACAATTTTCCCCATAACCAAACTGAAGTGACAAAGTTAAATGTAAATGTCAAACAATGGCATAGTTTAAGCTTGTTGAAATTTGTATTTCAAATACTCTTCCATAAATTAATATATTGAACATATGACAACTGTCAAGAAAATCCAACCATGACAAACGAGTGGAAAAGACAAAACCCTAATGTCTTAATTCCTTGCAAAAAATATCTAAATTGTTTATGAACATAACCTAATACTCTGGTTGAGAAAATTTACACAATTCAAACTTGCAATGCCCTATTTTCAAAACTTATTCCTAGTGTTGACTTGGAATAAATTAAAAACAAGCAATATCCTTAGAAGTTTATACAGAAGTTGCATACCAATATGGGAGCTGTATATTCTTAGATTCATTATTGAGGTGGAAGGAGAGGCACCCACCTGCCCTTGCCATTGCCATTGCCACTGGATGTTAGGCAAGAGATGGAGTGCATTTGCCCTTGAACCACTCTTGCTGTGTACATAAATATATATATTTTAAATTCGGGAAGAACCGATTCGCCTCTATTTAAAAGGGCATATCTCAGCGGAAAAAAAGAAAAAGTGAGAGGAAAGAGGAAAAAGAAAGGGTGGAGGGGACAGTAGAAGTGGAAAAAGATGAAGGATGACAAGGACTGCACATATGAAATCTTGAGAAACAAGCATGTACAAATGAGCACAAAGAGCACGAGCTTAGAACCCCCTTGCGGGTGTATGTATGTATGTATCCTCCATTTCCAGTTCACAAGAAACACTCATTTAAACCAGACAACACCCAAGGTTGTAAAATTCAAAGTCAAGTTCATAGCCACGACCCATGCAAACAAAGGGTTTAATTTTATATAATTGACGTACATTGTGCACCTAGATACACTCGTAGTATTTCCTTTCAAATGAAGTCACACACCAAGTGACCTAAGCACCTTGCATTGGTGAATCCCTTCTACCAAACGGAAGTCACGTGGTAATACCACTACCCAATGTTCCCTCTAATTTTTTTTAGTCCGTGTGCGCAAGAAATTTTCGTTGTGCGTACATTTACATTCATGGTGAAAAATTGTGCAAACTTTTCCGAGCGCTATTATCTTCAAAATGAAATATATATAAATATTAAATACTTAATAAATATTATTTCCATAAGGTGATAGCTTGATCATTACAGTACTATTAAATGGATATTAAAAAACTATTTACAATATTCTTAAAAAAAAAAGAACATTTTATCCATTCTAAAAATATGAATAAAATAAAAAATAATAAAATAAGATTCAACAAAATAAAGAAATAAAAAAATAACATTAATTGAAAATGACTATTTTAGTTATCATTTCTCAAAACAATTTTTAGCATTTAGCAATTTAAAATAGACTACCAAGATTAATACATGATTTTATCCATTCACAAAATAGAAATAAAATATTTTTTTTTTTATGAATGAGATAATTACTATTCGTTTTTATGCAAAAATAAGAGAGAAGGTTTATATTCAATGCGTTAACGTATAAAAGAAAAAATGCAAATACAGTGAAAAAAATCCGTATTGCTTAATTGCGCGGACGTCGGCGAAGTCGGGCGGAAGGGGTTAATACTTAAAAGAGCGACTATAGAGTATGTTGATGCAAATGGTCAGACCTTGTGTGATGGTATATTTTTTAAATTACTTCATTTACTTTCATGACTCATGATACGCTTGAGCCTGTGCACATTTTATTTTGCTGTGCGCGTGGGTTTCAACACGTGTGCGTGCGCACATGCGCACACCTTAGAGGGAACATTGCCACTACCTCATGCAAATTTTTTCTAATATAAAAAAAAAAGTGTTCCACACCATTAAATCAGATTTGTGCATGTGGCAGTTAGATAGACATGGATCTCCGGATAAGGGGCAGGGAAGGCCAAATCCATGTAGAGATATTAATTCAGATTCCAACACTGTGGGATTAATTTCAGAACTCCATAGAAGATAAGCAAATGCACAACATTAGACTGAACACGCCAAACTAGCTCCAAGTTTAAGAGAGGGCTCGAGCCACATTAAGAAGTCTTGGGATAAATTATAACGAAGTAGTAAAACAACTGACTTAAAGTCGAACCTATAACAACTCATTAAATGTAATTCCTCAACTGTAATAGCAATCTAATTCAAATAAAGTAAAAGGAAAAACTTCAAACATTTCTGTCCCCTTTTGAATCCTGTAATTTGCATTCACATGAATGAGCCTGAAGAAGCCAGACAGCTATCTCTTCAGGTCATCATCGAGAGTACTTTGTTACACATAAGAACAAACCCAGTAGTACAGTGCCCGCGAAAAGTATCCGATCACCCTTGAAATTTGTATTTTTTACATAAAAAACAATGTTTAAATGTATACTAACCTTATATTAGTATTTTGTCATCTGTCCTTTGGTTTGGATGACTTGTTCTAGACATTTTGGCATGGATTTAATCAAGTTTTGACAAACTTCCACTGATATTTCCTTGCACCATACCTTTTTGATGGCCTCTTGTAATTTTTCGACTGAGCCAGTGTCGTGGCATTCAACCTTATTTTTTATTATTAGCCACAGATTTTCTATCGGATTGAGATCTGGACTATTACCAGGCCAATCTAAAATATCAAATTTATTGTCAGTAATCCATTTTGTCACTATTTTGGCCCTGTGACATGGTGCACCATCATGCATGTATGTTTTTGTCCTTTGGATTGCCATGGCCATTAGAAGTTTATCCTGTAGCATTGCTAAATACCGTGCACCATTCATAGTTGTGTTCTTCGGAAGAAAATATAAGTTTCCACGCCCATAGTAACCGAAACAACCCCAAACCATCACACTTGGAGGGTGTTTCATTGTCTTTAGGGTGTATTTAGGGTCCATCCTATTTGAGCCAATAGGCCGGCGAACCTTTTTTGGACAACTTCTGAATGTCAAAAATGTCGACTCATCGCTAAATAAAACCTTCTTCCAGTCATCAACAGTCCAATGAATGTATTTTTTACAAAATGCGACGTTTTTTACGCATTTTTTCATTAATGAACGGTTTCTTAGCAGCATGGCGAGATGGTAATCCGAGTTCTTTTTGGAGCCGCTCCTGGATAGTTCGTTCAGAAACACCAGATAACAAATTATTCATATTAAATTTTATTTCTTTCGCAGTTATTGTTGGGTTATCAATACTAAACGTTTCATAAGTTTGTCTGTTCGCGAATTTGTTTTTCTCGGTCTGCCAGATCGTTTTTTAGGGACTGGCGTGGATAGGCCACCATTGTTCTTAGCCCGTGAAACCCATAAATTAACGGTACTTTGGGATATGTTTAATTCCTTAGCTATCTGTCTCTGTGATTTCCCACATGCATGCAAAGCAACAATAGCACCTCGACAATCACTCTTAAGTTGTTTTTTAGCACACATATATAAATTTTATTTACACCACTTTCTGTAAAAAAAAAAAAAAATATCAAGAAATTTATACAAACAGTGAAATCTGACAAATTTGAGACACAGCCACCCGCAACGAAGGCTACCAGAACACTAATTTGAGAATGCGTTGGATAGCTCTCATATCAGCGAGCAACCTCAAAGTTACCAGATGTCGCTAGAACAAATAGAAAGTGAATTACGTGTCTCTGAATATTAAGGGAAAATATTGTATTTTCTTGAGTGATCGGATACTTTTCGCGGGCACTGTAGTAGTGTTAGCCCTGTTCAAAAATCAACTTTTTCTTATTTTCATAGGTTTCTGTACTTTTTCCCATGCTTTTTGACCTGAAAAGGCCGAAAATCACAACCATTTTGACCTAGGTTGTTGGGAAGCATTGCCGCATGGAGCTTTAAGTTTTCTGCCTTGAAATCAGCCAAAAGCACCAGTTCCGGGCAGGGCTGCCAATGAAATTTTAGAGAAAACCCCAGATCAACTCTGCAAAAAACCCATACTGATTAAAAAAAACCCAGATTGTAAAAATACAATATTTAAAAGAAAAAAATAAGTCTTTACTTACTTTATATGTGTGAATCCCAAATTATAACTCTTCCTCTTCTTCGGCTGCTCCTCTGATCGTGACCGATTCGTTATTTTCTTTTTGCCGTTTAATTCTCTCCAAATATCTTCTGCTTACAGCTCCCTCTTCCAAATTCTTGATTAGTATTTTTTCGGGATCCCAGGAAGTGCAATCCAAACTCTTTCTGGTGATAAGCTGTTTTGCCAGCAATCTCTAACGGTATCTGCTTTTAACGAGTTTGTGTTTCTTGTTTTTACGCAATTAACTTGTGAAAATATCCTTTCAACGCATGCTGATGAATGTGGTAATACAGTTAAGGTAGTCATGAAATTGGAAAGTACATCATATTTTGGATTATCAAGTCCATCTCTAATATTTCTCAATTTGTACCAATATTCTGGTATGTTGTCAATAGAAGGTAGTAGTTCGTCTGCCATAAGACTATAACTCCTCCACTGGTCATCAAGGTCATTTAGTTTACTTTCAGGTACAATGGACGGAAAATGAATAGCTAGTGGAATGATGGAAGTTGGAGAAGTGTTATGAGCATGAGCTACCTTCGGATCCAGAACATTTAACTTTGCAATAACTCCATCTTCACTAAAATTAAACCTCTTCCTTATTTGGTTAGATAATTCCACTAGGAATTTTAAACAATCAGTCTTAAATCTTTTAACACTGCTTTCATTACTAAAGGGTCATTAATTAATTGTGCCATTGCCTTACCTCCAAGGTATACATCATTAACACTTTTGAAGTTACTCTCTTTGTTAGGGTCAATTTCTGATAATTTAGTGTTATTTAATACTTCATTTTTAATGAAGAAACTCAATATGTTTTTATACTCTGAAGACACCATTGAATATAAAATATGCAATCGGAAGTGTTCCGATTGAAATTCAACATTCATGAGATTTATCTTTTGCAGCACATATTGAAAAGAACAACATGTGTTTCGTTCCGCGGTTGTTTAATACATCATAAATTTTCTTGGCTCCATCAACTTTGTCAACGTCTGATTCTGCTTGAAAATAAAGTAGTAGAACATCAAATTCTTCTAATATTTCTGTGATTACGGTTTCTCAAGAAAGCCATCGTGTTTGGGCAAGCTTTGGTATTCATAAATATAGAAAAGTTATTTTAGATAATTTATTAACAAAATTAGTAAAAAAACCCAGTTTTCAAGCTATTTGTAAAATAAAAACCCAGAAACCCAGATGACGGGTGAAAACGCCAGATCTGGGGGGAAAACCCCAGCATTGGCAGCCCTGGTTCCGGGGTCCCTTGAATCATGTTTTGCACTATAACTTTTATCTAAACAAGATAGAGCAACAAAATAGGCACCAAATTAAAGTGTTTTTAATCCTCTTTCTAACTTATACAATTATGATAGTCTTGGAACAAGAAATGGCACATTGGTACATACAAAGATTTCAGAAATATCACAAAATTCGTTTTCTCACACTCAAGGCAGACAAGGCGCCTTATTCATGACACAAATTTGAGATTAACATTTTGTCAAGTCTAATCGATCAAGAAGTGAAAGCATTACATGATGATTAATTTCATAATGACATTTACACAGTCAGTTGTTGAGAGTTTGTTTCTTGAAGCTGTCAAAGCAGCGTCTGTTGAACTCCACAGCTTGAAGGAGATAGTCCCTTTGCTTGGCATCTGTTATGACATTTGCAAAGTCGCTCATCATCTTGACACCACGTTCAGCAATGTCATTCACCGCTTTCAGATTCTTAACATAGTCCAACGCTTTTCTGTAGTCCTCATTCTGTGGCCAAGACGTGACAGGTTCCAGAAGCCACTCGGATCCAATGTTCAGTGTGTCCAGCAGGAAATGTGATTCTGGGCCAATGAGATCAACCAGGGTGGTCTTAGCTGTGACTCTCTGGAATAGAGGCTTTCCTGTTCTGAAGCTGTCTGGCTTCTCAGTGGCATGTAACTGGGCAGCAATGTCGTGCTTCAATGTGTCACTCAATCTACTGCTAAACAGGGCAAATGGCACGACTTCCTGCGTCAGGTACCATTTGTGGTTTTCCACCTTATTAAGTACTGCATCAGCAAGCTCTGGGTCAGTTTTCTTGTACTTCAACATGTCCTGGATTAGACTTAGATCATTCACGGGAGCATCTGCAGCAGACATTGACATCATCCATACAGGATGTGATGTCGACAGGCCAGATAAAACACCTTTTTGTTCAGCATTTTCTCTAGCAGTTTGGCAGCTCCTCTGTGAACTCCACTGTTACTGGATGTAGTGTCAAAAACAAGGGCAGTAACATTATCCGTAAGTTCCCATGTCTCCAGTAAATCCATTGAAGCCTCAGCCTGAGCTGTGCCAGAAGAATTGTCGATGACAGGTACTCCCAATAACTTTCCTTCAGTGTATGAAGGTGGACCAGACACTAGCACAGCTAGTCTCTGAGGTACTTCCAGGTTCACTGCCCAAGACATCTTTGAGCAACTTTCCATCCCAGTGTAAGGCAGCGTACTGTGGGGGGTTTTCACAAAACTTGGACATGTGACTGGCTGATATTATACCTGGACAGCATTCTGTTGCGACGTGTTGTTGAGGTTGAGATGACGAAGTTATCCAGATCAGCCCCTCCAGCTTTCAAGGTGGCAGAAACCATGGCAGTAACTTGATTGTCTGATAAACCAAGACGATCAGCTGTATTGCAGATGACATCACATTCCATGACCTTCCTTGGAAATGTCAGTCACAGTGTCTTGATGGTGAGAACATCCAGGACGAGGCTGATGGTAATCCATGTCCTCTGTGTTAGCGTCGTTGTCAGTTGAGTCACCCCAGGTAATGTCATCCACATGAACAACTGCCTCTTGTTCTGCTGCAGCTGTAAAATAGTACAACATGTTAAGACAGTAATTGTTAAGTACATGCTAAATATCGCAATGGAGTAAAACTTACAACTTTTTGTGACGTTCAAAGTAATTAGTTTTACCTTGTTCTTGTCTATGCTGCAGTCTTTCATTCCTCGCTGCTTGCTGCAGGGATCTTGTCATGACCAGACATATGACCTTTCCTCTCAGTCTTTTGGTCTTTGTAGAACCTGATATCCTCATCTTTCTTCTCTCTGGATAACAGTCTGTTGTTCTGTATTTCCTGGATTGCATCTGAAGCTCCTATATCGAACATGCTGTCTAATTCCAGCACAAATGCTCCTCTTTTTCCTCCAGGGTTACTTGCTCTTCCTTTGCTTTTTACCAGAGCACAATGTTTCTCATGTAGTTTCATGAAGAGCTTCATTGCGTTGTACTTGGTCATTCTCTTGATCCTAGCCATCTGCCAGAATGGGATGATAGATTCAACTGTTTCATATGCAAGCTTGAACCATGGGCCTCCCTGCATTTTCCGGTAAATTCTGAAGATTAAGGAAATACTGGAAACGCCTGTTGGTTGGAAGCTGGGAACCACTGATAAAAGCTGAAGGGTATCCAACCAGGAAAGTTTGAGAGAGATCTGGTAGATAGCCCAGTTGACACCTGCTTGTGGACAGTACGTGGAGGTTCTGAGATATCAACTGTGCACCCACGGAGCTCCCTCAGCTCCTTGCTTAATGCCATTGTGAAGTAACTTGTAGATGGTTTTCTAGATTCTGATTGAGTTTCTGTTGTTTCCTGAAAAATGATAGATAATTATTATTATTATTATTATTTATTAATTTTATGCTCTTTCATTTGATACCTAATTTGTTGCTCTATCTTGTTTAGATCAAAAGTTAAAGTGCAAAACATAATTCAAGGGACCCCGGAATTGGCACTTTGGCCAATTTCAAGGCAGAAAATTTAAAGCTCCATGCGGCAATGCTTCCCAACATCCTAGGTCAAAATAGTTGTGATTTTTGGCTTTTTCAGGTCAAAAAGCATGGGAAAATGTACAGAAACCTATGAAAATAAGAAAAAGTTGATTTTTGAACAGGCCTATAGTAGCGTGTATATATACAGGGTGTCAGAATTATCTGTACAATTTTTGGCTATTATTAAAAGTCAACCATGAAGTGTAGAAATTCCAGTGTTGTCCCATTTTACAGAGAATCTCATTAAGTTTTTTCTGATACCAAGTTTTGACAAGTTTTTTAGAAATTCCAGTGTGTCCGAACATTATCTGTACAATTTCATCTTTTAATAAAATTCTTGATAACACGTAAAATTCTTAAACAAGATTTAGAATCTGTATTTTCAAAAGTTTCTTTTATTAAAGTAACATTGTTACAAACATTCGATATGTGCACCATTAGTGATTCGCAAAACATCCAATCAATACTCCAAATGTTGCCATGTACGCTGCAGCATATCGACATCAATTTGCTCAATAGCAGCTGTGATTCTTGCTTTTAAATCATCAATGTCTGTCACCCGCGTACATTTCTAAAAAAACTTGTCAAAACATGGTATCAGAAAAAACTTAATGAGATTCTCTGTAAAATGGAACAACACTGGAATTTCTACACTTCATGGTTGACTTTTAATAACAGCCAAAAATTGTACAGATAATTCTCGGACACCCGGTATGTATGTATTAGGGTGACACTTATTTTCGAAAGTTTGAATTTTTATCGGGACAGGCACGTTTCTGGTTCCATTTTGTCAAAAAATATCGTGTGTAAAATATTTTTGAAATAAAACAATATTTAGAACTGCCTCAATACGGTCAAAGTTTGTATATTTTCTCGAAAAGTAGAAATTTTAGATCATGATGTTCTATGCCTCTAGCAAATAAAATATCACTTCTAGTTTGTTCAAGCTACTAATCTTGACCTAAAACATATAACTGGACTTCATACTTTCAACTCTAGGATTAGCCCCTCAAGGGGGGGGGGGGGGATCATGGGTGCCATCTCCCTCTCATTGTTGCCTACTTTGCAGAGGTCACGGTGGACTTGCGGGCGGTTGGGAAGTCACAGCGGTGCTTCTCAACCACTTGTAAGAGGAACTGCCTTTGGTCTTCACTCTTGGTAAGGGCCAGGTTGAAAGACTGCATCAACGCCACCCCGCGCTCCGCGAAGTCATTGACAACTTGAAGAGCCTGGACTCGGCGGGATGCGGCGATGAAGGCTGGGTCCATCCGCCACTCCTCCGGATCCTTGAGCAGGAAGGCGGTGCTGATGTCCAGAACCTTGAAGAACTCCTTTGATGTAGTCGTTGTGAACTTGGCCAATGTATTGTTGGCGATTGAGGCGGTGGACAGGTCCACATTGATACGCCGCGGGGGATCCTCCAATCCTTCCTCTTCTTCCATCGCTTTAATCATCTCCCGCTTTGTCGCCAAGTCAATACCCTCGTCGAAGATGGCCAGGGTGACGAGGCGCTCGCTCAAGTACCATAGGTGCCTGGCGAAGACTGTCGCCGTCGCCTTGGCCACCACTGAGTCCGGATAATAGATGAGGGCCTTGAGCAGCGCGAGGTCCGCGGCTGGGGCCATTGCCAGGAGCGGCGCTTTGTACCAGGCCGTCACGTAGATGGACACGGCGAAGATGGTGAATCGCCAGATTCCAGCCGCTTCGCCTGACGACATCTGAAACTGTTCCCGGAACAGGAACAGTTTGATGGCATAGATGACTTTTGCCATCCAGTGCACGCTATGGAAGGTGCCAGGACGAGCGAACCGGGCACCCCGCTTGTTCGGACCGCCCAGCACAATTACAGAGAGCTCCAGAAGTTCCCTGTAGTCATCACGTGGATGTTGACCGTCGAGGAGGCGGCTGAATTCGATCAGCAGGTCGTCGCGGGCGTCCTTCAGGTGCTGCGGCATGGTTCCATCCTCGAAGGGCTTCGCTTTGGTTTGATCGATGAAGTCCCACTGGGCGGCGAATCGTTTGAACAGGAGGATGTCAGGACCAGTAGAGGGACCGAGGCACGCCATGAATGCCTTCTCGCACACCAGTTCGTGGATGTGGTGGCGGCAAGCCAAATGAAGCACTGTCTTCTCGAGTTTCTGCTCAATGATATAGCAAGCTCCTCCTGAGAGTCCTGTGTTTGAGGCGGTGGTGTCAAAAGAGAGGGCACAGATCCGTCCCTTGATGTCCCAATCCTCGAGGGCAGAGAGGACGGCTTCCGCCATGGCGCGGCCGGTGCCGTCGGGGAGGCTGGGCACAGCCAGAAGCTTGTTGACGTTCTCCCAGACACCAGAACTGGAAGGCGATCTTCAGCAGGGCCTCCGTCAGCCGCTGGTACGATTTTCCCGTCCCAGTGAACGGTCAGCGGCACAGTAGGATGGAAGGCTGCCTTCATTTCCGCTGCTGCCATAGCACGGAACTTTGCTCGGTCGCGGCGGGAGGATTCGCGGTTCAAGACCAGCTCCTCAGGGTCGTGGCCCAAGCTCCTCGCAGCCGCCGACAGCAAAAAAACACCTTCTCGGTCGGTAAGTTTCGTCCGATCCATCGCTGCGGAGAGATCAGGGGTGATCATCTTTTTCGACGCGCGGAACGCTTGGGTGGTAAAGGGGTCGTAGATGCTTCTGCATTCGACGTGGACGGGCCCGGGAGAGAGAGCTCTTCCTCTTCTCGGCGACGACGCCGTGTCGGTGACCGAGTCGGGCTGCTTGCACCTGAGCTGGAGCTCGATGCCAGTTCGACGAGTTCTTCTCGGCTCTCTCTGTTCGCCCTTTCATCATCTTGCCGGCGGCTCCTTTCCGCTTCCTGTCTCCTCACACGCTCCTCCTCAGTGTGCAGCGTCATGTCACGTGTGGAGGAGATGCGGCCGCGCCGCACCTCGGCCCTTTGTCCTGTCAGGAACTCCCTGTCCTCTTCGATTGTGATCATCGACATCGCCTGTTCGTGTGCGATGTCGAAGAGGCGGTCAAGGGATGAGAGGAACTCGGCCTCGTTCCTGATTTGGGTCACAGTGCGCCATTTCGAGTTCTTGTTCAGAGCCCGCCACTTCTCGTACATTCGGAGAACCTTGTCCCTTGCGCGTTGGTCTTTCTGCGTAGGAATACGGGACCGCTCCCAGAATTCCTTGACTGCGGTCACTGTCTCAGCGGCTGCTTCCTTGATCGGCTTCTTGACGTCAAGGTGAAGGTGGAAAAAGTACTGAAGCGCCTGCTTTCCCGTAGGCAGCATGCTTCCTGTGATGCTGTGGTCCACGGTCCCCAGGAGATAGACTGCTGTTTTAGATCTTGTTGCCGAAGCCATCACGTCGTTTCAGAACTCACTGAAAAAGAGAATGAAACACTGTTAGTGTTGGCAAAACTCGTCCCAACCCATTTTCTACTTAGGATAACATGTTCTTTCGCCTGTATCAATATTTGGATAAACTCGTGTTACACCCTGTATAATACCTCATTTTAGTCTTCTGTACACCAGTGCGGAAGACTAAACCAACGACTCTGACCGTCCGTCTGTCTGTCTGTTATCATTTTTCAACTCAGAAACTACAGCAGCTATCGAAACGAAAACTGACATGATAACAGAATGCCACGAGTACTTTTCGACAAAAAGTATAAACTTTGACCTCGTTGAGGCAGTTCTAATTATTATTTTATTTCAAAAATATTTTACACACAATGTTTTTAGACGGAATGACACCAGAAATGCGCCCGTCCTGATAGAAATTCCCAAAAAATGAAAAACACCCCAAATAAGTGGCACCCTAGTATGTATGCATGTATTAGTAAACTTTTATATGAATGCAGTATCTTAAAAATTATGCAGTATTTAGTTTTATTTCAAATACAGCAACAATAATTGTTTTAGGTGCTCAGTGTCTTCCTTCAACTTGAACACATTGTTCTTTCTCTCAGGGTCTTCATTTG
This sequence comes from Bathynomus jamesi, assembly GCA_023014485.1. Lineage (NCBI taxonomy): Eukaryota > Metazoa > Arthropoda > Malacostraca > Isopoda > Cirolanidae > Bathynomus > Bathynomus jamesi. Next base: position 818,860 of record JAJOZX010001132.1, on the reverse strand, counting down.
CCTCAGCTTCTGTAGATAACATCCAACTACTGATCCACAAACATAAAAGTTTACTAGGTAATTTTAGAACACCCTGTACATATATAGATATACATAAAAGCTTAGATTAAGGCTCAAAACTAAAAAAAATTAACCTGGTAACATCTGGCAACCATTGAGCCGTTAATGATGGCCACTCCAGGGCATGAGTCATTACCAAATCGTAAAGAAAAGGTGTATTTTTCTTCCATATTTTATACTCTTCATTAATTACCCTTTCTTCTACCGCATCATCAAAAGTATCTGAAATGGAAAATAATTAAAATGAAAGATGTGTATTAAATAATCAGTTTCCTTTACTCATTTCCAGTTATTACGGCCAGTATTACAGTACAGTATTACGGCCAATGAAGAGTAACTCTCATAGTACACATACATCTAATGTGCCCATTAATGGAATTTTGAAGGGGGAGAATCTAGTCTTGCTGTAAAGAAGTTTTTGTGCAAGGGAGAAAAAATTAAACTAAAAAACTGATAAATTTTACATTTACAAGTAAACAAAACCCTAATGTAATCTTTGGTGAAACTAAATTTGGGTGCAATGTTAGCAAGAATATATCTGCAGTCAACCAAATTCTGCAAACTGAGTTATTAGAGTAATATTATAATACCTAAACCCAAATTTCCAAATTTATGAAAAAAATCACTTCTTATCTTATTCTTGAACCAGATCACTTAGTCTCAGATAATTATGTTAGTCAGCAATTGGAAAATATGAGGTCCATTTGCAAAATCTGGCACAGTTTAACGTCTGTAAATAGACCATTTTCCACCCAAATTAACGTACATATTGTTATGTGATGAGTAAATAGCATTAGAAAACAGTTTTCTACCAATACTGTATTAGAGAAAATGTACCACCAAAGGGTTTGTAAGGGGTGATGCAAGTACTGTAGTAAGAGCACCCTCAAATTGGAAATGGATGCTAAGTGATCAGGGACAGTACAGGACTTGCTCCCAGTTGTGGCTGTAGTTTTGGTATTGCTCTGATATACTTCTCTTTTATATAAATGTATAAAAATAATAATGCATGTAAAATAATATACTATAACAAGTATAAATAGTAAAAACTTTAAAAAACATTTAAAACATCACTCTAAAAATAATGTAATAATTCAGAGGAGTGCAAGAAAGATGACTTGATATAAACTAGCCAGTCATACAAGGGACACTACCAGGGATGTTACTGCAGGCTGCAAATGCTGAAGCAGTGGTAGGCAACCTTTTCTGAAACGGTCAATTTGATAATGGGTCGGTGTTCAAAATTTAAAATAAAAAACACCATGTAGTAATTTTTTATTTTATATATACTACAATTGACCACAGGTTAGAGGTTGCCAACTACTGCACTAAAGTATTGTATCCAGAGATGGGCAGTATCACGATACATGTATTAGCATTATGTATGATGCGATACTTTTGTATCAGTCATTTTTCTTAAATATATTGAAAAAAATCAATTCATCGATACAGTCATGCAAATAAAGTAATAGCAAGTAAAATTGTTAAAAGTTGTATAATTTTCTGAATTTGTTTCTTTCAAATAATATGGTTTTAAGTTATAATGTTGAAGGGATCTGATGTTTACAATTATATACATATCAATGATATGTTAATATTTTTCACGCCACACATCCACAGAAATTCAACACAATCATCATTAAGAGGAGTTCAAGAAATGTTGGTAAATGCTGTCAAGAATCTGGATGAACATTCCACAGGCACAGCTCCACAGGAGCCAAGTGACATTGCATCTGATGGAAGTTCAGCTGCCTTCTTTGATTATGAGTGCGTTTCATTTACCATCACTCCAGATCAGGACTTGTCTGAAATGGAAGTGTTGAAGTACCTGGGTGACAGCAGTAATTCCCTCGCATCACTACACCAATACCCAGGAATTACAAGTTTTCACTAAATACAATACTCCACTTCTATCCTCTGCTCCTGTGAAATTGCTTTTCAGTTTGGCAGGCCACATTTACTCTCAAAAGAGGAACAGACTATCTGATAAGATGTATACCAACTGGTATTTCTTAAGGGTAATACTCTATTATTGATATCACAATTCACAACCATCTTAAAGGGGCAGATCACCTACAATGTTCCTCATTAAAAGTTTATAATATTTAAGTTTTTCTGTGAGCTAACTTGGTATAAAATACACTTTTCTTAACTGAATTGATCATTTTTACACCCAATATACAAAGTAAAAATTTATTTACATATTAGTAAGATTTGTTCATTCTTATAGTAATATATCATGATATATGTATCAGTATCAATATTGCTTTAGACAATTTACGAGTATCAATGAATCAGTATCACCTTAGGGATTTTCATGTATAATGCTCATCACTGATTGTATCATATATACACAGTGTCAAATTAATTTTTAGTATTTAACCACAATTTTAAAAAATTTGTGCTGATCTATCTTTGGATCTTAGCTTGTGCAGATCAAAAAAGGGGTTAGTCTAATGTCCTCATCCTCTCTCTAAATTCGTGCATGTTGGGGGATCACTGTATAGTGTAACTACTGAACAGTACTCAGAAAGAAATAATGATAGTAGTATTTTAGACCCAGACATTTATACATAATTTCAGTAATGACAGAAGGAGCTGTGTGTGGGCCAAAGGTGCCTGAAGTCCATAAATGGTCAGCTGAGTGAGGTTAGTTGCCATTTCACACACCTGTGACCACACACACACACGCAATTTTATTCAATTGCACTAATCCAGAGACCAATAGAAAAGATAAGATTTTCAATATTGGAAGCAACCACCATATAATGGGGTGTATAAGTCTACAGTCCAGATTAGTCAATCCTAGGGATGTACTGATTTTGCTTTTTAGCTGATAACCAATACCAATAATTAAAAATAGTATCAGCCAATAACTGATACTGATATCCAGCTAGGCTATTAGTTTCTCATATTTTTGTAATGTTCATAATTTATTTTCTGTGTTGAAAATTTACCAACAAAGCAATAATCTTTTTCATTAAAGATGGCAACACTGCATTAGATGTCAGTTTTGTTTGTTATACAATTGGACTGCAGGTCTATGTTGGGCTTAATAAATATGTTTTTAACCAGCTAGTTTGGTTAATATTGTGAGCTACAACTACAAGATAGTTTTTTGGTTTTCTACGCTTTATATCCATTTCTCAAAGGATTTACACTTATTTGATTGGCTGTTTGAAGAGAAAATTGGTTAAAACTTGTGTGCTACATTTCTTATGACCTAAGCTATGATTAAAATAAAATAAAAGGCAATGATTAAAATAAAATAAAAGGCTATGATTAAAAAATAAGTTATGTGAAGTAATAAAACGATAAAATATTGGAAATTTCATCTTCTAAATAGTCTTTTATTCATAATTTTCAAATATCAGCCAATTCTGATACCATTAAAAATCTACCAATATCATATCAGTACATCCCTAGTCAATCCCCTAACTTTCAATTTCAAATTTAGATTTTAGCCTATTCTAGATGTTTAAGTCAACCACCAACTTGCCAACATAAAAAAGTAAAACTTTGTAAAAATTAGTTATCAAATCTATCATAATCATCCAATATCATAAGTTCATTATATACATCCTGAGATACATTTGCAAATGCTATGTCATATGGATCCAATTCAGATGTTCACCAACGGCGAATTAATGCTGGACTAAGGACCTATGACAGGTAGACCTGTCTTTAAATACAAGCTAAAATGGAAAGTGGAAGGTTAATTTTTTAAACTAGGCCTTAAAAGTTGACTTCCTACTTTAAGAGCATAATTTTAAGCTTAAAATACAGACTTATATGCCCCAATATATGGTATATATTATGGATAATAGGGATGTATTGATATATCAGTAGATTTTTATCCATAATCAGTATTGGCCAATTTTTAAAAACATCAGCCAATATTTCCACAATATTTCCAATATTTTATTTTTTTATCTTCACATAACTCATTTTTCAACAAGGGTTAAGTTCTCATATAAAAATAGCAGCTGCTCTGTATGTTACAAAAATATGACAAACTAAAAATCCTAGCTAGATATCAGTATCAGTTATCAGCTGATACTGTTTTTAATTATCAGTATTGGTATCAATTATCAGCTAAAAAGCAATATCAGTACATCCCTAGGGGATATCATCATTATTCCTCAGCAATAGGAAACAGCAAGTGATAGTAAATGGGAAGACTGTTGAATGGAAAGAAGTGATAAGTGGAGTGCCCCAGGGATCAGTGCTTGGGGCCCATGCTACTTGTTATATTTATTATGACTTACCTGAAGTTATAAAAAATAATGAAGTATTTTTACATGTAGACAATACCAAACTGTTCAGAAAAATAGCTGACAATGATGATTGTACAAAATTGCAGAAGGATATTGGCAAAAATGAAAAAATGGTTGGAGAAATGGCTGCTAAAATTTCACCCAAAAATGTAAATCAATGAGAATAGGGAAGTCAAATATAGATAAATATAAGCATGAGATGTATGAAGAAATGGAGGAAATTTATTCAGAGAAGGACCTTGGGTAGTTTTTATAGATAATAAACAGTTTTTCTGATCATTTGGCTAAAAAGATCAACAGGACAAATGGATTAGTTAGACTAATTAGACCAGTGGTGCACAAACTTTTTTGATGTGAGGGCCAAACCAACCATCTGTTTTATATGTAGGGGCCAGATATATAGATATTCTATTTTTTATAAATATGCATTTTTATAACCAGGGGTAATATTTCAGATTTTTCTAACTTTTTCATTGAATTGAAAAGACCCATGGGTGCCACATTTGGCCCGCGGGCCAGGGTTTGTGCATCACTGAATTAGACAAACATTTGTGTGCCTGGATAAGGAAATGTTCAAATCCTTATTTACAGCACTCATCAGGCCACACTTAGAATATGCCAATCAGGTATGGTGCTCATTAGGGTGCATCAGCCTATAAAGGGTGAAATTTCGAACTCCAGATATTGATTCAGCCCTATGATATTATGGTTACAATCCCCAACAAACCTTCAGTGTCCACGTTTCAAGCTGTTCTGACAATATTTAGTGGGTCCACCTCGAAGATAAAAATTTGACAATTGTGGAATTTTATGGTTTGACTAGAAAATCTTGTGTAAGCGTTGTATATTTTGTTTGAAAAAAAAAAAATTGTAAATATAGTTTTAGGCAAGTTTTAGCCTCAATTCATGAAGTTGTCTTTTTAGACTTTTTTTGTATTATTTTGAGAATCATGGAGTGAGTTACCAGGATGCGGGACAAGGACCCAACTTGCCAAGCATCCCACCGACCACCACCACCTATTAAAAATGGTATTTCATGATAAAATACTTATAAAAATTGATTTATTACTTATTGATATCTTAATTCTTCTTCTTTGTCCTTTTTTCTTCTAAAACAGATGATAAAGAAGCTTGTCTCTTTCTCAGATTAGGAGTGGCTTTTCTGTCAGCTTCTACAACTTGGAGAACATTTTGAAGATGTTCTTCAGTCCTTGCAGCCTCATAAAAGTCACTGCATAGTTTTACTGCCCTCTCAGAGCCATCATTTATGACATTTATAGCCAAAAGTTTTTCTTTGGAAGATATAAATGATGCTAGTCCAGACAATTTGTAGTTAGACCTGGGCAAAATTGCTTCAGAAACTCAGGAACCATTGCCGAATAACATATCCAAAATCCGACAAAATTGGACCCCGGGAACACCCCCAAAAATGAAATTCAAAATGGCGGACTGGATGTTTCCTACGAAAAAAAAATATATATAATTTACGCTTTTATTTATATAGATACATTTGATACTTTTTCTTTCAGTTGTAATGTTTTAAATAATTCAACAATATACAACACAACCAGTTATTACACAAATATAATGTTATATAGCTTTTTACAGATTTTTATAATCAATACAACAATAATTATTTTTTTCCCAGTTTCAAGTTATGTTCATTACAGAAGTGATACCTGGTCACAAACATACAGAAATTAATCCTCTTCATCACTATCATCTGATAGATTACCAGTACTTGGGTTGTTATCGCAACCACTGATTTGGCACTCGCCACAAGCAGCTGAACAGGGCATTCCATTACGCTTGCATCCACATCTTGAAGTAGCACATTTCATCTTGCAGGAGCAGCGGATCATGTTGAGTAGATAATTTGGAGCTGGTGGCTTGTCGCAGGCTGTAGGGTAATAGGAATTATTCTTTACATACCAACCCCACTGTTCTGCATCGATCTTCTCTTCTGTAGACTTCCAGATTAGTATTTGAAAGTATGTGCGAAAGCTGTGGTACTTTGTGGACGCATCGGTAGGTGGCAAACGTTCGGGTGTAACAAAAGATTTAGCTATAGCTACCTTTTCAACTAACATTCAATGATGTAGCGCGTTAGTGGATTCAAGTGTTTTGCAGCCATACAACAGAAGCATTGCCTTTCTTCCAGCGGCTTCAATGTCAGTGTTGGCAACAATCAGAACAGAATGTATTTGCAACTGAACGGAGTTCAGCCACCTTCATCAGTGTGTCGAATGCTTTGGCTTTACCGATCGAAAAAATTCTGGATGTGCTATCACAGCCCGTGAAAGCATGCACAAACAGGAGATACTTGCAGATGTCATTGCCTAACAATGATTGAATGCTGAGAATATCATACACAGGATTAGGAGATGGTCCCTGTCTTATATCGCTGCGATAGTACAACTTGAAACCACTGTCCTTGGCATGGTACAGAAGGAGAATCAGCAAGTCAGTGTCTTCCCCTATTACTGTTGTAGTTGCATTTTCTGATGAGGAAACTGCTGCACGAACGATGTCCACATCAGCATCCCCATCTGCATTGTGAACAGTACACACGTGCTTCTTCAACATCTCACCTACGAGGGAAATAAATGCTTGCTTGTTGTTTTCATTAGCCAAGAAGTGTTCCTTCTGGCCAACAAACTTCATGCTTGGACTGAGATTCACATTTCTGCTTGTCTTGGTGCTGCGTCTTCTGTGGGTCATGTCCTTGATCGTAGGAGAGCTGCTGTAGCCATCAAAAACAATGATTGCTTTTCCATATGTTTTCAGAGTGAAATCGGCATATGAGTTGGCGATGCTGTCATATGTTTCATCTTGATGCCAGGAAACACGATGTAGTAGAGATCCACCATCCAATACGTACTGGTCTATCCACTGAATTTCTTGAACTTCTTCCATGCGTAAAGTGTCAGTGTAATTGATTATTGCATGAGCTAGCTGAGACTTATCGGGTTTCCTCAAGATACTTCGTGATTCGAACAATGCAGGAGGATATGCACACAGTTCGTAACACATGACATCTTCAAGATTCATGTCTCCGCCAGTGGCAACAGTCATCATTCTCTGAAACAGTAGTGCAGGATCTACTTCTATATCTGAAGCATCAGTGATCACAATGGCAGAAGCAGATCCTAGTGTTTTCACTTTGTCAGATCTTTTGGCAGAATATGTAAAGGCTTGTTTCCCAATCATTTTTATGACAATGTTCGTACCGATTGAATGCAATTGATGAACATTAACTCCAGGATCAGCAGTTAGCCCTGTTACAATGTTGCAGAGACCTGAGGTAGAATGGAATGGGGATAAGGATTCCAGACATTCAAGTACTTTCTTCATGTCATTACTGTCCCTGATTTGTCTACTTCCCCTCATTTCCTTGTGCTGTTCACTACTTTCCAACAAAACTCTGGTGTATTCCTGCATTGCTAAGTTATAAGTGGAACACAGAGGCATAGAAAAGAGCCACGTTGTCCTTTGGATGTCTGTAAATCCACTTCCGCGTGTCAGTCCACCTCTGCTTTTCAGGGAACGCATTAGTACTTGTTCTATCACCAGGTCTGTGCCGAGTCCGGCCCATAATCTGTCGCTTCTTCTTACCACAAACTTACCTTCCTGGAACATTTTGTTAATGGCTGGATTTTCAGAAGGCAAACTTAACATTTTCTGCAGGTACAGGTATATCAATTTCAGGTAATTGTGATGTCCGGCTGCTGCAATTATGGGGATGGTCTCCAGCATAGCTTGCAAGTGCAAATCCCACTAGCCGGTTCTGTCTGCTGTTATCAAGGAACGTGCAATGTTGATCATTCGCTGATATTCCAACCAGAGTTGACTTGTTTGTGAAGTAGATTGTAGGTCAGTTTTCTTCGCATCCAAAGTGGTAGCAATCTGAGACAATGCATTCGAAGATTCCACATCCTCAACTGATTGTTTGGCGGTCATAACATCGTCGAGCAGGTCACAAGCTTCCTTATGGAGGTCATGAGGAGTTCCATCTTCATTACGAGGGAAAACGTCTGCGACTAGTAAGGTACTAAGAGCTGCATCTACTATCATATGACCACGTATCGCTCTTGAAACAGCTTTTCCAGACATGTGTTGCACGGCATTTGGTCCATATATTTCTTGAAGTACTTCAGACAATCCTGAACCATTCATAAGAGTACCGACTGCTCCCAAAAGATTCATCAGTGTGTGAAATGATCCCAGCATTAAAACAATGTCCTGCAGGTCTCTCTGTTCATTGATGATTTGGGAAGCTTTCCAGAACAAAGGCTGATCAAAGGTAATAATGCATGGGACTTTTGATCGCGTGCTATCTGCTCAAATATAGTAATGTCGAAAATATGCAGGTCATGTCAGTGGCGACATATCTATGATGGGAAGGAACGTAATCGACGCCACACCTGGATGTGACACACTTGATCCACCGTGAATTGCCTGCATTGTTCCGGACCAACTTGGACATGATCTTTCTGCTGAAGATATCTGCCAGAGAAGACTAAGTCAACTTATGGTGGCAGTGGGTACTGGAAGTTCGCGGAATGAGATGTCCCTCAACATGCTTCTCGCGTGTCTATATTCCCTAATGTCAACAGTTGCAATCTTCTTAATGTCATTGTCACCAACATTACACCTGTGAATAGAAGGGTGGATCTTGATCTTCGGAGTTATTGCGGCAATCATACCCATTCCATGAAAGGTATTCTTCCCATCCAAAGTGCAGACATCATGATCGACGTTATCTGCTGCTAGAAGGACTGCAGTGTTTTCATCAACAGTAAAAGAGCCAGACCCACTTGCCAGCACCATGTTTCTTTCGAATCTTGTTACTTCTGCATACGACGAACAGTAACCCAGCTGATGGAGAACGTCAATAAGGTACCTTGACCTAAAGTTGTTGTGTAGCTGAACCAACAAACCGATCTGTAGTGGACATAGTAATCCTCTAGGACGGGTTGCTTGCATAATGCTCTGCCCAATTGCACCTATTTTTCTTGAAGCATCCTGTCCCGCAAATGCTTTTGATAATAACAATTTCAGACTGTTGGGAATATAATCAAGAGCACTTTCTGCAGTGATGTCATTTGGAGATGGATACACATCTTTTCTAGGCGAGTCGACAGACTTGATATCACTTCTGATTATTTTTGCAGCAGCTTCTACTAGGTAAATCTTCTGTAGCTCTATATCTATATCACATTCTTTCGACTTTTTGTGATAATCTATAAGAATTTCATTAGCTGTCTCTGTAGTGTTACTACATCTGCCTTCCCACTTTCACCTGATATTATGATCTTGTCTCCGTAACGTTCTAAAAGCTTTCTCTTCATGTGCCTGCGTTCGTAGACAGAGCTCTGACTTCCTTGAAGATATTCCTCCATTTTGGAAATTAGGTCTCCAATCAACAGTTGTTCATCATCATTCTCTTCCAGGTAAGCACAGGTCTGAAGGAATGCTTGGTGTTGCTCTTCATTAGTTGGTCTCCCTTTCTTCGAATCATGATCGTCGGAGGAGTATGCGCGAGGAATGTTTTTTCCACTTCAAAAATTTACGCTGCAGGTGTGATGGTAGACACAATCTGCAGCAGGAAGATCACGAAGATAATACTCCAGACGGCCTTTTACATTAAACGACCATTCATCGCAGCAGCTTTCACAGCACCTTTTTATGGTTTCGGAGAACTCTGTAGTTCTTATTTTGACATGCTCTGATTTTGGTTTGTGTTTGGAAAAAAAGTCCACAAAGGTATCACAAAACAAACTGAGTAGCATTGGAAAATGCGTATTCATGAAAACGAGCACTTTTCCTTGGTATTGCCTCGGCTGGGGTCTGTCGCTTCTTTATTTCAATGGTCTTTTTATCCGTAAACCTTTTCCTACATACAACGTGAACACTTATTCTAGCTGTTGCAACAACATCGCTTCCACGGCTGCGGCTGGATACATTTATACCATCTGCTCCTTTTTGAGAGATGTGAACCACTTCCTGTCCGCTGTCCAATTTCTCCTTACAAATCACGCACAATTCTTCAGGGGTCTGCATTCTTGAAGGCGGACGCACACCGAGTCAGTCTGAAACAGAAAACAAATTAATAAACTGTGTTGCAGTATTTAAAAGGAGTACATAATAACAGTTTTAAAGAAAATGACAAGCACAAATACGCAGATTTGATAGTGGGTAGTAGGAATTAGAGAGTTGTATAATATAAGTTTATAAAGATGTAGCAATGTCCATTCTCACACACACTCCATACAGTATATTTTATTTACATTACGTGACATCATAGTTTAATACTAGCCGCCTAATACAATTTTTAGTGTCATATAGGTTAATTTAGAAACGAAAATGTGTTTTAAAACATTTTACTGATCAATAAAAATGTCATAACACTCTCTTCAAAGCGAAATTAAAATTTATTGTATTTCGTAGAAAACTGCCAGTCCGCCATTTTGAATTTCATTTTTGGGGGTGTTCCCGGGGTCCAATTTTGTCAGATTTTGGATACGTTATTCTGCAATGGTTCCTGAGCTAGAAACAGTTTAGAAAGCTTCTAAAGCAATTTTGCCCAGGTTGAAGCTATTTTTGCTCTAGATTGCCTGGACTACTGTTGTTTTCCATTCAACAATCTCAACCATTAAAAAATCAGTCTAACTGTAGTGAAGAGAATATGAACCATGAGTTTTTGTCAACCAAGTCAGCTAGTGTGGTTTCCAATTGTAGATTGGTAAGGAAATTAGGCTTTCCAAAACTAGATCCATGTCTACCTTCTGGAACCACTGTCTCAATCTTGTGTGGTTTATAGGAAAGTAGATGGTTTGTTATAGCACAAAGTTCATTTTTTGGAACCAAATTGCTAAATAATACAAGAGGAATCATCTCTGATGAAAGGTACCAGAGATGATGTTTCAAAGATAGAGCACTTTTTGCCATTTGCTTGTTTACTTCCTCGTATCTAAGAAGCTTTTTGTAAAGCTGCAAATCGTGCCATGGTGCATCAAAAACTGAAGAGCAGGTCATCCACCATGGGTAGTAAATCAGTGAAATGAAGGTTGCAAAGTCTCTCAGTTTCAGAATTTGTTGCTTATTTGCGATTGTTACTGATAGTAGTTTCGAGATATTATCTAGTAATGCAATTTTTAGAGCATATATTGCTTTACTCATCCATCTGGCTCTGTGTATAGCACCAGGTTGCTGAAGGGTTATATCCTTATCACTAGGTCCTGCATTTAAGTATAACACAACTAAGTCAGAAAATTGTTTGTAGTCATATCGTGTATGTTGCTTTTCTATATTACTTATTTGAATTGCATAATCAGTCCATTCCTGAAGAATCTCCTGGACAGCTTTGGAGTACTGATTGAAGTCAATTTTTTTTAATTTTTCATCCTTGGAAATCCACAAACTTTTCTTGAAATCTGTTAAGAGACATAAATTTCTGGTCCACTCGAAGTTTCTACTTTCATGTCCTGAAACACACGACTCATAATAACTTCACCAACATGATGCCTGCATGCAGACCATAATAAAGGCCATCCAATCTCTTGTTGGATAGTTATGCATGCAGCACTCACATGTCCCGTGTTGGTTGCTGTAGTGTCGAAAACCAAATACACTATTGAATCAGAGCAGTTCCACAATTTCAGTAGCTTCATAACTTCTTCAGTCAAGTTTTTTCCAGATTGGCCACTACCACCAGCACTAAGATATATGATATGATGGAATACCAAGTAGTTTGAGATCCATTGAATTTCCAACTGATACGGCTAATCGTTCTTCTGTAACATTTATCCTGCAGAGTAGAAATTATTTTTGAATCCCAATGAAGAGGCCAATTTAGGAGGATTCCAAGATTTTTTAAAGGAACTTGAAATTTTTTGGGCTACTTCGTGTCTTGCTCTATCAGCTGTAGCATATGAAGTTGCCACCACATTCTTCAACAAAAGCTTTTGTGAATGCAGCCTGTTGTGCCGGAGTCATTTTCATTCTTGATGCCAAAGAAACAAGTTTCGGTCTTTTCAGAATGTCATGAGGAATGATAGATCGAGTACCTAAACAGACTGTTGACTGTGTGGATTTTCCATCTTTTTCAGCTCCATCATTAGCTTCTGACTCACTCTCAATGGTAGTTGTATCGCTTGTGCTACTGCTTTCTAATTCAACATAACTGCAAGAAGCTTCAGTGTCTCTCAATTCCTTTTCTTTTCTCGCATTTTCTTCACATTTTCAAAAATTAATGCGCTTCATTTTGGATGCTAAAGTTTGATCATGAGCTCCAAAAGAAGCAATTCTATCCCCTTGCATAGATTGAAGAAATTGTATATCTTCTGGATTACTCATAATTTTTTTGGCATTTTTAATCCACAGTGGAAAAGTCATTTTAAGTTGCATTCATTTCCATATCTTCTAGTCTTGTCTTTGTACTTTGTAGCTCTCTTCTTTTCAATGGAATTTCTCTCAGTTTCGCATTCTTTTCTGACAATGAAATTATTTTCTCAGTAATCACTGGTATGTTGCTATGTTGGCTTTATTGTAGAATGGTTGAATTTCTGTTAAAACAATTTTAGCTATATCTCGCTTAGCTCAAGATTCTCTCTTTTAGACCCTGTTGCTGGTGAAATATAGTTGAATCTGTATGGATAGATATTGGGCATAAAAATGCCAGGAAAATCAGGATAGCAGTATTTATAGACCACTTGAGGGATGTTCAGTTGGAGGAATCCCCAAAAGTAAAGAAGAAAATCAATTTATTGATGAAATAAATAAAGCAATGACAAGCAATATTATTATTGTTGGAGATTTCAATTATAGGCATATAGACTGGGAAATATTACAAACACCAAAAGTAATGAGAGATTCTTACTGTATAATTGAGAATGGTTTAACCCAGTTAGTAAAGGAGCCAACCAGGGCCGATGCCATTCTAGATTTAATTCTAACAAATAATCCAGATACTTTCAAGGATATCTTGGTTTCAGAAACACTAGGTTCAGGTGATCATTGTATCCTTCGGTTTAATATTGTTTGTAATTCAAGACCTAGTGAAAATAAAGTAGAAGTTCAAGATTTTAAAAGAGGAAATATAAATGGACTAGTAAATGATCTGTGTCTAATAAATTGGGACAGATATTCTACAGCCTGAACAAATAGTAACTAGTATGTGGGAAAAATTTAAAAGTATAATAATGAACATACAAAGGAAGCATATCCCAGAGTGTAAAATCAGAACTGGAAAAAAAAAAAATAACCTTAGATAAACTGCAACGTAAAAAGAGCATTTCATAAATTCAAAAGAACTAAAAATGGCACAGACTCCAAAATATATAAAAGTAAAAGAAGCATTTGCAAGAAAGTAATCAGAGATAGCAAATGTGACCTGGAAAAAAGCGTAGCCAAGAATTCAAAAAACAATCCTAAGAAGTTTTTCAGTCACTTCAATTTGAAAAGTAGAGTGAAAAAGAAAATTGGCCACCTCCATATAGATGATAAAACTATAGATGATGATCTTGAAATAACTGAAGAACTAAACAAATACTTCTCATCTCATCAGTATTCACAAATGAAAATTTAAATAATATTCATGATCTTATACTACCAGGATAAGATAGAGAAATAAATGAATTAATGGTAACAAAACAAGATATCTTAAAAGCAATAGATAAATTAAAAATGGAAAAATCTCCAGGGCCAGATGAAATGCATACAATAGTCATAAAAGCTGCCAAAAAGAATATAGCACAGGCACTAGAAATTATTTTTAATAAATCATTGATATGTACTGAAATTCCAGAGGATTGGAAGAAAGCAAATGTGGCTCCAATCTTTAAAAAAGGAAATAGAAACTTGGCAAAAAACTACAGACCACAGCCTCACCTCCATTATTTGCAAATTACTCAAAAGTATCATTAGAGGTAAAGTTACTGAGTTCCTTGAAGAGTGCAACCTTATAAATGATGGCCAGCATGGCTTTTGAAATGGAAGGTCCTGTCTAACCAACTTGATTGAATTTTATGATGGAGTCCTATTGCATTTGGACAATAAAGAGCCAGTAGATATAGTATACTTAGATTTTGCAAAGGCATTTGATACTTCCTCATGCAAGATTGGTGGTAAAAGTTAGAGCCCATGGTAAAGAGGTCATAGCTGATTGGATAGAAGAATGGCTGAGAAACAGAAAACAGAGTTCATCTAAATGGAAATAAGTCTACTTGGAGACCCGTATTGAATGGAGTCCCACAGGGGTCTGTTCTGGGACCTCTACTTTTTGTTGTCTATATAAATGATCTAGAGAAGGGCCTATCATGTAAAACCTCAAAATTTGCTGATGATACAAAATTAGGCCATAATGTTAAGTCAGTAGCAGCAGCAATGACAATACAAAAAGACAGAGTAACAGCCTGGGCAGATAAGTGGGAGATGAAATTTAATGTTGATAAGTGCAAGGTTATGCATATTGGGCCAAAATATCCAGAATTTGAATACAATATGAATGGAATTTGGATTAAAAATGATAGAGAAAGACTTGGTGTCACTGTGACAAATGAACTTAAACCCTCAAATCACTGTATGATAATCAGAAATAAAGCAAATGCTAGACTCAATCTCATGCACACACACACACACACACATTGAATACAAATCACCCAGTATTATAAAGCAACTATACATTTCATATGTGAGACCCCTCCTCGAATACTGCATTCAATTTAATAGTCCCTATTTGATACAAGATATTGAAAAACTGGAAAAAGTACAGAAACGAGCAACAAGAATGATCCCATCTCTAAGACAATTGACATATAAGGAAAGACTGGTGTATCTAAGCATGTTCTGATTAACCCATCACAGATTATTCAAACGATGCATAAATGTTCCTGGAAATTCCTGGAATTGCATACCTTTCCAGTTTTTTTTTTGCAATGATCGGATTGTTCTTGCTAGATATATATTATTATGCATCATTTTAATGAGAAAGAAATGTACTTTAATATTATGTTTATTAAATTCTAAAATAATTATATAAGACCAAAGTAATGGTCTAACGGAAGAAAAAAAAAGTTGAGAAATTTAGTCTTGGAGGCCTCTTAGCAAGACAAGTTTCCCATCAAAATTAGTTTTCTTTACTCATTTAGCTCCAAATTTTATGGGTAACTTGCATATCTGAAAAGAAAATGAGTTTCACTGTCTCAATAAATATAAAGTAATGTTTTTTGAAAGCGCTATCGCTATTGGCCTATCCTAAAGTATTGATACCTACACCCTGATACACTTGAATCATTACACACGATGTCAGTATCACTTTCACTTCAAGACATTATTGTATAGAAAAGGTAACAAGTACTACAAAAAATAAATAAAAAGTACCCACAAACAAATCTGTAGTGAAAAAAAAAAAAAAAAAGGCAAAACAGACCGCGTGACCCTGAACCAATTAGCGGCCATTTTTATTATACTATATGGACTTCACGACCCTAAACCAATTGGGAGTCAGTTTTCTTAGATTCTACTTGTTTCAGCTGATTAATTCTTACTTACAATTGGTCAGAAATGGTGGAAGACACGCCTACATTTTCAAAATTAACCAATTATGGCATAATTTGTGAATTACGTGTTAATGAAGTTACGCGTCTCTTACAGCAATGCGAAGATCTATGGAATGAACGAAGCGTCGTTTTCCGCGATGCGAAGATTTGATGGGTTAAAAAGGAGGTGGTTAAGGGGTGATATGATAGAGGTGGATAAGATAGATTTTAAGTCTCTCTTCATTAAAGATCACAATAATCAGACTAGAGGTCATAGTATGAAATTATTTAAGCCAAGATGTAGAACAAATTTAAGAAAACATAGTTTTACAAACAGTAATTAAGTTTTGGAACAGTCTGACAGAAGTGGTGGTGACTTCAGATACGCTTGATTCTTTCAAAAGAAGGTTGGATAGTTTGATGTCTGCAAGGGACATCTGGTGATGGTGTTTAAGCCCATTTTTATTGCATGAATGGTACTAGTTTATTTCATATGTGCATTTGGGTGATAGATCCCACAGCTCAACACAGGTGTTGTGGGATATAGGGAGGCAGCATCTTGGGTTAGGGGATACTCTGTCCTTACACACCCTATTTAGAGAGATTCCTCTGCCGACTGGTGCCCCCCATAGTACTGTGAGGTATTGAAAAACTCATGATCTTCACTTGCCCCACAAACACCTTTAAATGGGAGACCCAAAATGGGTGCACACACATTTCTACATTACTGTACAGTAGGGTGGATCAATTTTACATTTTTTTCGATTTCCATATTCTAATAGAGACAAAAACTTGTGCATGCATGAGAAAATAGCCTCTGCAAAATCTTAGTTTAAAAGGTAATCATCTTCTGCCCCTGGCAGAGCGATGAAAATCATATTTTAGTAGTCAAAAACGTATTTTTAAACCCTAGCCTAGTCATAAAATTTTGCGTGTGTGTTATGTCATGCCTAAGCAATGATATAAATGCATTATTTAAGACAGAGCCAATCTGAAAATATGTATAATGTACATATTTTCAGATCGGCTCTTTGTCTTAAATAATGCATTTATATATTTCCCATAGCATATATATCGTTGCTTAAGCATGAAATAACACACACGCAAAATTTTATGACTAGGCTAGGGGTTAAAAATATGTTTTTGACTACTAAAATATGATTTTCATCATTCTGCCGGGGGCAGAAGGTGATTACCTATTAAGCTAAGATTTTGCAGAGGCTATTTTCTCATGCACGCGCAAGTTTTTGTCTCTATTAGAATATGGAAATTGAAAAAAATGTGAAATCGATCCACCCTACTGTACAGCCTTTACAGCCACACCTACACTTTTCCTCTTAAGTATATATATTGTAATGTATATGGATGTAAATTATGACTTGGTCCGCAATTGATATGGACTGACTTATTTTTGGTTGGCATGGTACTGGTATTGATGGGTACCATAATGAAATTGACTGGATTCTTTGGATCTGCTATATTTGCATGTCAGTTATAAATAGATATAGTGTGTAACATATTTGTGGATAGTAGCCTATTATGACTGATCCTCTGGATCCAGAGATTCTATCTTTAGTTTTAAGTTGATAATTAATTAGTTTTGTAAAAATTGGTTATTGCCAATGTACAGGCAGTTTTTACATAGTGGAGCCACCTCGATGGGCCGAAGTGGCCCCTAGTGTGCCCACTATAAAAATTTCTTATGTTCTTATGTTCCCATGGGTTGCACCTGACAACCCCATCATAATTAATTTTAAAAGGAAGACTGGAAAGTGTGTCGTAAGCTGATGATGATATAGCTTGGGAGAATCGCAATTGGTAGAAAGAGTCTATCACCCAAATAATTAGCCAAGGCACTCCTAAAAGATGTTAATGATGGGGACAACACAACATTTGCAGGCAAGGCATTCCATTCTCTTATAACTATGTAAATGCAAGAAGTATCCGAGATAAAATAAATGAATTCAAGGCAATACATAGGTATTGAAAATCCTGATGATTGTCACTGAAATTTGGACAAAATTCAGTATGATACCAAATAGTCCATTTAGTGAAGGAGATACCATTACTTATGAAATTGACAGCTATGAACTTTTTTATTATGAATAAATATTCAGAGGGTGGCGGAGTATTTATTTATGCCAAGACAAATCTGAATCCAGTTGAAGTTACCTCCATTAAAGAAGAAATAGTTGAATCTGTATGGATAGATATTGGTCATAAAAATGCCAGGAAAATCAGGATAGGGAGTATCTATAGACCACCTGAGGGATGTTCAGTTGGAGGAATCCCCAAAAGTAGAGAAGAAAATAAGTATGTAGAAAATAAACTTATTGATGAAATAAATATAGCAATGACAAGCAATATTATTATTGTTAGAGATTTTAATTATAGGCATATAGACTAGGAAATATTACAAACACCAGAAAGTAATGAGAGATTCTTAGACTATAATTGAGTGGTTTAACCCAGTTAGTAAAGGAGCCAACCAGGGCCGATGCCATTCTAGATTTAATTAACAAATAATCCAGCAGATACCTTCTAGGATATCTCGGTTTCAGAAACACTAGGTTCAGGTGATCATTGTATCCTTCGGTTTAATATTGTTTGTAATTCAAGACCTAGTGAAAATAAAGTAGAAGTCCCAGATTTTAAGAGAGGAAATATAAATGGATGAGTAAATGATCTGTGTCTAATAAATTGGACAGATATTCTACGGCCTGAACAGACAGTAAAGTTCTAGGATGTGGGAAAAATTTAAAAGTATAATAATGAATATACAAAGGAAGCATATCCCACAGTGTAAAATCAGAACTGGAAAAAATAAGAAACAACCTTGGATAAATTGCAATGTAAAAAGAGTAATCAGAGAAAAAACAAAAGCATTTCAAATTCAAAAGAACTAAAAATGGCACATACCGAAATATATAAAAGTAAAAAGCATTTGCAAGAAAGCAAATGAGACCTGGAAAAAGGCCTAGCCAAAAATTCAAAAAACAATCCTAAGAGATTTTTCAGTCACTTCAATTTGAAAAGTAGAGTGAAAAAGAAAATTGGCCCCCTCCATATAGATAAAACTATAGATGATCTTGAAATAACTGAAGAACTAAACATACTTCTTATTAGTATTGACAAATTAAAATAATATTCTTCGTCTTATACTACCAGGACAAGATAGAGAAATAAATGAATTAAGGGTAACAAAACTAGATATCCTAAAAGCAGTAGATAAATTAAAAATAGAAAAATCTCCAGGGCCAGATGGAATGCATCCAATAGTCATAAAAGCTGCCAAAAAGAATATAGCACAAGTACTAGAAATTATTTTTAATAAATCATTGATATGTACTGAAATGCCAGAAGATTGGAAGAAAGCAAATGTGGCTCCAATCTTTAAAAAAGGAAATAGAAACTTGGCAAAAAACTAGACCCATCAGCCTCACCTCCATTATTTGCAAATTACTCAAAAGTATCATTAGAGGTAAAGTTACTGAGTTCCTTGAAGGGTGCAACCTTATAAATGATGGCCAGCATGGGCTTTTGAAATGGAAGGTCCTATCTAACCAACTTGATTGAATTTTATGATGGAGTCCTATTGCATTTGGACAATAAAGAGCCACTAGATATAGTGTACTTAGACTTTGCAAAGGCATTTGATACTTCCTCATGCAAGATTGGTGGTAAAAGTTAGAGCCCATGGTATAAGAGGTCATATAGCTGACTGGATAGAAGAATGGCTAAGAAACAGAAAACAGAGTTCATCTAAATGGAAATAAGTCTACTTGGAGACCCATATTGAGCAGAGTCCCACAGGGGTCTGTGCTGGGACCTCTGCTTTTTGTTGTTTATATAAATGATATAGAGAAGGGCCTATCATGTAAAACCTCAAAATTTGCTGCTGATACAAAATTAGGCTATAATGTTAAGTCAGTAGCCGGAGCAATGACAATACAAAAAGACTTAGACAGAGTAACAGCCTGGGCAGATAAGTGGGAGATGAAATTTAATGTTGATAAGTACAAGGTTATGCATATTTCGCCAAAAAATCCAGAATTTGAATACAATATGAATGGAATTTGGATTAAAAATTATGATAGAGAAAGACTTGGGTGTCACTGTGATGAATGAACTTAAACCCTCAAATCACTGTGTGGTAATCAGAAATAAAGCAAATGCTAGACTCAATCTCATGCAGAGACAGTGAATACAAATCACCCAATATTATAAAGCAACTATACATTTCATATGCGAGACCCCTCCTCGAATATTGTATTCAATTTAATAGTCCCTATTTGATACAAGATATTGAAAAACTGGAAAAAGTATAGAAATGAGTAACAAGAATGATCCCATCTCTAAGACAATTGACATATAAGGAAAGACTGGCATATCTAAACATGTTCTCATTAAAAAGGTGGTGGTTAAGGGGTGATATGATAGAGGTGTCTAAAATGATATAAGGGTTGGATAAGATAGATTTTGAGTCTTCATTAAAAATCATAATAACCAGACTAGAGGTCATAGTATGAAATTATTTAAGCCAAGATGTAGAACAAATTTAAGAAAATATAGTTTTACAGAGTAATTAAGTTTTGGAACAGTCTGACAGAAGTGGTGACTTCAGATACACTTGATTCTTTCAAAAGAAGGTTGGATAGTTTGATGTCTACAAGGGACATCTGGTGATAGTGTTTTAAGCCCATTTTTATTGCATGAATGGTGCTAGTTTATTTCATATATATTGTGTGCATTTTGGTGATATATCCAACAGCTCAACACGAGTGTTGTGGGATATAGGGAGACAGCATCTTGGGTTAGGGGATACTCTCTGTCCGTACACACCCCATTTAGAGATTCCTCTGTCGCGAGTGGTGCCCCCCATAGTACTGAGAAGTATTGAAAAACTTGTGATCTTCACTTGCCCCACAAACACCTTGAAATGGGAGACCCAAAATGGGTGCGCACACACTTCTCATTACTGTACAGTCTTTATAGCCACACCTACACTTTTCCTCCTAAGTATATATATTGTAATGTATATGGTTGTAATTGTGACTTGGTCTGCAATTGATATGGACTGACTTATTTTTGGTTGGGAAGGTACTGGTATTGATGGGTACTGTAATGAAATTGACTGGATTCTTTGGATCTGATATATTTACATGTCAGTTATAAATAGATATACAGTCAACCCTCGAATTATGTCGTCACCATCTTACGTAATTTTGAGTTACAAGAAGCCCCCATTGACTGTAATTGATTCGTGTTGCGTAATCTCAGACACAGTGTGTGACCACTCACTGGCAGAATGCTGGGTATTTCACGTTATTTTTACTGTGCATTATATAACTCTCCAATGAGGGGTTCCAGCACAGGTGAATCAGTGCTTAACACCCGACCATCTCAGATCTTGCTTATTTTTGGTGTATAAGGTAAGTTTGTGCAAGAAAGCCAGCTGTGAAAGTTTCAGCTTTCTATGACCATTACTTCACGAGTTATGAAGGTCAGAAAAATCAAGGTTAAGGTCAAAATAGCTCAAGGTCGCATCTTTGGATGCACCTCACACATTCACTAATTATCGTAACCATATGAAACTATATGTTTTTGGACTCAGAATGAGCTGTAGAATCCAAAAATGCAACAAAAACAGCAATAGGAGAACAAATAAAAATGTTCACCCTTTTTCAAGGAACGAATTGACCCTTTGACCTTGAAGTTCACACATTTTGGGGAAACATTTCTTTACACAAAATGAAGTTCCACCATTGCACTTTTAATATAAACAATAAAAATGTATCATATTCACCATCTATACTGTCTTAAAGAATTTTTCAAATTTCTGGCAAAATCACCATATGTATATGCATATATGTACTGTACTGACATGTAAATATATCAGATCCAAAGAATCCAGTCAATTTCATTACAGTACCCATCAATACCAGTACCTTCCCAACCAAAAATAAGTCATAGTCCATATCAATTGCGGACCAAGTCACAATTACAACCATATACATTACAATATATATACTTAGGAGGAAAAGTGTAGGTGTGGCTATAAAGACTGTACAGTAATGAGAAGTGTGCGCGCGCACCCATTTTGGGTCTCCTATTTCAAGGTGTTTGTGGGGCAAGTGAAGATCACGAGTTTTTCAATACTTCTCAGTACTATGGGGGGCACCACTCGGCAGAGGAATCTCTCTAAATGGGGTGTGTACGGACAGAGAAAATCCCCTAACCCAAGATGCTGTCTCCCTATATCCCACAACACTCGTGTTGAGCTGTTGGATATATCACCAAAATGCACACAATATATATGAAATAAACTAGTACCATTCATGCAATAAAAATAGGCTTAAAACACTATCACCAGATGTCCCTTGTAGACATCAAACTATCCAACCTTCTTTTGAAAGAATCAAGTGTATCTGAAGTCACCACTTCTGTCAGACTGTTCCAAAACTTAATTACTCTGTAAAACTATATTTTCTTAAATTTGTTCTACATCTTGGCTTAAATAATTTCATACTATGACATCTAGTCTGGTTATTATGATTTTTAATGAAGACTCAAAATCTATCTTATCCAACCCTTATATCATTTTAGACACCTCTATCATATCACCCCTTAACCACCACCTTTTTAATGAGAACATGTTTAGATATGCCAGTCTTTCCTTTTATGTCAATTGTCTTAGAGATGGGATCATTCTTGTTACTCATTTCTATACTTTTTCCAGTTTTTCAATATCTTGTATCAAATAGGGACTATTAAATTGAATACAATATTCGAGGAGGGGTCTCACATATGAAATGTATAGTTGCTTTATAATATTGGGTGATTTGTATTCACTGTCTCTGCATGAGATTGAGTCTAGCATTTACTTTATTTCTGATTACCACACAGTGATTTGAGGGTTTAAGTTCATTCATCACAGTGACACCCAAGTCTTTCTCTATCATAATTTTTAATCCAAATTCCATTCATATTGTATTCAAATTCTGGATTTTTTGGCCAAATATGCATAACCTTGTACTTATCAACATTAAATTTCATCTCCCACTTATCTGCCCAGGCTGTTACTCTGTCTAAGTCTTTTTGTATTGTCATTGCTCCGGCTACTGACTTAACATTATAGCCTAATTTTGTATCAGCAGCAAATTTTGAGGTTTTACATGATAGGCCCTTCTCTATATCATTTATATAAACAACAAAAAGCAGAGGTCCCAGCACAGACCCCTGTGGGACTCTGCTCAATATGGGTCTCCAAGTAGACTTATTTCCATTTAGATGAACTCTGTATTCTGTTTCTTAGCCATTCTTCTATCCAGTCAGCTATATGACCTCTTATACCATGGGCTCTAACTTTTACCACCAATCTTGCATGAGGAAGTATCAAATGCCTTTGCAAAGTCTAAGTACACTATATCTAGTGGCTCTTTATTGTCCAAATGCAATAGGACTCCATCATAAAATTCAATCAAGTTGGTTAGATAGGACCTTCCATTTCAAAAGCCATGCTGGCCATCATTTATAAGGTTGCACCCTTCAAGGAACTCAGTAACTTTACCTCTAATGATACTTTTGAGTAATTTGCAAATAATGGAGGTGAGGCTGATGGGTCTGTAGTTTTTTGCCAAGTTTCTATTTCCTTTTTTAAAGATTGGAGCCACATTTGCTTTCTTCCAATCTTCTGGCATTTCAGTACATATCAATGATTTATTAAAAATAATTTCTAGTACTTGTGCTATATTCTTTTTGGCAGCTTTTATGACTATTGGATGCATTCCATCTGGCCCTGGAGATTTTTCTATTTTTAATTTATCTACTGCTTTTAGGATATCTAGTTTTGTTACCCTTAATTCATTTATTTCTCTATCTTGTCCTGGTAGTATAAGACGAAGAATATTATTTAAATTTTAATTTGTCAATACTA
Source organism: Bathynomus jamesi (assembly GCA_023014485.1). Lineage (NCBI taxonomy): Eukaryota > Metazoa > Arthropoda > Malacostraca > Isopoda > Cirolanidae > Bathynomus > Bathynomus jamesi. The sequence continues at coordinate 795,047 of JAJOZX010001132.1, read as the reverse complement.
ATAAGAAGTATGTTTAGTTCTTCAGTTATTTCAAGATCATCTATAGTTTTATCTATATGGAGGGGGCCAATTTTCTTTTTCACTCTACTTTTCAAATTGAAGTGACTGAAAAATCTCTTAGGATTGTTTTTTGAATTTTTGGCTAGGCCTTTTTCCAGGTCTCATTTGCTTTCTTGCAAATGCTTTTTACTTTTATATATTTCGGTGTGTGCCATTTTTAGTTCTTTTGAATTTGAAATGCTTTTGTTTTTTCTCTGATTACTCTTTTTACATTGCAATTTATCCAAGGTTGTTTCTTATTTTTTCCAGTTCTGATTTTACACTGTGGGATATGCTTCCTTTGTATATTCATTATTATACTTTTAAATTTTTCCCACATCCTAGAACTTTACTGTCTGTTCAGGCCGTAGAATATCTGTCCAATTTATTAGACACAGATCATTTACTCATCCATTTATATTTCCTCTCTTAAAATCTGGGACTTCTACTTTATTTTCACTAGGTCTTGAATTACAAACAATATTAAACCGAAGGATACAATGATCACCTGAACCTAGTGTTTCTGAAACCGAGATATCCTAGAAGGTATCTGCTGGATTATTTGTTAGAATTAAATCTAGAATGGCATCGGCCCTGGTTGGCTCCTTTACTAACTGGGTTAAACCACTCAATTATAGTCTAAGAATCTCTCATTACTTTCTGGTGTTTGTAATATTTCCTAGTCTATATGCCTATAATTAAAATCTCTAACAATAATAATATTGCTTGTCATTGCTATATTTATTTCATCAATAAGTTTATTTTCTACATACTTATTTTCTTCTCTACTTTTGGGGATTCCTCCAACTTAACATCCCTCAGGTGGTCTATAGATACTCCCTATCCTGATTTTCCTGGCATTTTTATGACCAATATCTATCCATACAGATTCAACTATTTCTTCTTTAATGGAGGTAACTTCAACTGGATTCAGATTTGTCTTGGCATAAATAAATACTCCGCCACCCTCTGAATATTTATTCATAATAAAAAAGTTCATAGCTGTCAATTTCATAAGTAATGGTATCTCCTTCACTAAATGGACTATTTGGTATCATACTGAATTTTGTCCAAATTTCAGTGACAATCATCAGGATTTTCAATACCTATGTATTGCCTTGAATTCATTTATTTTATCTCGGATACTTCTTGCATTTACATAGTTATAAGAGAATGGAATGCCTTGCCTGCAAATGTTGTGTTGTCCCCATCATTAACATCTTTTAGGAGTGCCTTGGCTAATTATTTGGGTGATAGACTCTTTCTACCAATTGCGATTCTCCCAAGCTATATCATCATCAGCTTACGACACACTTTCCAGTCTTCCTTTTAAAATTAATTATGATGGGGTTGTCAGGTGCAACCCATGGGAACATAAGAACATAAGAAATTTTTATAGTGGGCACACTAGGGGCCACTTCGGCCCATCGAGGTGGCTCCACTATGTAAAAACTGCCTGTACATTGGCAATAACCAATTTTTACAAAACTAATTATCAATTTAAAGCTAATTAATTATCAACTTAAAACTAAAGATAGAATCTCTGGATCAAGAGGATCAGTCATAATAGGCTACTATCCACAAATATGTTACACACTATATCTATTTATAACTGACATGCAAATATAGCAGATCCAAAGAATCCAGTCAATTTCAATTATGGTACCCATCAATACCAGTACCATGCCAACCAAAAATAAGTCATAAGTCAGTCCATATCAATTGCGGACCAAGTCATAATTTACATCCATATACATTACAATATATCGGGTGGTCCAAAAAAATGACGCATTTTTTAAAAATTAATATCTCAGTAACCCCCTTCCTATCATGACAATTTTTATATGCAAGATACTTTCAAACTTCTTTTTTTGAATGCAAGAAACGGAATTCTGATATCTTTTATAGTTTTCTTGCAATTAACAAAAGTAACATAGCTAAAAAAAACAAAAATCGCAATATAATATCCGTTTTTTATATGATATCATGCGATATTTTTGCAAGTTATTACAAAACTACAGGAATGAACAAGTCAAATTGTGGATATTTTTATTTTTTAACAATTCGTCAGTACCCTTAATGATGTTGTCAGAGGAAGATTGTATTCTCATTAAAAATTGTTACTGTGAAAAAGGATGGAAGACTGGAAGGTTATTGCAAGAGTTTCCCAGCAAAAAGTGGAAAAGGCATGCAGTGGAAAGACTCTTAAAGAAGATTCGCGAATCGGGAAGTACTGCCAGAAAACGAGGAAGCGGTAGACCTAAAACAGCTTTGGTTCCAGAAAATGTGGATTACATCAACGATAAAATCTGCTCTCAAGAAGATAAACCAGGAAGTCATTTGTCACAAAGAACAATTGCTAAACATTTGAATATTGGAAAGACTTCTGTACACCGAATAATTAAAGCACAAAAGCCTTCAAAAGAATAGTATCTTCTAGAAAAAGTGATACTGTTAAGGATAAAAGAAAAACAAGGTGCAGAAAGTTACTTGATAATTTCTCTGTCGTTGATATTAAAAAGATAGTCTTCACGGATGAAAAAGATTTCACTCTAGAAATTCCGCGAAACCATCAAAATGATGTTGTCTACGGGTGTGGTAAAAAGTGTGACATTTCAATAAACAGATTGTATCATGAAACGTCAAGATTCTCCAAAAAGGTTATGATATCTGCAGGGGTCTCTTGGAATGGCAAGACAGATGTTCATTTTATTGAAACTGAAAAGACAAAGGTGAATTCTGCAAATTACATTAAACTTTTAAGAACAAAATTGTTGCCAGATTGTCGTCGCCTGTATCAAGAAAATGATTTCATATTTCAACAAGATGGAGCACCGTCGCATACAAGCTACGCCACACAGTCGTTTCTGATTAGCAATACACCAAAATTAATAACGAAAAATGAGTGGCCACCACAAAGCCCAGATTGTAATCCTATGGACTACTCAATTTGGGAGTTACTATAAGAGAAGGTTTACCGAGGTCGACGAGAAAAATTCACCAAATCAGAATTAAAAAGTAAAATACTTGAATCTTGGCAAGAAATTGGCATTAATGAAGTAAGAAGTATTATTTTTGTGTGGAAGAAAAGACTTAGATTAGTGTGTCAACAGAGTGGTGGTTCAATCAATCATTTACTGTAAATTAATTAGTTAAATTTCTGATTAAATTTTTCCTTTCTCATGATATTCGTTTTTTTTGACCCATGTTGTTACTTTTGTTAATTGCGAGAAAACTATAAAAGATATCAGAATTCCGTTTCTTGCATTCAAAAAAAGAAGTTTGAAAGTATCTTGCATATAAAAATTGTCATGATAAGGAAGGGGGTTACTAAGATATTAATTTTTAAAAAATGCGTCATTTTTTTCGGACCACCCGATATATACTTAAGAGGAAAAGTGTAGGTGTGGCTGTAAAGGCTGTACAGTAGGGTGGATCGATTTCACATTTTTTTCAATTTCCATATTCTAATAGAGACAAAAACAAAACTTGTGCATGCATGAGAAAATAGCCTCTGCAAAATCTTAGTTTAATAGGTAATCATCTTCTGCCCCTGGCAGAGCGATGAAAATCATATTTTAATAGTCAAAAACGTATTTTTAAACCCTAGCCTAGAGTCATAAAATTTTGCGTGTGTGTTATTTCATGCTTAAGCAACGATATATATGCTATGGGAAATATATAAATGCATTATTTAAGACAAAGAGCCGATCTGAAAATATGTACATTATACATATTTTCAGATCGGCTCTGTCTTAAATAATGCATTTATATCATTGCTTAGGCATGACATAACACACACGCAAAATTTTATGACTAGGCTAGGGTTTAAAAATACGTTTTTGACTACTAAAATATGATTTTCATCGCTCTGCCAGGGGCAGAAGATGATTACCTATTAAACTAAGATTTTGCAGAGGCTATTTTCTCATGCATGCACAAGTTTTTGTCTCTATTAGAATATGGAAATCGAAAAAAATATAAAATCGATCCACCCTACTGTACAGTAATGTAGAAATGTGTGTGCACCTATTTTGGGTTTCCCATTTAAAGGTGTTTGTGGGGCAAGTGAAGATCATGAGTTTTTCAATACCTCACAGTACTATGGGGGGCACCAGTCGGCAGAGGAATCTCTCTAAATAGGGTTTGTAAGGACAGAGTACCCCCTAACCCAAGATGCTGCCTCCCTATATCCCACAACACCTTTGTTGAGCTGTGGGATCTATCACCCAAATGCACATATGAAATAAACTAGTACCATTCATGCAATAAAAATGGGCTTAAACACCATCACCAGATGTCCCTTGCAGACATCAAACTATCCAACCTTCTTTTGAAAGAATCAAGCGTATCTGAAGTCACCACCACTTCTGTCAGACTGTTCCAAAACTTAATTACTATTTGTAAAACTATGTTTTCTTAAATTTGTTCTACATCTTGGCTTAAATAATTTCATACTATGACCTCTAGTCTGATTATTGTGATCTTTAATGAAGAGACTTAAAATCTATCTTATCCAACCCTTTTATCCACCTCTATCATATCACCCCTTAACCACCACCATTTTTAATGAGAACATGCTTAGATACACCAGTCTTTCCTTATATGTCAATTGTCTTAGAGATGGGATCATTCTTGTTACTCATTTCTGTACTTTTTCCAGTTTTTCATCTTGTATCAAATAGGGACTATTAAATTGAATGCAGTATTCGAGGAGGGGTCTCACATATGAAATGTATAGTTGCTTTATAATACTGGGTGATTTGTATTCAATGTGTGTGTGCATGAGATTGAGTCTAGCATTTGCTTTATTTCTGATTATCATACAATGATTTGAGGGTTTAAGTTCATTTGTCACAGTGACACCCAAGTCTTTCTCTTTATCATCATTTTTAATCCAAATTCCATTCATATTGTATTCAAATTCTGGATATTTTGGCCCAATATGCATAACCTTGCACTTATCAACATTAAATTTCGTCTCCCACTTATCTGCCCAGGCTGTTACTCTAAGTCTTTTTGTATTGTCATTGCTCCTGCTACTGACTTAACATTATGGCCTAATTTTGTATCATCAGCAAATTTTGAGGTTTTACATGATAGGCCCTTCTCTAGATCATTTATATAGACAACAAAAAGTAGAGGTCCCAGAACAGACCCCTGTGGGACTCCACTCAATACGGGTCTCCTTATTTCCATTTAGATGAACTCTGTTTTCTGTTTCTCAGCCATTCTTCTATCCAATCAGCTATATGACCTCTTATACCATGGGCTCTAACTTTTACCACCAATCTTGCATGAGGAAGTATCAAATGCCTTTGCAAAATCTAAGTATACTATATCTACTGGCTCTTTATTGTCCAAATGCAATAGGACTCCATCATAAAATTCAATCAAGTTGGTTAGACAGACCTTCCATTTCAAAAGCCATGCTGGCTATCATTTATAAGGTTGCACTCTTCAAGGAACTCAGTAACTTTACCTCTAATGATACTTTCAGTAATTTGCAAATAATGGAGGTGAGGCTGATGGGTCTGTAGTTTTTTGCCAAGTTTCTATTTCCTTTTTTAAAGATTGGAGCCACATTTGCTTTCTTCCAATCCTCTGGAATTTCAGTACATATCAATGATTTATTAAAAATAATTTCTAGTGCCTGTGCTATATTCTTTTTGGCAGCTTTTATGACTATTGGATGCATTTCATCTGGCCCTGGAGATTTTTCCATTTTTAATTTATCTATTGCTTTTAAGATATCTTGTTTTGTTACCCTTAATTCATTTTTTTCTCTATCTTATCCTGGTAGTATAAGATCAGGAATATTATTTAAATTTTCATTTGTGAATACTGATGAGATGAGAAGTATTTGTTTAGTTCTTCAGTTATTTCAAGATGATCATCTATAGTTTTATCATCTATATGGAGGGGGCCAATTTTCTTTTTCACTCTACTTTTCAAATTGAAATGACTGAAAAACTTCTTAGGATTGTTTTTTGAATTCTTGGCTATGCTTTTTTCCAGGTCACATTTGCTATCTCTGATTACTTTCTTGCAAATGCTTCTTTTACTTTTATATATTTTGAAGTCTACCATTTTTAGTTCTTTTGAATTTATGAAATGCTCTTTTTACATTGCAGTTTATCTAAGGTTATTTTTTATTTTTTCCAGTTCTGATTTTACACTATGGGATATGCTTCCTTTGTATATTCATTATTATACTTTTAAATTTTTCCCACATACTAGTTACTATCTGTTCAGGCTGTAGAATATCTATCCCAATTTATTAGACACAGATCATTTACTAGTCCATTTATATTTCCTCTTTTAAAATCTTGAACTTCTACTTTATTTTCACTAGGTCTTGAATTACAAACAATATTAAACCGAAGGATACAATGATCACCTGAACCTAGTGTTTCTGAAACCAAGATATCCTCGAAAGTATCTAGATTATTTGTTAGAATTAAATCTAGAATGGCATCGGCCCTGGTTGGCTCCTTTACTAACTGGGTTAAACCATTCTCAATTATACAGTAAGAATCTCTCATTACTTTTTGGTGTTTGTAATATTTCCTAGTCTATATGCCTATAATTGAAATCTCCAACAATAATAATATTGCTTGTCATTACTTTATTTATTTCATCAATAAATTGATTTTCTACATACTTATTTTCTTCTCTACTTTTGGGGATTCCTCCAACTGAACATCCCTCAAGTGGTCTATAAATACCACCTATCCTGATTTTCCTGGCATTTTTATGCCCAATATCTATCCATACAGATTCAACTATTTCCTCTTTAACGGAGGTAACCAACTGGATTCAGATTTGTCTTGGCATAAATAAATACTCCACCACCCTCTGAATATTTACGTTCATAATAAAAAAGTTTATAGCCATCAATTTCATAAGTAATGGTATTATCTCTCTCACTAAATAGACTATTTGGTATCGTACTGAATTTTGTCCAAGTTTCAGTAACAATCATAACATCAGGATTTTCAATACCTATGTATGCCTTGAATTCATTTATTTTATCTCGGATACTTCTTGCATTTATATAGAAAATGACAAAGAACCCTTGGAATATTTTGCTTGTAATTTAGTCTGGTTCTTGTTCTGTGAATGGTATATTATTTGCATCTCTCTTACTTTCTTTATTGACCTTTTTCTTTTAAGTTTTGATTATATTTTTTATTAGTTTATTATTATCAAGAGTATTGGTATTTGGGCTAATATGAGTTTTATCGCACTCAGAATATCAAAAGCAAATATAATTATAAAATATTAAAGCATAATTTTCTCATCATTTTCATACAAGTCACTATGCTCACAGATGCGTACTTAACAAATTATATACATTTGAATATTATGATTTTTTTTTTTTTTTTTCCCGCCCTTCCAATATTTTGATTGGTGACATCATGAGAACATGATATATGAGCTAGATTTTTTAAGTTCTTAGGCCTTTTAAGTTGCTAGTCTACTTCTGTTAGTTTTTGATAGATGTTTGTGGTGATGACATGTGAACGGTGCGAATATTATTTTGAGGATTTAATATACTCTAGGCTAGGTTAGGTTAATACCAAAATACATTTTCCTAGTAATATTTGATGTGTTTTGCTTAGATTTTGACTTCCATTTCCCTTGAAAATGAGCCAAAATTCAAAGTACTATAACTTTGTTGGATCTCATTTCCGACGGAAATGGAGGTCATATTTGAACAAATCACATCAAATACTACTAGAAAAATGTATTTTGGTGTGTAAAATGACTGAGTTACTTAAAACACAATTACCAGTATTTGTACTAATTTGGCCTATTCCTTTAGTTTTTAGTCAATATGATACAATCTTTGATAGTAAATCAGTTCCTTTACTATTAAGGTGAATTCCATCTCTGTTATAGAACTTCTTTTTTTTTGAGAAATTTATTCCACAGTTCGATATATGTAATTTCCATGCTCTGACATAGTGTCTTAAGCCTACTATTTATATATAATGCTTGCGAGTACCACTTATTATTCTCATGTATCCTGGGAATTATACCTGTGATAGATGTTTTAAGGTTAGGTCTCCATTCCTTTAACTTTGTTAACCCAACCAAGTAAGAATACCTAAATATTCCCTGGGAATAGTGCAAACATGCAAAACAAAATGTGTATATATTCAGAGCATTAACTATATCATCATCATTCTCCATTACTTTCTAAACGGGCAATACTATTATTTTTTTGGGGTGTATTCCTAGCTCAAGCAGGCTAAGCTTGACACAAACTTTGGCTAGGGTGCGCGACTTACCAATAACTATTTTCAAATTAAGAGTATTAAAGGGCCTAACTTAAGAGTCTTTGAGACAACTACCTAAATACTATACTTTATGCTCAACCTCATTCGAAACAAAGTAAAAAAAAACAAACCTTTACTGCCCTCCTTTTCTGACATATTTATATCCTAACTCTACCCTGCCCCAAAATTAACCTAAACCTAATGCACCGATTTGCCTTCCCTAAAATTAAATTTTTTACTCTTTGCAAGTTTGCCGGGCGCCAAAATTGGTATTGCCAATTTGTCCGCAAAATTTCTTGCTAATTTTCTCCAAAATCTAGAGACATATAGGTAGTTTTGGTGTTATTCACTATGATCAAAGCCTACCTATATCTAGTCAGACCTCGCTTATACAAAATTTCATACTCTTGTGAAACCGAGGAAAAGCCAGAGAAACCATAAATTTACAAAAATAACACAGCTATGAAAATGTTGAGGTTTACATAAAATAGCAAGGAGCGTAACTAGCCCTTTTTAATGTGTAAGCACCGAGGTGTCAAGCACGGAGCTGGGGGAAAATGTAGACGGGGTCTGACCCCCCTTTCCACTGCTGAAAGAGAAAATTAAATACAGATTCCTGTAAATGGTCTTTGGTGCACTAAAAATTAGGAATTTGGGGTAGAAGTCAATGGTTATTTATCAACTGAGATGGAAAATTCACTTTTATTCAGAGCACAGGATAGAAACACAGTAATGGGACATATAGGGCATATCATACTTTTCCGAGTCCGAATTTCACTCTTGTTAATATGTATTTTTATGTAAAATTTAATTCTAAGAGGGGTTTCTTTTCTGCAACTTTTCCCAAAAATCGCGTTATCATGTTCAAAATTGCGGTTTTCTGTTCTTTGTTGAAATACCAAATATTCAATTGAACACCTCATATTTTTAACCCTTTGTCGTAATTTGTTGCCATTTAGACACATTAACTTTGTTTAACTCTTACACAGGTTTAATACATACATACATACATACATACAAAAAAAGTCTACTCAATTTGAATCTTTGTAACCATTTGGACGCAGAAAGCGAAGTTCAACATTCTCTCAATAGATGGCTCTGAGCAATTACGCCAGTTATAATTGTGAAGTAGAAGTGAGTGGACGCCATTTTTTTCGGCAAATGTTTTTTGTAATTTTCCTAAGTTTAATCACCATTATTATATTTGTTTTGACTATAATTTCATTCTAAACGTATTAAGGAAGCTCCCTGTTTATTTTGTTTAAGTAATATTTGTAATAACTGTGAAGAAAAGACTTTATTCAAAGTTTGTTTCGAAATGGACACAAAGTTTTCATACGGTCAATTTCTGTCTATGATAACACGTGTGTCCAATTGGACACATTAAATGAATTTTTCATTACGATTGTTTTTAAGTACTGTTATATATATATATATATATATATATATTATATATTATATAAGAGAAGAGAGAGAGAGAGAGAGAGAGGAGAGGGAGAGAGAGAGAGAGGAGAGTACTAACTACCACACACTAATTACCTTATTAGACCTTTGTTGACTAATGGACACATAAATTATTTCATTTAGTTAATGTTTTTACAAAAAAAGATTGCTAAAAATGCTTATATATACCTCCTATACATATTTCAAGTAAAACATGAACCTACGCTAAAATTAAATGGTACTGAATGCCAAATTCAGTTTTCTATTACCAAATTTAGGTTAATTTGGTAATTAAAAATGTCGGTTGGCAACCGTGATTATAACCAAAAATTATATTCCTTGTCTATATTTATGGCGAAAGAACACTAAACATACTGATATGAATTTGTTACAGATTGGACAAGAGCGAGAATAAGCACCGACTAGACGTGATGGCCTAATCTGCCCCCAAAACCAGAAAAATGTCAGGTTCAAAGCTCTCGGATGTTGTGGGCCCGGGGAAGGAGTTCATTCTCAGTGAGGTACCGACTTGGAGAGCCGTTCTTCAGAGAGAGATTCGTCTGCAGGAGGAAAAGTTCCTCATTCATGACATCCAAAGTTCTAAATACCCTATCCGAGAGATGACTGACGAGCTGGTTTCACTCGTGATGACTCAGTGGAGGAGGTCGAATGTAAAATTCTCCCCGCCTGTGACAATCACGGAAAAATCGCTCTCATATAAGATCTTGTTGAAATGGAAGGAGATGACAGACGTTGTCAACGGGAGAGTTAAGTCTGCTATCCAGGAGAAGAGGATGGCTGATCTGGATAAACTCTGTGAAGTCTGCGTTTACAAGCATCAGATCTTCTTGTGCGGCTCAGGGGGGAGGGGATGCTCAGGATGCTCCCTCAAGGCCCATGTGAACTGTAACTGTCCTTTGGAGGTGAAGATTCCTAAACTGGACCTTCAGTGGCTGTACTACCAGAGAGTGAAGACTTCCGAAGCTTCAGGAATCCAGATGTCTTCTGTAGACTTCGAAGACAGCAGGAGACAGATCAAAGCAGCGAAGAGGAAGGAGGCTGAAGAAGCTTCTGCTGTGAAGAGGAAGAAAGAGGAGGCTGCTAATGAGGAGCTTCTCATGAAAGACTTTGAGGAGGACGAAGAGCCAAACTTGGAAGAAGCTGCAAAAGAAGCCTCTGGCAATGCTGAGGCTACTGAAGCTCCTATGGACGTTCCCGCTGAAGTACCTGCCGAAACTCCAACTTCTGCTACACGAAACTACATGAAGATCCAAGGGACAGCTTCAGCAGTTTTGAGGCACAGGGTGGCAAATGTTCCGGCAGCTGCAGTTGCCACTGGCTTCCTGAAAGACCTCATCAAGGCCGGTCATCTTTCCAAAGACAAGGCTTACTTGGCCATAGATGGCATGAAAGTCTGGAGGGCCAAGGAGGAAGTAATGGCCTCATCAGTTGAAGCTCTCACGCAGAGGTCAGAGGAGGAGAAGATCTCTGGGATATTCTTTGATGGCAAGCAGGATAGGAACACAAAGGTGTTGAAATATGACGAAGTGACAGGGAGATTTCATCCTGGCAAAGTGATCGAGGAGCATTACACTATCATGTGGGAGCCTCAAGGAAAGTACCTGAGGAAGGAGAAAAGCCTGCTCATAAGATCGCTCATGGCCTGCATGAGTGGCTTCTGGATCACGGAGCTGACGAGAGCCTTGTAATGATTGGAGGAGACTCTACCAACACCAACATGGGGTGGTCTGGAGGCGCTATAGCCCTATTGGAGAAAATGCTGGGTCGCAAGTGCCACTGGATGATCTGTCAGCTCCATGTGAACGAGCTCCCTCTGAGGCACTTAATCATCAAGTTGGACGGCCCTGTAACTCCCCGGTCAGGCTTCAGTGGGCCTATTGGAAAACTTCTTGAGAAAGTGAATGAACTTGAGGTCAACTTCAACTTCAAACCAGTGGAAGGAACTGAAGATATCATACAATAGAGCTGCCAGTAGTGATAGTCAAATCTCTCTCCACAGACCAGCACAACTGCTATCTTCTGATCAAAGCCATCAAGTCAGGAAGTCTCAGTCCACAGTTGGCTGGTCTCAAGTGCGGACCTCTAAACCAATCCAGGTGGCTCAGTACTGCACAGGCCATCTTGCTGTTGTGGATGGAGCACGGACTGAAGGGGGAGGTGTTGAGGAGGCTCGAGGTCCTCGTGAAGTTCTGCCTTAACTTCTACTTCAAAATGTACTACGACATCAAAGTGAAGCACCACCTCAAATTTGGTTCTGCCAAGTTTTTTCAAGCCTGAGGCTTCTGAGGAACCAGACTACCGAGTTTAGGAACATCATCTCTGCTGCATTGATAAGAGGAGCTTACCACGCACATCCTGAGAACATCCTGGCTTCATTCTTGTGCAGTGAGGATGAGCATCAGAGAGCATTTGCTGTGAGCCAGATAGAGAAGATCAGAGAAGGAAGAGACTTTGGTGATACGACAGTGAGGCCCCATAAAAATCCCAAAGTCAATCTGCAAGCCACTTCACCTGAGGATCTCATCAACTGGGAATCAGGGAATATTTACGAGCCTATTTTCACCTGCAAGGTGACCTTGACTGAGCTCGAGGATCTCAGGAAAACTCCACTCAAAGTGGACGCTTTCTCTGTTCATACTCAATCCTGCAAGAGAGCTGTACCGGAAGTCTCAACTGCTTCCCAAGCTGTGTACGGTAACGAGAGGAGAGATGGGTGGGTGAGAGCCAGGATAGACCATCGAGAAATGCTCCCAGTGTTCAGATCGAAGCAGGACATAAGAGCTTTTCAGGTTCGAGTGGCTGATGAAGAGGCTGAAGCCATCGTTAATGCTCATAAGAGCTGAAAGTCGTCATAAGATCATAATATAAGATCTTATGAGGCCACGCTTTTCAGGGATCCAGGAAGAACAGGCGTGTAAACCTACACGTGGAGGTGGCAAGTCTCCCGCTACTCGATCAGAGTAGAGCTGGTGAGCCGCGCCTATTCTTTGAAGAAAAACTTAAAATTCTTAAGTTTTACGTGAAATCTAAACATTTTTTCAGCACCCAGAGGTGTTGAAACACGCAAGAAAGCAAGGATGAGGTCAGAAAAGCAGCTTTTAGGCTAAATCATATACAGAACAGCTGCGCGCTTTGGTTTGGGTGCCCTGAGGCTGCGTTAGGCAGCCTTCAAATCAGAAAATCGCGATTTTGACCATGAAAATGAGATTTTTCGGAAAAGTTGCAAATAATGAACCCACCTTAGAATTAATTTTTACATAGGAATACACATTAGCCACTCTGTTTTTCCAAAATTTCAACCCTGAACCCAGAGTATGATATGCCCTATTGGGACAAACAAACAAACAAACACTTTATTTCAGACTCAACAGGTACAAACATTATATAAGCGGTCCATAGAAGATTAAGAGATAGTTGTCAGGAGCACTGACTAAGTAGGCCAATGAATCAGTGTGCATAATGAACATGCAATTGCTTACGCCAATGCTTCCAGATTTGAGATTTATAAAATATATTGGAGACCATTCCACTAACCATGGCTTCTATTATCTTATTGACTGACTCACCAAGCCTAGTGATAAATCTAAATACAAAATTGCGAATGACACTGGTACAGTTAGGCACCTTGTTGACTACAAACAGCATACTGACACTAGAAGGAGCACCATTTATAAATCTTGGAGTTATTAATAAACTCCTAAAAATATTATTATATGCAACATATAATTTTCTCAAATTATACATCCTATAGTTCCACCACAAATGAGCTGTATACATTGGAGTACAAAAAGTTTTGAACAAAATCAACTTAACATCTAATGTACACATGAAATTTTCTAACCAAAGTATTTCCTTGAGCATATAATTGTCTACATTGCCTTAGAATATCACAGTCCTCGAAAGACTATAAGTTAGTATGTGGCCAAGATACTCTGGGTCACTTCTGACAGCACAATACGGTCCATACCATTCAACTGAAATTCAGAAAATTTTATATACTTGTAGGCTTGGGTGTGTCACTTTTGGACTTTTTTGAAAAGTTATGGTGCTTACCTCTTATATTGTGACAAATTGACCAAAAACCATCAATAAACCAAACAAAAGACAATCGGGTAATATTTAGGGTCACCTCCCCATTTGAAAAATAAGCCCCCTATTCACACAAAAAATGGTGATTTTTGGAGATATTTTTGGTCATAGTTTCCTTACTAATCATCGTATTTCAAAACTTTTGCTACCAAAATGTAGAGAATAATAATGCGCTTCAATTTGAATAGTTTTTATTAACCTTTGCGTTAAATTTATTAAATTTTTTATATCTCTTTGGTCATTTTGATGCATTTTCTAAGAGAAAAATGCTGCTGTTTTAATCTTTGGAAGATGTGAAATGCAATAAAATATTATCTTATATACTTTAGATGTCACCGCCATCCACAGAGCATCATCCCAATGCAGCTCTGCGGCGATGGGCTTTGAAAATATAAATAAAAAAATCAGATGGGCTTAAATGAGCAACACTTTTTTGGTTTAGAGATTCAAAGTGGGAACAACTTTGCATATGTTTAGTAGATTAAAATTAGTAAATTTTGCAAAAAAAGAAAAAAATGACAACTGTAGACTTAAATTTTTATTAATCTAAAAAAATATGCAAAGCCCCATCGTTTTTTTAATTTTTTGTTATGAAATACAAACACAAAACAATTTTAATCAAATAGAAACAAAGTGCTATTCTTGAAATTATAATGAAAAATTGTAAATGAAATGAAATTATAAATGGAAAGAAACTACAAATTCAAGAGACCTTGTTTGGAAAACTTTGGGAAAACACGCCTGTTTTCCTCTACAACTTGAAGCAATGCCTGAAATTCACCTTCATCCCTACATGAGCCATGAAAATCCTGCAAAAGTTTGATACCCCTTTCTGCAGTGTCATTGACAACCTTAGTTGAAGAGAGTATTCGCTTCATCCGTTGAAAATCATTGTTGCTGTCCCACGTTACAGCTGGAGTCCTATCCAATCTCCCGTTGAACCAAGGACTTTGAATACAAACCATGAGTTTGGACCAACTATGATAATTGCTGAATTTTAATTCGTTCTTTTAGGATGGGAAATATCGGCTTACCCTGTTTGAATTCTGGTGGTTGATTGAAGGAAGAAAGTTTTTTGGCCACCTTCTCCTTTTCACTATGAGGTAAACTTCCAAAGAGAGAAAGGGTTACAAGTTCTTCAGATAGGTACCAGTAATAACCTTTTAGTGTTGAGGGCAGCTTCCGCTACTTCCATGTCAATCTTTTTGTACTGAACTAATTCGTTGTATAGGAGGAAGTCATTTTCAGGAGCCTCAAGTGGGTTGGTGACTGATAGCCAGTACTTGGAGTAGATCAGTGATGTAAACAAGCATACTCTTTCCAGCTTTTTTATTGTAACATTATCATATCCGGCTTGGTTTGAAAATGCTAACATCTTATTCGTATACAATATGACAGCCATCCATCTGGCGTGAAGGAGAGCTCCTGGCTTGATCCAGTGTATTCCTCTGGCAGGAATTCCTCCTAAAACGAGCATAGTTGTTTCAGCTACCTCTTTGTAATCATCCCTGGGAAGGCTCTGATTATCTCTGAGGAAATCTGTCATAAAATCTATGACGCATTTTTTCAGGTCCTTGAGATGTCTGTCATTGATAGATAGCTGTTTGAAGGGTTGCTTAGTATCTAGCTTCTTCCATGTAGCATCTCTAAAGGTCTTGAAAGATTCGTTTTCGGGTGAAGTAGATTTTCCAAATACCTTTAGATACGCTGCTGACAAAATTTGTTCTGCCATATGGTGGCGACAAGCGAGCCATAATAATTTTTTTCCAAAGAGGTCTTCCAGTACTTTACAAGCCCCTTTTATCCAGCCAGTATTGGCTGAAGTAGTATCGAATACCATTCCGTAAATCTTATCCTGTAATTTCCATTCTTGGATTGTGCTAAAAACAGTACAAGCTTGTGTCGATCCAGTTGAGACACCGATATCGAGTATCGAGAGAAGTTTCTCAACATTCTCTCCCGATATAAGTATTGCCAATCGATCCCGCTTTCCTCCTGAAACATTCAGTATCATTTTGCTGTCCCAGTGGACTACACAATATTGAGGTGGGTTGAACGACTCTTTAATAGTGTCAGCAGTAGCTTTCCTCGACTTCTTCGCAGCTTGCGCAGAAGTACTTTTCGATAATGACATCTCTTTCAAATCTAGCCCACATTCAGCTGCTGCCACAGATGCAAATGTCGAGCGTTGTCCGAATGATAGTCCTAAAGGATCAGCTGTATTGGATATTAATGTTGACTGTAGTAACTTAGGACGTTTTGATGGTCCTGGGCTCGGAGTAAAATCATCTTCATCATTACTTGAGTCCACTAACTCGCCTTCAGATGATTCAAGTTTGTGTGTCTTCTTCTAATGCCTTTCGCTCTTTTTCTTTCAATTTTCTTCGTTCTTCACCTTCTATTCCAGCAGTCTTTTTGATCAGTTTGGCTACATAAGCTTTATCGATCGGACCCAGAGAATATATTCTAGCACTTCGCTGATCTTCCAAAAAGCGAAGATCCTCATTCTTCTGTTGTATAGTTCTCAATCTATCATTTTGGATCTCATAATCTCATTACATACATTTTCAGTTGATATATCAAATAAGTTATCTAAACGACACAGAAAAGATGTTTTTGGGGTTTCATAACATTTCTTCTTTATAAAGGGTGATCCAGAGAAATGGGACCCAAAAGAAACCCCTGTAACTCTTAAAGTATAAGTCCTTTTATAAAATCATACGCATCATTCGAAAGAGGATAGTTACAAGTTTGTACAGGATTGTATAGGTTTTGACAAGACAATACAAGACAAGATAAGATACAAAACAAAATAAAAGTGTTAGTTAAAACTAACCCTTCAAGATGACTGCATGGACTGTGGAACAGCTGCGTTTCATAACTGAGCAATATTATGAGCATGGAAGAAGTGTAGTTTCAGCTCAAAGATCTTTCAAGACAAATTTTCAGATGTCAAAATCACCTTCTAAGAAAGTAATCCGTCGGTGTGTCAGAAATTTTTCCCTAACTGGCAGCATTGGAAAAAGAAAACCAACTGGAAGAGTGCGCACAGCAAGGATAGACGAGATCATTAACAGAACTCATGAAATTGTACAGGATAATCCTAACATAAGCATCAGACGTGCTTCTCAGCTGTTAGGAGTTGGATATGCAACAACACACCGTATATTCAAGCAAAATTTAATGCTCTTTCCATATAAAATTCAAACAGTGCAACAACTAAACGATGGAGATTTCGCACGAAGACGACAATTCTGTCAATGGATCCAACAGAAGGTAAATGACACCACCAATTTTCTAGCAACTTTGATTATGTCAGACGAAACCCATTTTCACTTGAATGGAACTGTAAACAAACAAAATTGTCGTTTCTGGGCAACAGAAAATCCATTGAATATTACCGAAGTCCCGTTGCATAGTCAGCGTGTAACTGTTTGGTGTGGTCTTACTGCTCTGCAGATCTCATCATAGGGCCGTACTTTTTCGAGGATTCCACCGGAAACACGGTCACTGTAAATGGTGATCGCTACGAAAAAATGTTGACCGATTTCCTTATTCCTAAATTAAGAGATCTTTGTCTAGAAAAACCACTGGTTCCAACAAGACGGAGCTACCTGCCATACCACGAGGAACTGCATGGCAGTTTTGCGTCAAACGTTTCCAGGCGAGTTAATCTCAAGATTTGGAGACGTTGAATGGCCCGCAAGGTCTCCGGATTTTTCTCTCCCTTAGATTATTATCTCTGGGGATATTTAAAGAGTAGGGTCTACAGAAATAACCCAACGACCTTGCAAGAATTGAAGGCCGCCATCACAAATGAGACACAGGCCATACCACCGCACACTCTTGCAAAAGTGATGCAGAACTTACAAGCGAGAACACTGGAATGCTTGGCAACTAATGGAGCACATTTGAAAGGAGTCATTTTTAAAAAATAAATATTTCATAATAAACTTGTAACTCTACTCTTTCGAATGATATATAGTTTTTATGAAAGGAATTAAATATTAAGAATATTTGGCTTTTTTTTATGGGTCCCATTTATCTGGATCACCCAGTATTTTTACCCAACTTCTCATGCTCTTTTATCAAATCCCACAACATTTTTTTGGGGTCCTTTCTGCTTTCTAACGGATTTTGATGGTATGCCAGCCATAATCCACACCTTTTCTACCTTATCTAATACTCTCAAAATATTTTCTTCCTTTAACACATTGTCGCTTTTCATTTGATCCCTTCTCAAGAAGAAAAAGTGACTGAGAACTTCACTATTCGTTGGAAGCATGCTTCCTTCTCTTGCACATATGTCTTCCACTAACTTTCCCAATAAAGAATCATATTTTCTTAGGTCTGTTCTTAATATTGGCTTACTGTTAGCCATGACTATTGACTAATTTTAATAAACTATGAAATTAAGCAAATCTATAATAGAATTCTGAAAGAAAAGCAAATTTATCATACATTTGGTTATATTTGCATACTTTTTGTAGATAAAACCTGGAAATACTGTAAATAAATGTTATAGAAATGAAAACAGAGGGAAAAATTTCATAAGGTCCACTCAAATATCAGCACCGTATACGACTAAAATAGTTTAAAACATTCACAATAAGAGGATACCGTTATTCTCTACATTTTGGTAGCAAAATCTTTGAAATACGATGATTAGTAAGGAAACTATGACGAAAAATATCTCAAAAAATCACCATATTTTGTGTGAATAGGGGGCTTATTTTTCAAATGGGGGCAGAGACCCTAAATATTACCCGATTGTCTTTTTGTTTGTTTATTCATGGCTTTTGGTCAATTTGTCACAATATAAGAGGTAAGCACCATAACTTTTCAAAAAAAGTCCAAAAGTGACACCCTATTGTAGGCCTTGGGTCCTCAATCATAATATGACTATTAGCAGGACAAAGTAGTGTATTTTGGAACTTGTAATAATTAATATTGCCCTTTTCCATGTTATAATTATAATAGACTATTATAATGATAAATGACTTCTTAAGAACTTTATTTAAAATATCATGAATTTCCAATTCAATGTGTAAGCACATGCTTTTTTGATTACACCTATCTACGCTTCTGATAGCCAAAGAGACCAAATTTGTGAAGCTGCACTCAAACTCTGAGTGGTTCGTGAGCTCAAGGTAAATGTTAAATCTCACTTACGTATCTGTTAAAAATCGTTTGTATGAAATAATTTACATGTTTTAATACGACTGCAGAACGACTAGATATAGGTAGGCTTCGCTATGATCTACATTCTACCAGATTTGTTGGAAGCTTGTATGCAGCTAACTTACTATGAAAATACTAAACACAGTTTACCTCGTAAGTTATAGTTCTCTCATTAATTCTCCATTCTCCGCCTCTTACTGACTATCTTCAATCCCTCTCTCTTCGCTGTATTGTTGCTTCACCCTCTCTATTATAACGGACACTGCTCTTTTGAACTTTCTAACTGCATGCCTTTAGGAGAGCACGGAGTACCACACTTTTTACACATTCCCATTTGTTTTCTGTCCAATTTTCTAACGCAAGGGTTAATCCGTATTTTCACTCTTTCATCTACTTTACCGGTCAACTCTGCGACAATGTTACTCAGTTAAACAATACCGTTCCTATAAGGTTATAGTACAGTAATAAAGGTTCTGTCTCGTGTGTGGCGGGGAAGGAGTGAAAGCACGACACGAAGGACTTCTTCTTAGGTTGAGCCCCCCAATGGAAATTATGTTACTACGCCTATGGCCCTATGTAAAGTAACATCCTTTGCAGACGATATAAGAATCAACAGAAAAATCAGTAACGCAGAAGTGAAGGCCCTACAAAGGGACACAAAAAGACCATACAAATGGTTAGAAGACAACAACATAAAATTTAACACTCAGAAATTTCAGTTCTTGAGATATGGAAGAAATGAGGAGCTAAAACAAACAGCATATTATGCCCCAGATAGACAAGAAATTCAGAGAAGCAAGAAAGCAATAGATTTAGGGGTTATAATGACCGACGATGCAAAATTTGGAACACAGAATCAGATAGCGATGAAGGGAGATATCAATTTTTTTCACTCTAACGATTTTTTGACATTTTCCGAGTCGCGAAACTTTATCGACCGCAAAGGTTAGTTATTTTTCTGTCGATTAGTGAAGGTTAGGTTAGGTTAGGTTAGGTTCACTTTAGTGAAGGTTAGGTGTTCGTTTCAGTGAAGGTTAGATTAGTTTAGGTTATGTTCGTTTTAGTGAAGATTAGGTTAACCTAACCTAACCTAACCTTCGCTAAAACGAACCTAACCTAACCTTCACTAAATCGACGGAAAAATAATTAACCTTTTATTGTGGCGGTGGATAAAGTTTCGCGATTTCTCGCAAAAACTAATGCAGGATAGTCTTATGGTCTCTGTTTTTTTTTGTTTTTTTTTGTTACCAGCTCTCAAAACCAGAGTTTCTCGGAAAATGTCAAAAAATCATTAAAGTAAAAAAAAAAAATCGATATCTCCCTTATTTTTTAAAAACATAAGGTCTAGTTTTTTTTTTTAAATTCATCAAATCATATGTACTAACGACTGGTACGAATTAAAAAAAACTGAATTCGGAGGCCGTGCATCTCCGAAATATTGACCTTACAAAATGTCTTACCAATTGAAAGAACAATGAGAATAAGATGAAAATAAAAATAGTGATATGGCTGCACCAGTACTAAGGGCACCTATGAAAACCATTACAACTACAAATTTGGAAGTACAATGTATACGATAAAGACTTAAAATAGAATTTCAATAAAAATAAATTAACCATGATCTATTTACAAAAACAAAATTTGTTTTTAGAGGCATACACATCATTCAAAGAGGGTACTTGCACTTGAAAAAAAGGCACTTGCAAGAAATTGAAGTGGTGGGGGGGGGGGATCCAGACGTCGCCGACCCGTCACTCTAGATCCGCCCTTGGATAGGTATCGAGAACCCTTCAAAGAAAGGACAAGAAAATAATGATTCCCCGGCTGAAAACACTGATCATACAAAAATTTAAATACTGCTCAATCTTAATGCCCCCATACAAAAACAGGAGAAATTAATAAACTAGAAGAAATTCAGAGATTTTACAGCCAAGATTGATGGCTACAAAAAACTCAACTACTGGGAAAGACTTCATAAATTAAATCGGTACCTACGTATTAACGGGGGGGGGGGGGCCACCACATATTGATGATTGGTTAGGTTAAGTTGTAATATTTTCGTTAGTTGAAAATTTCTAATACATCATATTTTTTAAAATATTTTTTTATACAATTCTCTGAAAATCATTAATTTTTTTTAGGAAATTTTCAACTAAAGAAAATATTACAACTTAACCTAACCAATCATCAATATGTGGTGGCCCCCCCGTTAATACGTAAGTACCATTATATCTATATTCACTGGAGACACACACACATCATAATTTACACGTGGAAAATGATCGAAAAACTGGTACTAAATCCAATTACCATCCACACAACACTGGAAAATAGGAAATGTAGAATGTGTAGTGTTCCCAACCTAAAGGCCAGACAAGGGACACCCTCAAATTTAAAAGAAAATAGCTTGTTTGTCGGGGGCCAAGACTATTCAACTTGTTTCTGAAGGAGATCAGGAATATTACTGGTGTCAATGTAGAATTCTTCAAATGAAGAGTAGACGCCTTGCTCAGGATGGTACAAGATGAACCGGGTGTGTCTGACTTTGTGCGATGGAGATTGCAAGCGAGCAACTCGCTCCTCCTTGGTTCCACTAGTTTAAAGTGATTATATTTTTAGGAGCAAAAAGCGGGACATTTTCTATCTTTACGTTAATTATATTGCGTGTTTGCAGTTATAATGTATATATGTTACGGCATGCGGGAGGTGCCCCTTTGGAGCATTGGTTTCTGCGCGCATGTAGAGGAATTACGGCATTTGTTTGGGTGAGGCCTGTGGTGTAGTGGTTATCACATCTGACCGGCAATCGGAAGATCCCGGGTTCGATTCCCGGGTGGGTACCTCATTTTTTCATTTGTTTCGTTCTTTCGCTCTCATCTTGCGCGGATAATTCTCCTATACAAAGCGTCGTTCTTTACGTTAATTATACTGCGTGTTTGCAGTTATAATATATATATATATATATATATATATATATATATGGAACATAATTATTACTTCACTGCTTGTATTTTTCTCTTGAGTATATAATTATGAAAAGAATTAACTCAACTGAGAATGACTTATATCTATGACATACCAATACACAATATTATCGTACTTGCTTTTCAATTCCCGTACTTTTCAGTAGATGAAATCTCCTGAAGTAACTCCGGAGTTGATTTCAACATAGTGTAGAACTCCATACAGGTTTGATTGAAGTTTATTTTAGTTAAAAGTAAAGCTTTTAGAGTTGAGACTTTCAGTTGTGCTTTCTCAACGTCTTATTCATTTGAAAGAAAGCACGTTCAGTCGAAGCATTAGTTCCTGGAAGACAGAGTATGAACTGAACTAATGCTGACATTCGTTGATGATTGACATCTCTGGCCTTGAAATGAGTGAATACTTCCACCCAGCCCTGGTCTGTTGATAATTTAGACGCATTCCACTCTGCTACTTTCTCATCACTAATGTACTTTGCAAAACACGTGAACTCATCAAATAATTCAGTGTCAAATTTGGGGTCAAATAGTTGTTTTTCAGCAGCAAAATCCATTGTTTTCTCAACAACTGACCACTTTGGAACTTGTTTTAATAAAGCCCACTGCATACACTCAACGTTTGGCAAGTGACCCGACCACTGATCCAAGTACTTAATACATGTGTCATAAAACTCAACTAATATTTTCTTTACAGATAAGGAATCATTAGAATCAATCAACCCATCTTGTTCAAGTTTGTTTAAAGACTCCTGACTGAGAGTGGCACAAACACATTATCTTTCTTTGATTGCAAATTATCTTTCGGATCAGAAATTGCACTCATCACTTCCACAGCTGATATATGTTCACCCTCAATCTTTAAAACCACTTGGTGAAAGGTGGCTGCTTGACAGTGCACAAAGTTGAGCCAGATCTCTGATTGTGGGTTTTCAAAAACGTTTTTCAGTATCACTGGACACTTGCTTTGGCTCAGAAAGTATGATCTTAGACCAGGAAACAACTTGAGTATTCTTTCAACTGCAGGCATTAATGCCAACCACCTTGTTTTACTATATCCCAGTAACTGTTTATATTCAATGGCCACAAAATCACAAAACTCTTTCAGCTCTTCTACTCGAACAGTATAGATGTAGAAATATGAATATATTTTTACAACCACTGTTTCCACATTAATTGGCAGACAGTCACTGGCAGACAGTCATTGGCAGACTGAACAGCATTATGTACTATATATGCAAAACAAACAATCCCAATTAGTTCTCTACTAATGTAGTCATTTAGCTTCCTGAAAATGTTATTCACTCCTTTTCTTGCAGCACCACCAAAATTACAGTTAGTGTTATCACCACAGAAAGCAACTAATTTTCTGCCCAGGTCATGCTCTTCAATAATATCAATTAAATATTTCACCACAATATCTGAGCTTTCTCCAGGCTGAGATTTAAAGTCAATAAGCTTCACTTGAGCACCTTCATATGGCTGAAAGAAGCGAATTAAAGCAGGAAACAGCTTGATGTTTCCATGGTTGCTTGCATCAGTTAGCAATGTTATGCAATGAGCATCCTTTAATTGTTTTTTTAATTCTGTTTCAGCATATGGTGCAAATACATTTGAAACAATCGCTTCGCACTTTGTTCTGGCACATGAAAATTTTGGTTCAAAGCGTGTTTTCCAAATTTTTGTTGCACAGTCAGTAGATCTGAAGCTTTGATTTTCCCTGACTGTATGGTAAGCCCACAAATCCTCAGCAGCAGCTACTTCTAAATCCTTATTACTAGGCGTCACACTTTTAAAATAATCACTCATTTTTTTACTAGATGAAGCACCGATATCAACCGATTTGTTTCTTTTTGAGCCAAGATGCTTAGTAATATCATTAATCCCACCATGTCCAATGCTGAAGTCACTTCTACATTTCTCACCCCGTACATCACTTTCTGTTGTTGTTTTTGTAATAAATGGATATTTAGACTGCAGATGTGCATTAAATGTACACTTTCTTTTAGTTTTAGACATTTTCTGTTGTCAAACTAGGCCTACGACCTTAAGTACAATACAATTAATAACTTTCCTTATCCTTCAAACGAAAAAGTTTAACCTAGCTGCAAAAGAAAAAAAAAGGATGCAGGGCTAAAAATTAATTAAGGTTATTAATTAAGCAAACATAAAAAACATAAAAGCGTTACACTACAACACAACTTTACACAGAGGCCGCTAATGAAACACTGAAACGCTAGTCGGGAATCACGGCACTGCCGCATGGCGACATGTATCGTACCAGTTCAGTTTGCAAGTTAGTATTTAGATTTGGAATTCGGAATGTGGCATAATTCTATTAATTCATAAAGGACATCTAATGTCTAATGTAACAGTAATTTTAATAAAGCGGGACATTTATGAAAATTTGCTCCAAATGCGGGACATTTTCGGGACATTTTGAAAAGAGGGACACATGTCATAAATTCGGGACTGTCCCGCCAAAATCGGGACTCTGGTCACCTTACACTAGTTTGACCTTCGTATGAAGAGAGACCGACATATCTAACATACACCTTAAACACTTGGGCCCACAAGGAATACTAGCTTTCACAAGTATCAGCACATATTCATACCAACACTGTATTATTCCTGACATATGGAAACAAGGTAAAATTATTACACTACTCAAACCAAACAAAAATTCAACAGAACCAGCTTCCTATAGACCCATTACTTTACTATGCACACCTTCCAAAGTAACAGAAAGACTAATCTTACAAATCACCAACCCACACATTCCACTATCGCCTCCTCAACATGGATTCAGACCTCACCACTCAACCACGACATTACTCACTAACCTCACGCAGCACATCATGGATGGCATCAACTCCAGACGACCAGCTCAACGTACACTATTAGCAACAATAGACATTAGTAAAGCATTTGATGCTATCCCACGCTTCCCTCTCATAAACAAAATACTCAACACAAACATGCACAATAACACCAAAAGGTGGCTGAGCAACTATCTTTCAGGAAGATACTCACATGTCACATTTAATGGCAAGTCATCCAAAAACAAGCTTTTTCCGAACGGGGTCCCTCAAGGCTCTGTTCTCTTACCAACACTGTTCAACTTATACATGCATGACATTCCGACACCCGTAGATAACAAGCTTACCTTATCATCATATGAAGATGACATCACTCTAACATCTACCCACAACAACATCGACACCGCTACAAATAACCTACAAACATACATAAACAGTATACAAGACTGGCTCACACACAATCGACTCAAAGTAGCGCCCACAAAATCAACCATCACCTTGCTGACAAGCAACACAAAAAAACACCAGGTAATTCCACAGCTTACACTAAACAACATCAACATTCCACACACTTCACAGGACCAAAATACTTGGGGTCACATACAACACATCATTATCGTTTGCAAACCACATTCAGGACATTAAAAACAAATGTACGTCAAGACTTAACACGCTTAGGGTACTAACAGGCACAAACTTTGGACACCAGCAGGAAACAACATCATTCATATACAAACAATATATTCGCTCAGTTGTGGACTATGCTAGCCCATGCTGGGCACCCATTACCTCAAACACACACATAAACACCTTACAGACAATACAAAACAACGCACTTCGTATCATTACAGGATGCACTCAAACAACACCAATAGAACACCTGCACACAGAAACAAAAATACTGAAAGTTAGGGAACATTTAGACATGAGGGGAACACAATTCATGGCAGCAGCGACAACTAACCCACAACACCCTTGCCACTACATGTACAATCATGCATCAACACCTCGCACCATTAAGGTAACACCAGAGAGATATTATAACCAAATACTCCATTCCATACCACGCCCCACAGACATCACACAGTACAGAAAACACATACACACACACCTAACCCACAAAGCACTGACACGACGGTGCAAAGCCGCCACCCATTAACAGGTCAGAGATCAGCCTGAGCAGATCGGATCGAGTTAACTTAGCACGATTCCGATGTGGACATCACCCCAACTTACAGACATATAAACACAGACTAGACAACTCCACCGACGACACCTACCACCTGTGCCAGGACACACCAAAAACAATTGAACACATTATGACAGACTGTACCGCTCTAGCATAACAACGAACACAACACAACATCACTAGTGCGCTGAACCTCTGGTCCACTCCGGAGAGGGCGATCGGTTACCTGCGTGCCGCCGGCTTGCTCGATCAGGGTGGCTGATCGGCTAAACAACAACAACAAGAGAGACCGACGCACGGAACTGCTTCGAGGTTACAATATATATATATCGTACTAAATTATCTTACGCGTACGAATTTGTCGGGTGAATTCGTCGGCCAAAAATTAAGACATCTCCCAAGCATTCAGAACAGTTTTTTTTTTTTTTTATCTTAGTACTTTTGAGCCTTTCAGGTTCTCAACTTCATATTGTAGAGGATGTTCAGAGTTCATAGAGTCCTAATTAGAACATAAGAAATTTTTATAGTGGGCTCACTAGCGGCCACTTCGGCCCATCGAGGTGGCTTCACTATGTAAAAACTGCCTGTACATTGGCAATAACCAATTCTTACAAAACTAATTAAGTGTCAATTTAAAACTAATTAATTATCAATTTAAAACTAAAGATAGAATCTCTGGATCCAGAGGATCAAAGTCATAACAGGCTACTATCCACAAATATGTTACACACCATATCTATTTATAACTGACCTGCAAATATATCAGATCCAAAGAATCCAGTCAATTTCATTATGGTACCCATCAATACCAGTACCGTGCCAACCAAAAATAAGTCACGGTCCATATCAATTGCGGACCAAGTCACAATTTACATCCATATACATTACAATATATATACTTAGGAGGAAAAGTGTAGGTGTGGCTGTAAAGACTGTACAGTAATGTAGAAATGTGTGTGCACCTATTTTGGGTGTCCCATTTAAAGGTGTTTGTGGGGCAAGTGAAGATCATGAGTTTTTCAATACCTCACAGTACTATGGGGGGGCACCGCTCGGCAGAGGAATCTCTCTAAATGGGGTGTGTAAGGACAGAGAGTATCCCCTAACCCAAGATGCTGCCTCCCTATATCCCACCAACACCTGTGTTGAGCTGTGGGATCTATCACCCAAATGCACATAATATATATGAAATAAACTAGTACCATTCATGCAATAAAAATGGGCTTAAACACCATCACCAGATGTCCCTTGTAGACATCAAACTATCCAACCTTTTTTTTGAAAGAATCAAGTGTATCTGAAGTCACCACTTCTTCTGTCAGACTGTTCCAAAACTTAATTACTCTGTAAAACTATGTTTTCTTAAATTTGTTCTACATCTTGGCTTAAATAGTAACTTAATAGTAACTTAATAGTAACAACCTAGCATAATGTAACCTATTTGAACGTACTACAAAGCTGTTATGGACTCTGTCTCTGAGCACTGTCTGGATAATAAAGTTTTGCTTGGTATTGTTTCTTGTTTATAGGGAAGTTAAAATTTGTTTAGGGGTTTAAGTTGCTGTTCATGGTCATGAATGTGGTTGGCATAATGTGAAAAGTGGAGTACCACAGGGATCAG
This sequence comes from Bathynomus jamesi, assembly GCA_023014485.1. NCBI lineage: Eukaryota > Metazoa > Arthropoda > Malacostraca > Isopoda > Cirolanidae > Bathynomus > Bathynomus jamesi. Next base: position 767,382 of record JAJOZX010001132.1, on the reverse strand, counting down.
TGTTAGCTCTACTACTCTTTCTATTTAAATGATTTAGAGACAGGAGTAGGTAGTAGAGTTTTTAAATTTGCAGATGATACAAAAGTAGTTGGTAACATGGTAAAAATTTTATATTGGGCACATAGGGTTCCTTCGGCCCATCTGGGTGTCTCCACTGTTAATATAAACAAACTGTTAATACAGTTACATGCAAAATTAAGATCCAATTGATCTCTGCAGATTGTCACACATCTACTAGCTGTACATTAACTTCAAAACTTTGGATCTTGTGGATCATTCATCAATACCATTACTGTACTAATTGTAGATATCACATGATTATCTTACCTTGAAGTGCTTCTGCCTCAAGGGTGCGCTGCTCCCACGAAGTCCACTCAGCACCTGCTGAGGTGGGGTCATGATGGGGTTGCCACCCTTATTTTCTCTTGCTCCTGCCATATGATTTGGTCCCCTATTGAATTTGTGGGGGCTGGTTTGGCAGAGGAGTATCTTGGCACTGTGGGTTGGTCGGGTATGTTGGCTAAAAACATGTCCAAGTGTTTTTTAAAAGTATCTACTGGCACTGCACTTATATCTCTAAGGTACTGAGGCAAGGAGTTAAACAGGCGAGAACCCTGCCTAGAGATACTATTATATTGAAGGGTTTGAATCCTTCTCAGGCTGTTTGGTGGTAGGTGATATTTTTGATACATTTGACACATTCTGCCAGTTCTTGTTAAGGTGGGCACAATTGGTTCAGTATTGGGGGTAACTAAAAGGCGCCTAGAATTTTCCAGGTGTAGATTAGGATGTATCTCTCAAACCTTCTTTCTATAGAATAAAGGTCAAGGTCTCTGAGCCTATCCCAGTAGTTTAATTTGTTTTTACTCATCTGTTGCCCATCAGGTTGTTTAATATACGAGGTAAAGGTTCTTTGTAGGCCCTCAATTTTTTGCAATTCATTCTGTTTATAGGGAAACCATAATTGAGAGTAGTAGTCAATGCGTGGAAGAACAAGTGATTTCCACAGGGTAAGCATGGTCATGCTGTCCCTAGTTCTGAATGTCCTCAGTACCGTATATATCTTATTAGTTATTTGCATGATGAGGTTACTTTGTCAATGTGCCTGTTGAATGTTGCATCTTCAGATAATATAATCCCTAGATCCCTTACATGATCAGTTTGTACAATATCTTTTCCTGTGGGTCCAGTGTAGCTGAATTGTTCTTTCAGGTATTTATTTGGTCCATACTTAATTAGTTCAAATTCATCTTCATTGAAGGCCATATTGTTTGTGTCTGTAGATCTTTTTGTAGCTCTACACAGTCTTCTTTTTCTGTAATTGGTCTTAATATTCTGGTATCATCTGCGAATGACAGGAGAGAGCTTCCTAGGTTACAGTTTATATTGTTTAGCATTATAATGAATAGAATTGGTCCCATTACTGTATCTTGCGGCATTCCACCAATCGCTTCTTTTTCTATAGATCTTGTTTCATTTACAATTGTTATTTGTTTTCTGTCAGAGAGAAAGGCATGGATCCATTTTCTTATTTTTCCACAAATACCAAGTTCTTTTAGTTTATGGAATAATATACCATGGTCAACCTTATCAAAAGCTTTTGCAAAGTCTAGATAGATGACATCAACAGTGTGGTTTTCTCCCAAATATTGTAGGATTGTATTGCAATGGTCTATAAGTTTAGTAAGGCAGGATCTCTTTTGTCTGAAGCCATGTTGAAAGTCTTCTAAGAGATGTTCATTTTCTATAAAACTGACAATGTGCCTTTTCAGGACTTTCTCAAATATTTTGATGATATAGGAAGTCAAGGATATGGGTCTATAGTTCTTGGCTTCCTTTGTTTTGCCTCCTTTGTAGATTGGGGTAATATTTGCTTGTTTCATGACTGGTGGTATTCTACTGGTGTCTAGTGAGGATCTCCACAGGATTTTCAAAGGCAGAGATAAAGTATGTTTGCATTCCTTAAGAATCTTGGCTCCAATTCTATCTGGACCAGGGGCTGAACTCCCCGGTAGCTCTGTTATTGCATGTTGTATATCTCTAGTGGTTATTTATATATCTTCCAGTAATGGTCTGCCTTGGTCATTTTCTTCTCTATCAAAAAATGCTGTAGTTTTTATTTTCTTTGCTACTACAGGGGTACTCCAGCTTAAAGCATTTTGAGATTGTAGAATGTTTGCCATTTCTTGTGGATTAGATGTGAGAGTTAGTCCATCTTTAGCAAGCAATGGACCAATGCTCATTTTGATAACTGCTTTGCATTTAGCATAGCTAAAGAAGAATTTGCTATTTTCCTTTATAGTGCCAATAGCTTTGTGTTAATTATCAATATTTTCTTTTATGGTTGACTCCTTTATTTTAAGTTCTAACATCAGTATCTGATTCTGGATGTTACTATGTCTTGTATCACTTAATTGCTTTGTCAGTTGTTTAGATAGCTTTGTTCTCTTTCTCATAAGTGTCCTTCTGTATCTGTGTTCTTTTGTCAGGTGCTTCTTTGCACTATCATTTTTCTTTGGTGTGTGCTTGTATAATGCTGATGATAGCAGGTATTGTATTCTACTCTAGCATTCATCTGGTTCTAGGTTTTCTAATTCATCTTCCCAGTTTATTTCTCCCAGATAGTTATTTATTGATGTCCAGTCTGACTTGTGCAGGTTTAGGTCAGAGTATGGCAAGTCCATTTGGCATGGGTCTTGCTTACATTTGTGGAGAGACAAGTTTGTGAATATGTGCATGACATTGTGGTTGGAGTGTATAGTTGGTGTTATAACAATGTGGTCAATTGTAGTTGTATTATTTGTCAGCACTAAATCTAGGATATTATTTTTTTCTAGCTGGGCAGTGAACATGTTGTACTAGTAGTAGTTTTTCCATAAACTTATTTAGGTGTTTTGATTTTGACCTTTTTGTCCCTGATTTCATACCACCATATTGGTTCCAGGTGCAATTTGGGAGATTAAAGTCTCCTGTAATGATTAAGTCTTTTGTCGAGTCTACAATAGCTGGGCATTGCCTGATTTTTTCCAGAACTTCAGTGAGCTCTAGATGAGAGCTATCTGGGGGGCTATAGATATTCACTAGTATTATGTCTTCTTTATTTATACTGAGCATGATGATTAGGAGTTCACAGGCTCCATTTGAGTATGCTGTGAGCAGTTCACTTTGAATGTTTTCAGGGATGTACATCAGGACACCACCATTTAGACAGTCTTCTCTGTCACATCTATGGGTGGTGTACCCTTTGATTGCAATTTCACTACTCATGATCATGGGGTTCAGGTGTGTTTCTGTGAGGGCTAAACTGTGCAAGTAGTGTTTTCCACTAGGCTCTTTAGGTAAGGTACTTTGGTATGGTTTGAGTTTGGGTAAAGGCCCTGGATGTTTAAGTAAATTATTGATACATTTGTGGAGCCATTTGTTTCATCTCCCACATGTAGGGGCATTTGTAGGGTTCCTGCTGGGGCTCTCATTTGCTTTTGTATGAGGAGCCGAAGTGAGCTTTGAATGTCTTGTATTTGTTTCATGAGGTGGTAAAACCCCAATGGGGTTTCATGGTTGCTTGCTGTACCATACTATTGTCACCAGTGGGCTTACCTGGACTGGCTACATCAGCATAAGATCTGGGTGCAGGAATGGTATTTGATCTTGGGTTTTCTTGCATCCCTTGGGCAAAATAGTGCTGATGAATAGCAGGCTCACTATCCTGGTATATTCTCCATTGATTTTGATGTGGTTGCAATTGGATTGTTCCCTTCAGGTGGGCCAGATTGCAGTTCTCTTTAAAACAACTTCTTTCTCACCATGAGCTCTGGCAAATTATACAGCCATACATGGTAAACATGGTAAAAATTTTATAGTGGGCATACTAGGGGCCCTTCGGCCATTTAATTGAGTTTTATGATAGTATGTTAAAGCATCTGGATAAAAAAGAATCTGTAGATATTGTGTACTTGGATTTTGCCAAAGCTTTTGATATAGTTCCTCATAAGTGGTTGCTTGTTAAAGTAGAGCTCATGGAATAAAAGGGACAGTAGCAAATTGGATTGAAGAATGGCTTAGAGAAAGAGAACAGAGAGTCCAGTTAAATGGGACTAGATCTACATGGAGCCCTGTTTTGAGTGGTCCCCCACAGGGGTCAGTACTTGGACCTCTACTTATTATTATTTATATTAATGACTTGGAAAGGGTCTAAATAGTAAAACCTCAATATTTGCAGATGATACAAAATTGGGACAAAATGTAAGATCTTTAACAGGTGCCATGAAAATGCAAAAGGACATTGATAAAGTAGCCTAGTTGCTTGGGCAGATAGATGGGAGATGAAATTTAATGTGGAAAAGTGTAAAGTTATGCATGTTGGTCATGACAATCCAGAATTTGAGTATAACATGGATAAAAGTTGGATAAATAAAGAAAAAAAGGAGAGAGATTTGGGTGTCATTGTGAATCATGATCTTAAACCTACAACTCATTGTATTGAAATTAGAAATAAGGCTAATGCTAGATTGAACCATTTTGAATGCAGAAACACAGAATATAAATTGCCAGAAATTATAAGTAGGCTCTACACTTCATACGTGAGGCTTCTTCTTGAGTATTGCATTCAGTTCAGTAGTCCTTATTTAGAGCAAGACAAAGACAGACTAGAAAAAGTACAAAAGAGAGCCACAAGGATGATACCATGTCTTAGACACCTTAGTTACAAAGAGAGATTGGAGCTATATCGGCCAACTTTTTGCCATTGGCACTGGCTTTGGCCAAATCTGGCCGATGATGTGGCCAATTATATTTTTGATTTTTAAAAATAAATAATTTAATGTGGGAGGATTGGATGGCTATGAGGGGTGATGAGGAGGCCATTATAAAAAAAAAAAAAAGTTAAAAATATTGTATAATAAACACACTTGTTAGATTTGTGTATATATTTATGACCTTTGTTGAAAGATAGCTAGAGGGTACCTACCTTATTATTGCACCATACATAAAATTATTATTTTCACCTTTCTCTATGAAAAGGTGAAAAACAAGAAAATGAAACAAAGATGTTATAAATTAGTTGTAATGAAGGTTTTATGTAAAAATGATTTTCTTTGGGGTCATTCCATATGAAGTCACCTAGAGGTCCCCAGGTCACCCTCTCAGAAAATTCTGAAAAAATTATAATTTGTAATTCTATCAAACTTATGCACAGATCCCAAATTTTACGTCAATATTACTTATAGTTTTTGAGATACAACAATTTGAAATTGTACTATTTTTCCTTATTTGTTGGCATTGTTGGCAAAATCACATGAATGTCCAACTTTAGGCAACCATATCCTTTTTGTTTATCCCTTCACAAGGCTGATATGTGGTATATATGGTAAACAGTAGTCATAGAATCCATATTTGATGTCAAATCAAACCTATCTCTTATAGTTTGCCACATACAAGGCTTCAAAAATCAAAGAAAGCTTAAAAATTCACTAATGGTTACCTTCTTTTCACTGGTACTGATAAAAAACTATTTATACTTAAGAGCTGAAATTAATTTTACAGTTTGTCATAATGTATTTGTAGTCAGAAATGCTTTCAAAAGCTCTCTATTATCTATAGAATTGGAAACAATAACTTAAAAAAAATGAAAAATTTCATTTTTGCAAAAAGAAGCCTATATTCATGCCATTATTACCCCATCAGGACAGTTAGCCATCACTTTCATATTTTTACTATATGTTCATATACATTTAGGCAAACTACAGTCAAAGTTTGGTTTTGGTGGTCAGCTTCCTTCAATATTTAAGCTGCATTGGCCAGAGGGTGTCGTATGACCCTCACTGCAGCAAGCCTGGGGGGTGTCAAATGACTTTTGATCAGATCTGAGCCAGAATTTCAAGCTGATGTCCTGAAAAATGGATGGAACTTCTTGGTTCAGCATTCTGTGAGCTGTTGCCATAAGGGTGTCCTCAAATTTCTCATATATATGGCTTGGTGAGAGCCCCATATATATGATAACCCCATTACCCCCCCCCCCCCCCCTTTCCCCATCTATGGCACACAGTGGGTTAACATGATCATTGTTTAACAAACCGTAAACTTGTTTGAGTTTGTTTAAGAAATATTAGTATTGCGCAATATTACATACAGGGAATATGATGACCATATCTTGTGCAATCCCTGCTACTATATATAAGCTGTCCCAATCTCATGAATTCTCATACTTACAGAAATGGAGTTGGAGGCTACACAAAGCTGTTCTATTGGACAGAAATTACATATGTCATAAAAGGACTTACTGAGAAAAACTTGGTACACTCATGTTGGATCAGTTAACCAGTGAGGATAAAGCGCTGCTGTCATGGAGATGTGATATATTGTTGACAAACAGTGATACTGTGCGTTTTTATCATGAGAAAATGTTTTTGTTTCATTATGAAAATCTTCAATGCTATTGTGCAGACCCAAGAAAAGTTCACAGAAAGAAAATTGCAAGCAAGTTTCCTCTATACAGTGAGGCCTTGCATAATGAATGCCTTAAATAGCGAATTTTTGCTTAACGAATTACCTCCATAAGGCTCCATTGATTTAAATAATGATTTTACCTTGCAGAACGAATTTGGTAACGAAAAATGTAATAACATGTTTTCTGTTCAGTCCAAACTGCCTGGCCATAAACCAATGAAAGACCGGTTTACTTTACTTATGGCTGGGAATGCATCAGGGGACCTGAAGATTAAGCCTATGCTTGTGTATCATTCCCAAAATCCCAGGATATTCAAGCAGAAGAAGGTGAACCCATCTACTCAGGGTGTTTTGGTGACACAATAAAAAGGCATGGGTGACAAGAACCCTATTTAATCAGTGGATTGTGGAAGTTTTTGGCCCTACAGTGCAAAAATACCTGGAGACCAATAAACTTCCTTTAAAGGTCTTATTGCTTCTTGACAATGCTAAGGCCCATGACCCAGATCTGGACAAAATTGTCAAGACAAGTTTCAGCTTCATTACTGTGAAATATCTGCCTCCAAACACAACATCACTGCTCCAACCTATGGACCAGCAGGTTATTTCAAACTTCAAGAAGCTATACATGAAGTTCATGTTTGCTCAGTGCCATAATGCAACCTCCAGTGAGGATTCTGTAACCTTAACACAGTTCTGGAAGCAGCATTACAACATTTTGGAGGCTGTCAAGAATGTTGTGAGAGCATGGAGAGAAGTCTTAACAATTTGCATGAACTCTGCCTGGAAGAAGTTGTGGCTATCTGCTGTGCATGATTTTGAAGGTTTTCAAACAGATGAACCCAATGTAGAGGCTGAAATTGTCCAGTTGGGTCAAGACATGGGCCTTGAAGTCAATCAAGAGGATGTTGAAGAACTTCTTGCAGACCATGGAAAGGAGTTGACTGCACAAGATTTTCTGGAGTTGGCCAAGGAATCAGTCAGGGTCAGATGCTGGTGAGGATGATGATGAAACAGAAGAGAAAATAACTTCTGCTGAAGTCAAAGAATTAATGTTACATTGGGGCAAGGTGAAGGCCATTGCAAGCAAGCACCCTAATGTTGAAGTTACTGAGCTTGCTATCTGTCATTTTGAAGACAAAGTCCTGCCATATTTCAGGGAATTTGCAGAAAGCAAAAAGAAACAGAGAAAAATTGACAGCTACTTCAAGACTACAACAGCCCCTCAACCAGGTCCAACTGGCAATAGGACACCCAGGAGAGACTCATTTGACCTCCCAGATGTCCTAATGGAAGGAGATTCTCCTTCCAGAAACCATTAATTCCCATCCTCCTCCAAGCCTCATCTCCAGCCCACTCAAGTTCATCACCTCCAAGACCAAGGTAAATAAAAATATTTTTATTTTTAACCGTTTAATTTATTTATTTAGCATGTTTATTTAAAATATATACATAGAATAACATCACTATAACAATAAGAACACATTACACTAAAAAACCTTTAAAAAATGAGTAAACAAGCGTAAAAAGGGTCAAAATTTGGGCTCTGGAACGAATTACTGAAAATCCCATTGAACTAATGCATTGCATAACAAATTTTTCAGTTAACGAATGACCTTCTGGAATGAATTAAATTCGTTATGCAAGGCCTCACTGTATTACATTATTATTGAATGTTGTATTTACATTGTTCTAACATTCCTATCTAATACCAGTAAATTTATATTCATTTATAACATTTGTAGTTTTGTATTTTATGGTGACTGAGTTTTGAGAAAAATTTGATTTAGAATTGTATTTTATGATTATCAGAATCCCTACACACTGTAGACAGTGACACTGCCAGGATGATGAATATAAAACCAGGACAAAATCTGGATCAAATGTAGAATTCGGACCCCAGCCTTCTTTAGTTAGCTTTATAAGGTTAACTAACGAAAATATCACGACCTAACCTAACCAATCGTTAGGTTAACTATACGCCCTTGATGATTGGTTAGGTTAGGTCATGATATTTTCATTAGTTAGCCTTATAAAGCTAACTAAAGAAGGCTGGGGTCCGAATTCTACATTTGATCCCAAAATCTGTGCCCAGATGGAGCAGGGATCAGTTGAAGATTTTCAGCCAGTAGTAGTTCTTTGTCAGGAACTGAACACCAGTGCTAGTGTCCTGGACTGTTCTCCTCTAAAATTTGAGAGTGACAAGGACAAAGTTCTTACACCACTGTGACCATAGGCACTGGTGGTGGTGATGATGATGCAGATCTCACAGATCAAAATGTTGGCAAATGGCAAACTTGCCAGCCTGGCTAATATGTAGCATGTGTTTATGACAGAAACTTGTATGTGGGAAATATAAAAGACCATTCTGATAAATGCAAAAAACTTCACTGTCGTGACCATTCTGATGTTTTAGTCACTTTCATGAAAAGATCACACGAAAGTGTTTTGTCTTGGCCAGCAATATCAAGAACAAATGAATGCTGGGTGCCATTCCAACATGTTATCTGTGTAGTAACTTCACCAACTGTTCAGCGAAGAGGTGCTCATCATTATGCCCTAAACCCAAGTGACCTTAACAAAATTCAAACACTATTTCCTACATTTCTTTAGAGTGCTTTAAGTATGAGATGAATGTTGAGTAATCAAGTAATTCATTTGTATGAACTTCACTTTTAAAACATGTTTAAGCAGTACATATTTACTAAATTGAGGACATGGTGAATTTAACAAATTGAATATTTAAGTTGGAATCTTGATTTCAGAAATATTTTTCAGTTTCAGGTCCCTTATTAAATGACAGAAGGATATAAAGTTGTATCTGTAATTCTCGAATGTTTCAGATGATCATTTTTCATGATATATGTATGTGTAATGCTGAAATATATTCATGTTACTCTGATATTTTTACTTTGCATTTTTGTGTAAATTATGGTAATTTAAAAAAAAAAATTAAATTGAAGGAAACTGACAACCAAACTGTGACTGAAGTTTGCCTAAATGTATATGAACATATGGTAAAAATATGAAAGTGATGGCTAACTGTCCTGATGGGGTAATAATGGCATGAATATAGGCTTCTTTTTGCAAAAATAAAATTTTCCAATTTTTTTATTATTTATTGTTTCCAATTCTATAAATAATAGAGAGCTTTTGAAAGCATTTCTGACTACAAATACATTATGACAAACTGTAAAATTAATTTCAGCTCTCGAGCATGGATAGTTTTTATCAGTACCAGTGAAAAGAATGTAACCACTAACCATTAGTGAATTTTTAAGCTTGCTTTGATTTTTGAAGCCTTGTAGATGGCAAACTATAAGAGATAGGTTTGATTTGACATCAAATATGGATTCTATGAATATAGTTTACCATATATACCACACATCAGTCTTGTGAAAGGATAAACAAAAAAGATATGGTTGCCTAAAGTTGGACATTCGTGTGATTTTGCCAATGATGCCAAAAAATAAGGAAAAAAAGCATAATTTCAAATTGCTGTATATCAAAAATTATAAGTAATACTGACCTAAAATTTGGGATTTGTGCAGAAGTTTGATAGAATTACAAATGATAATTTTTTCAGAATTTTCTGAGAGGGTGACCTGGGAAGTTGTTCAAAATTTGGGTGATTTCATATGGAATTGACCTTGAGTAAAATGGGCAAATAACTGAATTAATCAGAACTTCAGTAGGCCTATTAGGTGTTCCCTGTTCCTCTATTTTTAATTCAAAGTTTGGAAACAAAATTCCAGTTAAAATGAAAAATTCAGACTCAAAATCAGGTTTCAGCTATTATGATGTTATTACTCCATTATAATAACTAATTTATTAATCTATTGTACACTAGGTACTGCAGATGGTAAGCTGGCTAGAGAGGGATATATAAAAAATTAATAATTTGATACCAACATAATAAGAAATCTTCAAAAATTTTAAGTTTTTGTTTATTAAATAATTGGCTTTGGCCAATTTGCTAGTCATTGGCTTCGGCTAAAATTTTCCATCGGTGCATCACTTGTTGTTGCGGTTATATATAGGCCCCCTAATCAAACAGCTGATACGGACGAAGCGTTATATTGTGAACTAAAGCGAATAATCGGTAGTGAGCAGGCTTTAGTTATGGGTGACTTTAATTGCGCTAACGTAAATTATGATACAATGCAGGGAGACGCGGAAGGTAATTGTTTAGTTAATTTTCTTGAGGATAGCTTTCTTATTCAAAAGGTTGGGGAACCTACGAGGTTGGACAGTATTTTAGATTTAGTAATAACTACGGATGATAGGCTAATTACTGATCTTCAAATAATAGAACCGTTGGGCAATAGCAATCACAACATGGTAGAGTTTGTCCTCTCAGTAAGTCACTCGAAACCAGTTAACTCGACGAAAATTCCTAGCTTCCGGCACGCAGACTTTAGTAAATTTCGAAATAAATTGTCACACGTCAATTGGGAAAACGTGATGGGAACTCCAACGCAAAACTAATGTGGGAATCGTTCGAAACAGTATTTAGGATTATAAATGAGGAATGTGTACCATACAAAATTAAGCGTGCGAAAGTAAACAACAAGCCCTTGTGGTTTACTTCTAGAGTAGGAGACATTATAAAGAGTAGAGATAGGGCTTATAGGCTACGTAAGTGCGATAAAGACAATTTGTGGTTATGAAACAACTACATATCTCTAAGGCGTGAAGCGAAAAGTGTAATAAAAAAGTCCAAGCGCGAATTTGAAATCTCCATAGTTCGTGACAGTAAAGAAAACCCCAAGCGATTCTTTCAATACGTCAATAATAGAAATCCAGTAAAAAGTGTCTTGGGGCCTTTGAAAAATGTAAACGGAGATCTAGTTTGTGAAAAAAAGGAAATGGCTACCTTGCTAAATGAATTTTTTACGTCAGTTTTTACTATAGAAGATGTAACAAATATCCCTACGGTCACGGACATAATACCGTTTGATAATGGTAATATTTTGGATAATATAGTGGTTAGTGAAGGGAGGGTAACGCGCTATATTGATAAAATGAAAATGTGTAAATCACCGGGGCTGAATTCCATATATCCCATACAACTAAAAGAATTAAAAGATAGCATTGTTGTGCCGCTAACAAAGAATTTTAATGCGTCTATTTCTGAGGGGTGTGTACCAGATAATTTCAAGTTAGCAAACGTAACACCTATCTTTAAGAAAGGTGATAAAGGTGCAGTAGGAAATTATAGGCCAATCAGTTTAATGTCTGTTGTAGGTAAGCTACTGGAATCAATAATTAGGGATCGTATAGTCAAACACTTAGAAGTGCATAAGCTAGTTAGAAATATGCAGCATGGATTTAGGCGAAACAAATCTTGCTTATCTAATCTTTTAGAATTTTTCCAAAGCGTGATTGACGTTTATGATAGACATCGGGCGGTTGATGTAGTGTATTTAGATTTTCAAAAAGCGTTTGACACTGCCACACAAAAGACTCATTGAAAAAACTAAGGCTCATGGAATCAGGGATGTAGTAATAAATTGGCTAGAAGAGTGGTTGCGAGGTAGGAAACAGAGGGTGGTCATTGATGGAGCAGAGTTGTGTTGGGCTAATGTAGCGAGTGGCGTTCCTCAGGGTTCTGTATTGGGCCCCTTGCTTTTTCTATATATATTAATGATTTAGATGTCGGCCTAGTCAGTATAGTTTCAAAGTTTGCAGATGACACGAAGCTGGGTGGTAGGGCGATTAATGATGAAGATAGAGGTAAAATTCAGGAAGATCTGAATAAAATCGTTGATTGGTCAGTCACATGGCAAATGAGATTTAACATTGATAAGTGCAAAATTTTGCATATAGGTTCGCGTAATGGTAATTTTGCGTATAGTATGTCAGGGAAAGATTTAACAAGCGTAGAGCAGGAAAAAGATTTAGGAGTTATAGTCACTGGTGATTTAAAAGTAGCGAAACAAAGTACAGCAGCGGTCAATAAGGCAAACAAAGTGTTAGGTTTTATAGCTTGAAATTTTGAGTACAAATCACGCGATATTATAGTTCCTCTTTATAAATCATTAGTTAGACCCCATTTGGAGTACGCGGTCCAATTTTGGAATCCGCATATGCGCAAAGATATAGACAAAATCGAAAGAGTTCAAAGACAAGCAACTAAGATGATTCCGTCGCTTAGGTCAAAGTCGTACGAGGATAGGATTAAGGAGTTAAAATTGACAACACTCGAGACTAGGAGGTTAAGGGGTGATCTAATCCAGGTTTTCAAAATTATGAATGGGTTTGATAACGTAGATAGATATAGCTTTTTCGAAATATCTCAATATAATAGGACTAGAAATAACGGGTGTAAGTTGACAAGTAGAAGGTTCGAGACAGCAGTTGCGAAAAACTTTTTTACGCATAGAATAGTAAATAGCTGGAATAGTTTGCCGGTAGAAGTAATTAGTAGCACGTCTATAAACATGTTTAAAAATCGATTAGACGCATATGTTGATAGAAAGGGTATAGTTTAAGGTAGTAAAATTAAGGCTTTCTGGGGATAGATCCCACAGCTCAACACAAGTGTTGTGGGATATAGGGAGGCAGCGTCTTGGGTTAGGGGATACTCTCTGTCTTTACACACCCATTTAAAGAGATTCTTCTACCGAGTGGTGCCCCCCATAGTACTGTGAGGTATTGAAAAACTCATGATCTTCACTTGCCCCACAAACACCTTTAAATGGGAGACCCAAAATGGGTGCACACACATTTCTACATTACTGTACAGTCTTTACAGCCACACCTACACTTTTCCTCGTAAGTATATATATTGTAATGTATATGGTTGTAAATTTTGACTTGGTCCGCAATCGATATGGACTGTGACTTGATGGATACCATAATGAAATTGACTGGATTCTTTGGATCCGATATATTTGCATGTCCGTTATAAATAGATATGGAGTGTAACATATTTGTGGATAGTAGTCTATTATGACTTGATCCTCTGGATCCAGAGATTCTATCTTTAGTTTTAAATTGATAATTATTTAGTTTCGTAAAAATTGGTCATTGCCAATTTACCGGCAGTTTTTACATAAATTTCTTATGTTTTTGTGGTTTGGAACCCACGTAAAATTGTAAGTCCCCTCCGCCACCACGGAGGACATACACAATACACAATTACGAACACAGTTAGGTAGACCAGCCATGAGTGGATCCTAGGGTCTTTGTTGGTCTGAAACATTATAACATTATAACAAAATAATAAATGAGTTAGATAATATAGGCCCTAGACTTCCACTCTCTTTTTACAAAGGATCACAATGATAGGACAAGAGTCCATAGCCTTAAGCTTTTTCAGCAAAGATGTAAATCACAGTTAGTAGTCATTTGGTAATGACGTTTTGCTGGAACTGGTAATGGTATGGAGAAGAGGTTCGTGAACCCTTCCCACATATACATAGTTTATTTTTTATTTGGGTAAATCTCATCACCCACACAGAGTGATGGGATGTAGGGAGGCAGCATCTTGGGTTAGGGGATACTCTGTCTTTATACCCCCATTTAAAGGGATTTCTCTGCTGAGTGGTGCCCCCCATAGCACTGATGTATGAAAGACATTATGTTCACTTGCCTCATAGACACCTTTAAATGGGAGACCCTGAATGGGTGTACATTCAAATACTCTGTACAGTCTTTACAGTCCCACCTACTCCTTTTATCTTAACTGTAGAGCTTGTATTACATTATTCAGGTTATAGCTATATGATCCATGTAAAACTTCTTGTGATGAGATAACCATATGATGTCTACAATTAGTACAGTAATGGTATTGATGAATGATCCACAAGATCCAAAGTTTTAAAGTTAATGTACAGCTAGTAGATGTGTGACAATCTGCAGAGATCAATTGGATCTTAATTTTGCATGTAACTGTATTTATGGTTTGTTTATATTAATAATGGAGCCACCCAGATGGGCCAAAGGGCCCCTAGTGTGCCCACTATAAAATTTTTACCATGTTCCCATGATACCATTTCAAAAGCCATGTTGGCTATTACTAATTAATCCTTCTAAGAATATTGTAATTTTGTCTCTGATACTTTCAAGTAATTTGCAAATAATAGAAGTTAAACTAATTGGTCTGTAGTTTTTAGCTAGGTGTTTGTCCCACTTTTGAAAAGTGGGACTACATTTGCTTTTTTCCAGTCTTCTGGAACTTCGCTGTTAATCAATGAAAGGTTGAAAAGTATTTTAAGTGCTTGGGGCTATGCTATATTTTGCTTCCTTTACTATTTTAGGATAAATTTCATCAGGTCCTGGTGACTTATCTATGTTTAGCCTGTCACTTGCTCTCAAAATATCCACTTCCTCAAAATATATATGATTTATCTCTCTCTCTTGCGTTACTAATGTAAAATCTGGAATTTTATTTACAGTTTCCTTTGTAAATACTGAGCAGAAATATCTATTTAGCTCCTCAACAATTTCAAAATCATCATCAATAATTTTGTCATCAGCATGAAGGGGTCCAATTTTTTTATTAGATTTATTTTTCAAGTTGAAATGACTAAAGAACTTTTTGGGATTTCCTTTAAATTTTTGACTAAGTTCCTCTCTAAATTGTGTTTACTGTCTCTTATAAGTTTCTTGCTTTCTTGTCTCTTATTTTTATAGATTTCGAGGTCCCTTTCATTTTGAGTTCTCTTAAATTTGCTCAAGGCTTTTCTCTTATTTCATATTCCTTTCTTAATTAACTGATTTAGACCATTTTCTACGTTACAATCAAGGAAGTTCTCGTTACTTTCAGGTGCTTGTAATGTTACCCAATTTATATATCTATGTAGTTAAAATCTCCTTAATAATTTCATTTTCTACATATCGATTCTCCTCTCTTGTTTTGGGGATTCCTCTAATTGAACATCCTTCTGGTGGCCTATATACAGTGGGGTTCCAAAGTTTGAGAGACTCAAACTTCGTGTTTCCACATAGTCGTGATCACCCTTTTTTATACCAAAAATTTCAAAGTTCGTGATTTTTGACCGAAAATCAGCATATTCGTGATTTTGATTGTCTGTATTATTATTATTATTATCATTATTGTTTATTAGCAACATATTTAGTTTGATTTAATCTGCTTTAATTTTATCCTGTATTTTTCAGATATCGTTTTGAAAAAATAACCCAGTTTTTGGTCTAGTGTTTAGTCAAAATGGCTCCAAAACGTAAAGTAGATAGTGTTAGCAATCTAGTAATAAAAGAACCAAAAATGTCACTGATTTGGAGACTAAACTAAAGATTATTTCTGAATGTGAGAAAGGTTTAAAAACTAGTGAAATATCAAAAATGTTTAGTTTATCATGGTCGACTGTGGACTCAATTTTGAAAAGCAAAGAAAAATATTCTTTTATTTTTTATTCTCTGTTAGTTTAGTAGTACTGTACATAATTGTAATATTTTTGTTTTTTCTTAGATTGGTATCAATTTTTCTAAGCTCTGGAACGCATTAGCAAAAATTAATGGAAAATGGATTCCGATGTTCGTGATTTTGAAGTTCGAGAAGATTTTTGCAGTCCCAATTAATCACGAACTTCGGAACTCCACTGTATATACCACCTATTTTAATTTTTTTACCATTTTTATTTTTGATTTCTATCCATACTGACTCTATTTCACTTTCTTTTATTGAATTTATCTCTATTGGAGACAAATTTGACTTTGCATAAATAAGTACTCCACCACCTTCAAAATGTTTACTCTCATAATAAAAGAGTTCATAGCCATTTAATTCATAGGTAGTAATATTATCTCGCTCACTTAAGTGATTATTTGGTACACTGCTAAATTTTGTCCACGTCTCAGTTATGATCATGATATCTGGTTTTTCAATTTCAATATATGTTTTAAATTCATCTATCTTATCTCTGATGCTTCTTGCATTTACATAAAATAATGAGAGAACTTGCAACATGTTTAATTTTGGATCTATTATCAGCTGACTTTGGTCTTTGCCATCTTTAATTTTGTTTCTTTAATTTTTACTCCATTTATTTGCTTCTGACAGTTGTCATTATTATTTTGAGAGATTTTATTCAGTGAAGTACCATTTGTTAGTCAATGGGACATACCCAGGTTTTTTACATCTTCATTTTGGATTTCCGTTAATAAAATTTTACAGAGTACATCCTTACCTCTTGTATGAAGATGAATCCCATCTTTATTACCTCTTGTATGAAGATGAATCCCATCTTTATTATACAATTCTCTTTTCCAATAAAATTTGTTCCATAGATCAATATATGTTACACCTACTTGTTTATAGAGTTCTTCGAGTCTATTATTTATGCTAAAAGCCCTAGAAAACCATTTATAACTTTCACTCATCCTTGGAATAATACCTGTAATAAGTGACTTATGCCTACCTTCTTTTAATTTTAGGCTCATTCCATGACAAATCCTGCAAAAAAAAGAAAAAGTGCACCATACCCTCATAGATTTTGCTTAAATTTGGTTTATAGAATGGTCTATGTTAGTAAGTACCAAATTTCAAATATCAGCTCAATTGGAGTTATGGTTCAAAAGTTATGTTCTCCCCTTTTTTGAGGGGGGGGGAGATGAAAACTGGAAATTTTCAAATCACCATAACTCAGTCCCTAATTGACATAGAACAGTGATTTAAAGTGTGTATATGAAAGGTAATTGTACACACAACAAATTAGCATAAGCAGAAAAAATGGCTAAAATTAACAGAAAAAAAGTTGACACTTTATTCCATTTGAAGGAGTCTTCCCCCCCCCCCCCCATAAATTAGTTTTTTTTAAATTTTCATATATACAAAAAATGAGTTTCAACCTTATTCTGTCAATTTATGAAAAGAAATGTGTGTGTATTTGCATATAAAATAGGTATTTACAGATTTGAAAATGACTATTTTCACTTAAGAGACAATAATTTCTAACAAACTCTTCAATATTCTCATTGACTTCTGGTATATAGATTGGTGTACTTGTTAAAATGTAAATACATATGTGTTAAACTAGAATTCTAAGAACTAAATACAAAACACTAGTCCATAAAATATCTTCCCCCATTCAATTGTTGGGTAAATTGGTTGAACAGAAAATCCCATGTGGACATTAAAAAAGTGGCAATCCTACCCAGTAAGGTAGGTTGATTTTCCACATTTTTTTAGATATCGACTTTGGACTAGTCGAGATAGTCAGGGCTTAATATGATAATAACTGACAAAAAATTTCAGATCCCTAGCTTTAACCGTTTTTTGAGGAAACCATTTCAAAAATCGTCAAAAAATTGTACTGAAAAATACCGCATTTTCGCAATTTTCAGCCGAAAAAAACATGCTATTTTCATAAAAAAAATTCTGAAAAAAGTTACAATTTTATTGAAAAAAGTAAAAAAAATATGTGCAGAGTCAAATAGACACATTTAGTTCCCAAGATCATAATTTTCACTGTAAGAGCCCTTAGAAGCAAAGGAAGGCCTCATCTGGTGGCTTAGGGCTTTGGCCAGAATGTGTTTGCGCCTTGATTCGAGTCCATAAACAGTATAGGAAGCTTCAGATGTCAGCTTCATGGCCCTTTCAACACTCTGAGAATGTGAAGGCAGATCAGGCAGCTCCAGCTTGGTGCCACTCAGCAATGCTTCTTGAAGCTCCTGGTCAGAAAAGTCTTCTGTAAGAGCAGGTTCACAGATGCCACTTTGAGAAAGGTTGATTAGTCTGACCAGTGGGTAGCTTCAATGTTGATGGCTGTGATCTTCTTCAGCCTCTTCTTGGCTGGCTTCCCACTTCTGAAAGAATAATAATTAATTTATTTTTTATTCCAGTTTAAGATTTAATCCCTATTAGTCTCAGGAAAAAAAAAAAACAAAAAAAAAATAACCTGAGTTCTATAAATCCTCATAATCGATTTTTTTTTCAGAAAGGTGAGATTATTTCCATTATCAGAGGGGAAGGGGGGAATTGGGATAAGAAAATGTGAAAAAAAAATTTGATTATTGGGATTTATAGAACTCAGGCCTTTTTTTTCTTAAATAAATCCCCATAATCAAATTATTTTTTTCACATTTTTTAAATTAATAAATGCTTACCTGATGGACAGAATTTTCTTGAGAGTAGCTTCTCTCACTTCCAAGTCATCAGACCTCATCATGGAGTACAGCACATTCTCAGGCAGCAAGGCAAAAGCATTGTACTTCAGGTTCTTGAAAGCAACACCCTGGATTTCTTCAGACTGCTGCTTTCGATCATGTTGAAGATGTACAGCTGCTGATTGTGGAACTTGCTGCCCCTTTTGATCTCAAACCAACTGACTGCATACACTTCCACAATGAACTTGATGGCCTGGTAAAGCTTATCCTGTAGTTCTGGAGAGTAAGCACCTCTGGTCCACAGACACATCAATCTAATTGCCAAAGTCAACCATCTTGCATGGTTTAATGGTCCAATTTTCCAGGCAGCAAATCTTGGGTTGACTTTGCCCCTGGAAATTCCAAGCACATACTCCAAAAGAAGCCTCTGGTTGTTACTGAGATCATTCAGTGTCTCCTCAGCAAATTCCATGTCATCCAGGGGGCCACTGAGTTTGGTGAATTCGACTTGTGGCAGATCTTGGTAGTCAATTTCACAGTTTTCCCAGTGGACCAGTGAAAGCAGTGGGACTTTTGGTACTGCCATCAAGATGCTTGAAAACAGCTCTGAAAGGAAGCTCATTCTGATGGAGTGAACAGCCAATGGTGTGCAATTTCCGCTCAATTTTATTTTCCAGAGCTGTTACAAGGCCTCCCTCCCAGCCAGTGTTTGTATTTGTGTTGTCAAGGAGGACAGCTTTCAGGGTATAAACACTGTTAAACTCCTCCAAGACACTAGCAACTACTTCACCAAGAAGAACTCCAGTCGCACCTTTAATTGGGATGACTCTGTGAGTAAGATATGTTCCACTTTCAGTTCCTGGCTCCTTTGTGAAAGTCAAATGGTGCTCTTGTCCCTTTCCTTTCCTTCAGCTTAGTCTCCCCATTTTCATCCTTAACTTCTCTACTTCTCTGTACAGCAAAGTGTCCTTGTCAACTTTCCCATCAACCTCAATACAGACTAACTTTTCCAGACCCTCATTGTGCTTTTCATCACTTTTCACTTTCATTCTAGCTTTTTCCCTGTCCATTTTCGATTTATCAACTATTATCTGTTTCACATCAAGGCCAGGCTTAAGCAGGTCCATAGCTTGTAAGTCCAGGAGGAAGGCATTAGCAAGACTTGCCCCAAGATTGGAAGAAACATCACCCCTGATCAGTTCCATGGCATATCTGGGGGTTTTCAAAAAGCTGTAACCTACATTTGGGTGCCTCCTTGGCTTGAACTCTTCAGCTTCACCACCAGATGGCTGAAATGAAAATAAAAAATAAATTACTAAAGCGAAAATGGGGGAAAAGTAGGGAAAAATATGGGTAAAAATTGACGAAAATGGGTGGAAATAAGAATAAATTACTAAAGTGAAAATGGGGAAAAAAAGGGGGGAAATAGGGACAAAAAGTAGAGATAAATTTGGGTAAAAATGGGATAAGATATAAGAAAAAAAAATATATTACCTCCTGATTCTCCTGAGCTGGATTCAAAAGAAATATCTTGTGAAGGTGTGGAGGCAAAAGTGGCCAAATCCAGTTCCTGCTGCTGTTGAATCTGGCTCTGTAATCTTTCTGCTTCAGCTGCAGCCCTCTGGTCTCTCTTCACAGCAGCTTTATCCACAGATCCCAGCTGGAAAGAGCTCTTGGGTCCTATTTTAGCCCTCTGATCTCTCAAGTATTCCTTCTCCTCTACTGGAACCTAAAATATTAAAGTATATTAAATAGCGGATCTAAAATAAGAGATAAAATCCTGAAAAAAAATTGATTATTAATTTCTATTACCAGGGAGGGGGGGAAGGAAGATTACAGGAGGAAAATGTGGATATTTTTCAATTACAAGCATTGAATTTCCTTCCATTTGAAAGGCACCTAATCGCACTAAGTTAGGCCAGTTAAAAGTTAAAAAAATAATAGCATTACCTTCTTACTGGGAGGACAAGTGCAGATTATGTGCTGTGTTTGACAATTTTCTTTCTTGCACTTCACAGCATTGTCATCACAGGGACTAACAGGTAGCTTACAGGTGCAAGCAGAAATGTCAAAAAGTTTATCCAGCTTTTCCTCCAGATTCTGCTCCTGGACTGTAGAAAGAGATTTCCTGTTTATCTCGTTTGCTTTCTTGAAGTACACTTTATCCACCAATTTCACTACATAATATTCCTCATACAGGGGCAGCCGCGGGTTCACTGCCTGCCAGATCTCAATCACATCCTTTGCTATCATTTTAGCAATATCATAGTCTTTCAAGTCCTGGTGGCTGTTTTGGAGGAAATAACTGTACTGAATAACTTGGCAGAGGGTAGGAGGCTCTGTTTTATCCAAAGGGGAAGGCTGGCCACTGAATTTTTTGGCACTATCACTTCGAGTTAACACTGCAGACTTCCATTTTTTACCCATTTTTATGAAATATCTGAAAATAAACACAATTAAATGAACGCATCATAAAATAACTTAATTTAACACACATTTTATAGGTAAATATCATTAAAAAATACAAAATAATACACTAACAAACATCTATAATGAATTTACAATAAATTTCAAGCATCGTTTTGTTAAAAAAGCCAAATTTTAATTGATTATTTTGATGAAATAAGGTCCAATATTTTGTTTGTTTACACTGCATGAATGCCACGTGTGATTTTACGCGTAAAATTTGGCAATTTTACAACTTAAAAATAATTAACAATCCTCAAAAAATACAATCCGTTTCACAAATATGAGTTGGTGCAACGTTTTTTTATACATTAATACCTTTCTATCTAGACTAGTCCAAGATCACAGTTCCAAAATCAACCTACCCTACTACCCAGGATAACTATTGCCTAACTAGAGAGATCTTTATTTTGTTTTCTGTGATGGGCAAAGCATTCACTGTGTTCTCATTTAATGTATATATTTTTTTCATTTTGAACAGATTTATATACATATACGCATAGTGTTTTAACGTAAAGAACGACACTTGTATAGAAGAATGTTCCACGCAAGATGACAAGGGAGAATGAACAAATGAAAAAGTGAGGTAACCACCCAGGAATCGAACCCGGGATCTTCCGAATGCCAGTCAGATATGATAACCACTACACTCCTGTGTAGTGGTTATCATATCTGACCAGCAATCGGAAGATCCTGGGTTCGATTCCTGGGTGGTTACCTCATTTTTTCATTTGTTCATTCTCCCTCCTCATCTTGTGCGGAACATTCTTCTATACAAGCGTCGTTCTTTACATTAATTATACTGTGTGTTGTTTGCAGTTAAAATGTATAGTGTTTTAAATAAGTAAAAGTATTTGATGAAAATGTCTATGCATAAAAGCTATAACAAGCGCTGTTGCAACCCTTTTGAACTGCACAAAAAGCCTATTCTGCGAAACTTGAGGCCACTTCCAAAGCTTGTTGTTGAAAATAGTGACCCTAAATATAATTTCAGTGATGAATCAGAAGTTTGTATAAATTGTCTGAAATTAATTAATAAACACGCAAAACCTGAAGAATTATTCAGACTGCCAGAAGCAATAACTAGTAGTACTGAAAGTATGACTACTTCACCTGACATATCCCCAGAAAAAATTCTAAGAAAATGTACTGAAATGGATAAAGATATTCAACGAGAAGACTTGTGGAAAAAAGTGTTTGTGATATAAATTCTTCTACATGCACGTTACATGGATGTTGAGAATGTCCTGGTGGCATAGGCATATTTAATTTCTTAAATACTATACCTTCCTTGACAAGCAGAGATTCTGTCAAATATGTTCAGTGGACTAATACAGATAGATCAACATTGGAAACTCATATAGCTTCTTCAGATGAATTTATTGAACACCTTTCAGAAAACATTTTTTCTCTTACTAGGCACCACTACATTGCAAAAAGCCAGAGTCAGTATTTGAAGACTATGAAACAGAATCTTCACTGTGATGAAATACTTGTGCTAGGGGATTTTGCAGAAAAGTATTCATTCATCACTCAAGATGAACCACAAAGTTTTCACTGGACAAATGACCAGATGACCCTCCATCCATTTGTGGTGTATCACATGAAGGATGAGGAATTAATTCGTACTAGTTACTGTATTATTAGCGATTGTCTTCAGCACTCAACATCAGCAGTTCACACTTTTCAGCAATATTTAATGAAGGATATTAAACAGAAATTCCCCAACATACAAAAAGTAATTTATTTCTCTGATGGGTGTGGAGGCCAATACAAAAACAAATATAATTTCAGCAATCTATGCTATCATGAATAGGATTTTGGTGTGAAGGATGAGTGGAATTTCTTTGCCACAAGTCATGGGAAAAATGCTTGTGATGGTATCGGAGGAACTATTAAAAGAGTTGTAGCAAAGGCTAGTTTACAATGTACTGATACTGGTCATATTCTAACACCAAGAGCTTTCTATGATTTTTGCACTGAACACTTTAACTTTAATTCAATTATTTGTTTGTATGTTACAAAGGAGGAGGTTCATGTGGATAAATTCAATCTTTCTAGTAGGTTTAATGAAGCTTTACCTGTTAAAGGTACACAGGGTTTCCATAGGTTTGTATCAAAGTCAAAAACCTAATACAAGCTTATCAGACATCTGATTCTGATAATTGTAAATTGTTTAGAATAAGTACTGGGGCTGAACCAGATAAAGATGGTCAACTAGTTGAAAAAGATGAGTATCAAATTGGCCAGTATGTTGCCTGTAAATATGATGATAAAGTTTGGTTTGGAATTATTTTAGACACTTCAGAAGAATATGGTGATTATAAAATCAGTTTCCTTGCCTCATCAGGATCTACCACTCAGTATTATTTTCCGATGAAAGAGGATGTTTGCTGGATAAAACAGTGATATGATGACACCAAATATCAAGCCTGGTGTTTAAGATTATTTACTCTTTCAATCCAAAGCAAGTTCAAGAACTTAGTGGGAGTTTGGAACCAAAACTAGGATAAAAATCTGTTGAAAATTAACTATATATAAACTTAGGTAGGTATAGATTATTAGCATTAAGAATTATTGCACCATGTGTAAATTGCAATGTATTAATTATCTAACAGCTTACATGAATTTGTAAAAATTAGTCTTTTAAGTAGGGGTGCACTGGATATGATATCTGGCTGGATATGCCGGATATAGGCCAAGACATTAGAAAATTAACACCTGTATGAAAATCTGCCATAATATGATAACACATTACAAATAATATTTTATATACAAAAAAAATGGAAAGCCCTCCAGGGCCCACCCCTAAACCAGTCCAGCAACACTTTTTATATTAAATCAACATAATACTGATGACAAGAATAAATAAAACATCTGTCCATCCTTAATGATTACAGTTCTATTAATATAATCAGAGCTTTTTATAAAAATGTTTAGGCATTAAATTTTTTAAAAAGAGTAAAATATTGCTAGACCCCTGCACTTGCTTTCCATTCTTTTTTCTCCTTTTTTTCATTTATTTTCAAAACATTACAAGCTTGACAAATGTAAAACAATACATTGAATACAATATAAAATGCCTGGAATGAAATGAATGAATGGAAGGCAGTATTTGTAGGTCAGATGCCGCCATTCAGCCTGGAGGTCTTCAGAATAAAAAAAACTCCACAACAGTGATTTAGAACTTTTTTCCGTTGTGGTGCAGAAACAAGAGCATTTCTCCTCTTTTAGGCAATATTCGGGATCGCCTTGCTTCATAGATATTTTCATATTCAGAAAACATTCTCTCTGAAAATACAGAGGATGCGGGTGTGCAGAGAAGCTTTGAAACAATAGTTTTAAGGAGGAAATTGGTCCTCCTGCTTCCAAATTTGAACTGGACAGCGTTTCCTATCTACAAGAGGTTCAGATGCATATCGGTCTAACTCCCCTGCAGTCAGTAGAACAGGAGCAGTCTTTTTTTCAACCTTTTTTCTCTTGTAACTTACTTCCCCAGATTGCTCTCCTTTTGTGATCTCCATAAAACACGCTTCAAGAATGTTCTCTTTGTCTTTCCTCTTTCGCATAGGAGAACTGGAATTTGAGCTTCTTTCGCTTCCACTTTCATTACCTTCACTTTCATTTTCATTAGAATCATTACCACCTTCGTCATTTGCAATACCTATGACTTCTTCAATCAGTCAGGATTTAGCCTGCTCTTTTTGATCTTGTTGAAAGAAAGATAACTTATACTGCAGATCTCATGCAGTTGCAGTCACATAAGCCCTGTTTTTCATTATGTTCAAAGACTTCCCATCATTACTCTCTGACAAGAAATGCGCTCGAAGAGAAGTCAGGAGTTCTCTCTTTGTCATTTGAACACCTTGGTCATCATAGGTTTTAATATTTTAAGGAGATTTCGTATCAGTGTCCACTCGAAGGATGTGATGGTAGGTAATTCACTATGATCAGCCAAATACAGTTGCACTGGAATTTTTAATTTATATAATCTTTCTAGCATCAAATATGCACTGTTCCAACGTGTTGGGACATCTTGAACCAATAGGAGAGGCTCAAGATTTTGCTGCACTTGAATGCGTTTGAAATTGTTACAGGCCAAAGGAGAATGATTAAAGTGAGTTGCAAGGTGGCGACTTTTTGCAAGAATATCAATTACACTCCTCTGAACCATAATTGAGTCACTAATAACCAGTTGGAGTAAATGAATGCTGCAGTGTATTGAAGGTATTTCAGCCAAGTCACTACCAAGAGCCATATTACTAGCTCCATCCCTCACCAATAAATTCCTCTTATTTGCATCAAGATCCTAACTATCCCACATAGAGCAAAACTTTTCAGATATATTCTTGCCAGTATGTGACCCTGAGAAATGAGGCATGTAGCACAGCATCGTATCTTTCAAAATCTTTACCTATCCAGTGACCCGATAATGATATAAAACTTTCTTGAGAGGTTGTGCATGTCCATACTATATCTGAAGAAAAGCTGACATGCTTTACTTCTTCCAGCTTCTGAGCAATTTTAGACTTGAACTCATTATAAAGACGAGGAATTATAGTATCAGAGAAGTACTTTCTGCTTGGTAAGAGATATCTGGGTTGGAGGTAGGCCATTAGATCAATAAAACCATCATCTTCAACTAAAGTAAATGGCTGGTTGTCCAAAGCCATCATTATGCCAATTTTATGGTGAATCATCACAGACCTGGAGTCATTGATGTCCCATATTTTTTTAGATGAAAAGCTTTCCTCTATTGAGATCTGCTTACTTATTTGGTCCATTTTCTTTTCTTTCAGAGTACGACCAGTAGAAGTTGATGGTCTAGCCTGTATTCTATTTATGCCTATTTCCTTTGATTCAGTTGCAGCTATTCTCTTTTTTGTCATTTTCGTTTTTGGCTTCAGCATACTCTTTTGGGTGATTAATCTTCAAATGATTATGAAGAGGTGTTGTGCTAAAAGACCTTTGGCCACCTTTCTCCGTCTCATGTTTGATAATCTTTTGGCAAATATTACACTTTGCAGTGATATTGCTAGGTGCCCCCAATGCAAAACAAAACATAGCAATATGAGCGTAAAAATAATACGGTACCTAAGTAATAATATATATCCAGCCAGATAGCTATGGCCATATCCAGCATATCCAATATCCGACGATATGAAAATTCATATCTGGTGCACCCCTACTTTTAAGTAAAACTAGCCATTTTGAAATCTGTAAATACCTACTATTTCATATATGCAAATACACACACATTTCTTTTCATATATTGATAGAATAATGTTGAAACTCATTTTTTGTATATATGAAAATTTTAAAAAATTGTAATTTAAGGGGGGCAGGACCCCTTCAAATGGAATAAAGTGTTGTAACTTTTTTTTCTGTTAATTTTAGCCATTTTTTCTGCTCATCCTAATTTGTTATGTGTAAATTACCTTTCATACACACTTTAAATCACTGTTCTATGTCAATTAGGAACTGAGTTATGGTGGATTGAAAATTTCCAGTTTTTGTCCCCCCCCTCAAAAAAGGGGTGAGCATAACTTTTGAACCATAACTCTGATTGAGCTGATATTTGAAATTTGGTACTTACTAGCATAGACCATTCTATAAACCAAATTTAAGCAAAATCTATGAGGGTGTGGTTTTGACTACTGCATGATTTGTCATGGAATGACCCTTTACCAAATTTTCATTATAGCTTTTTAAGATTTCATCTGATGGCTTAAGCATTACATCATTACCTCTAGCATGAATAACTACATTTTTTGGAGAAACTAAATCAGTACCCGAAGTTTTTTCACTGATTTTTTACTTTACCCCTATCAATGGTTGCACCAGGATAGCAACAAACTATGCTTCCTTTTGGTAACATAGTTCCTAGGCCTCTGATTTGGGAATATCTAATTACAGAAACTTTTCCTACATTGCTTGGGTTTAACTTGAAACCTTTACTACTATTGAATTGAGTTTCCCTATATTGATTATTTTCTTCATTTATAGAAAATGAATGAAATCTATTTGTTAATTCTATTAAAACATTTTCATTTGGTTTTAAAATCCTTGGTTTCCAGGTTTTCTTTGGCTTTTCCCACTCATTTGGCCTATTTTGCGTTGACCTAGGCCCAACTAAAACATTGGGTTCAGGCTGTTTCTGAATTTCAGCCTCATTTATAGTAATAGGCCCAGGCCTACGCCAAACTTGAACTGCAATATCTCTAAAGTTGGTCTGGCCTCTTCCTCACTAATAGACCCTCTGGGCTTATTAAAATTTTTTATTACAGTACTACACTTGTCACAAAACCACATCAAGCAGCATTTATACCTTTATATATATATCATTTGTAAGGCCTTTGCTGCTTATGTGATACCAGTCATCACATCTATGATGATCTATCACACATCACATGCAATAGCTCTATCTTTACTCATGACTTCCTTTTTACAAACTACAGTCACTGTTAAAACCCATTTTTGTAGGGTAGGCTATGTTGCTAAGTTAGGTCCTAGGCTTAAAGATTTTGTTGACTCACTGACTTTGATACTATCAAGTTATATCAAAATAGTTACTCAGGTTAGGTCAAGTGGGATTCTTACCTTGTGGTTAGGCTAGGCTATCAGAATAAGCTAAGCTAGGCTTGTACAAACAAGTACAGGTAACACTGGAGTGATCTTATAGCAGTCAAAAAACAATTCCAAAATGCAGGATCAATCTCAACTGCAGCCCTGAAATTTTTTTCAACACCACACTCCTGGTTTTAGCAATAAATAATTTGAACTTTTTGTTAACAAGCAATTCTAGGCACGTGACACCTAGGCACGTCCGATTACCATTCAGGGACTCCCATTTAAAGGTGTCTATGGGGTAAGTGAACATAATGAGTCTTTCATACATCACATGGTAACATGGTAAAAATTTTATAGTGGGCACACTAGGGGCCTTTTGGCCCATCTGGGTTGCTCCATTGTTAATATAAACAAACCATAAATACAGTTACATGCAAAATTAAGATCCAATTGATCTCTGCAGATTGTCACACATCTACTAGCTATCCATTAACTTCAAAACTTTGGATTTTGTGGATCATTCATCAATACCACTAGGTACTGTACTAATTGTAGACATCATATGGTTATCTCATCACAAGAAGTTTTACATGGATCTGTATAGCTATAACCTGAATAATGTAATACAAGCTCTACAGTTAAGATAAAAGGAGTATGTGGGACTGTAAAGACTGTATAGAGTATTTGAATGTACACCCATTCAGGGTCTCCCATTTAAAGGTGTCTATGGGGCAAGTGAACATAATGAGTCTTTCATACATCACAGTGCTATGGGGGCACTGCTCAGCAGAGAAATCTCCTTAAATGGGGGGTATAAAGACAGAGAGTATCCCCTAACCCAAGATGCTGCCTCCCTACATTCCATCACTTTGTGTGGGTGATGAGATTTACCCAAATAAAAAATAAACTATATAGATATGTATATGTGGGAAGGGTTCACAAACCTCCTCTTCACACCATTACCAGTTCCAGCAAAATGTCATTACCAAATACGTCTTTGTCATTAATTTATCTAGTTTATTCTTAAAAGTCTCCAAAGTATGGGAACTCACAACTTCTTCATCTAAGCTGTTCCAGAATTTTACTATTCTATTTGAAAAATTATGTTGTACTAACTGTGATTTACATCTTTGCTGAAAAAGCTTAAGGCTATGGCCTCTTTTCTTATCATTGTGATCCTTTGTAAAAAGAGAGTGGAAGTCTATATTATCTAACTCAGTTATTATTTTATATATATACTTCTATCATATCACCTTGTAACCTTCTTTGCTTTAGGGAAAACATGTTTAGATGCTCCAATCTCTCTTTGTAACTAAGGTGTCTAAGGCATGGTATCATCCTTGTGGCTCTCTTTTGTACTTTTTCTAGTCTCTTTGTCTTGCTCTAAATAAGGACTACTGAACTGAATGCAATACTCAAGAAGAGGCCTTACGTATGAAGTGTAGAGCCTACTTAAAATTTCTGGCAATTTATAGTCTATATGTTTCTGCATTAGGTTCAGTCTAGCATTAGCCTTATTTCTAATTTCAATACAATGAGTTGTAGGTTTAAGATCATGATTCACAATGACACCCAAATATGTCTCTTTTTTTTCTTTATTTATCCAACTTCCATCCATGTTATACTGAAAAATCTAGTGTGGTAGATTTTGCCATATAATGTGGTAAACAGTAGCTCATTAGTTAACTTTAAGAAAATTTTGGTTAAGATTCAGTAGAACACATCCACCAAACTCTCTATTGATATTTATACAGTGAGATAGAGTGAAAAAACCAAGAATACTTTATTCTATACTAATTTTGGTGGAAATTCCTATTTATCTAGATATTTATTTTCAAAATTATTAAATTTTGGCACCATTATTCACAAGTCAAACCATCTCATCACGTGATGTATGTGTTCATGTTATTATTATTAGCTGATCAGAGGCTGCCCCATTGTCATGTGAAACCTCCTGTGTAGGTCCAGTGGCTGAAATTTGAATTCAACAGTCGCTTTAGAATGGCTGTCCGAGTGGGATGTCATCTAGGCCTAGGTTAGGTTTGGGGTACTACGTACCTTTCTGGGTCCCAAATTCATTATGGGGTACCCAGTGGCGTAACTAGGGTGGGGCAGGTGGGGCGCGTGCTCTGGGCGCCAAATTTGGGGGGGTCGCCATTTTTATGATTAAAAAAAAAAAAAAAAAATTTAAGAGTAAAAATATGCTCTTTTGGAAATGTACCGGTACCATATCTCTAGCCATCAAATTTCCATGAATTTCAGATTTTTAACTTCATTTAACTTTATTAATTCATTCTATTTTAGAATTTTATTATGAATTATTAATTTATTCTATTTTTTTTGTTTCTTTCTCTAGAAAATTTTACCATGAAGCGAACATTGCCAATACTGAAAAGTCCGAAAAAGAAGCTGAGTGGAACAGAAGGCAGGAAGAAAAGAAAAATGCAAGAAGCAAAAGCTAAAAAGTCAAGTGACTTTATGATGTCATTTCTTGAACAGCAACAAGCTGGTCCTTCATCAGCATTAACTGCATCAGATGAGAGTGTTGACCAACCCACCAGTGTATCAGAAGGAGAATTAAGTGTCTTTCAAGAAGCCAGAAGATACTAAACTTTGAGTAGCAAAAAGTAGGAAAAAACAGAAATAACAAACTGAAATAACAAATTTTGATGACTATTGATAAGTTTGCATCAGCAAAAGTAAGAAAAATACATGTTTAGTGTGAAGTTCCAAATTATTCATTAAAAGAGCCAAAAATAATAGGTGCAAACAAGGCATTTCTTTTAAAGTACCATATAATTGGAATGATTTTTGTCAGTATCTAATATTCTAATTGCTAATTCTGCTATCGGTAATTCAGTAAAATTCAAGAAAACATCAAAGTGTATTCTCATGAAAAGTTATGCCTCTCCTTGTACATATATTAATTGTTTCTGTTGTAATTCGGCAAATAATTAACCATACTTTGGTTCTATAAAATTAAATTGTATTAATAGAAGTTTAATATCAACCTTAATAGTAAATATACGCGGTTATGTATATGGATAGAAAAACATTAAAGTATAAACTGTAAAAATAATTTTTATGAATTGTATTTTCATTTCATTTCAATTTATTTTTACATATTTTTGTACAGTTTTATATGTACACTATATGATCAAAAGTATTCGGACACCACATGGTTTTGGGAAAAATGGTTTTATTATGGCATTTAGTAACCAGTAGGTCCACCCTTTGCTTTTATTACAGCGTCAACACGTCGAGGCATACTTTCCACCAGTTTTCGGTAAGTCTGTGCAGGAATGGCTCACCATTCCTCTTGCAGAGCTGATGCAAGTGAAGCCGGGCGTGGTGTGCGGTTTCGTATCCGTCGCTCCAGTTCGTCCCACATGTGCTCGATTGGGTTGAGATCGGGGCTCTGAGCAGGCCAGTCTAACAAATCCACCTTATTTTCACGAAACCAGTCCTGCACACGCCTTGCAGTATGGCAGGGAGCTCGATCCTGTTGAAGCAAACAATGGCCATCTCCGTAGTATTGCCACAGTGTAGGGAGGGCTGAATTGTCCAGAACGGCGAGATAAACATCAGCATTCATGGTAGTGGGTATAACAACCAACGGGCTGAGCCCTAGCCAGGAAAAACAACCCCATACCATGATGGACCCTCCACCGAACTTCACCGTTGGATGTACACAGTCAGGAAGAAGCCGTTCTCCGGGCTGTCGCCACACCCAAACACGCCCATCAGACTGGAAGAGTGAATACCGTGACTCGTCGCTCCAAAGAACAGTTTTCCAGTCCTCCACGGTCCAGGAACAACGGGAGACACACCAGGCCAAACGACGCGTGGCATTAACTTTTGTAATCAGTGGCTTGTGTACAGCTGCTCTACCATAATAACCGAGTCTGTGCATCTCTCTGCGGATAGTTACAGTACTAACGGAGGTACCGGATGCTCTTCCTACCTCCTCAGTGATGGAAGCGGCAGAGGACGTGCGGGACTTCTTGACATGTCGTACCAGACTTCTATCACGTTCCGTCAGTTTGCATGGTCGTCCGGAACGTTTTTTCGCGTTAGTTGCACCGTCGTGCTTCCATCTCATGGTAACATCCGCTACAGTCGACTTTGGTATATCCTGTTTGGCTGCAATGTTTCGTATAGAAACGTTACTTAAATAACATCCGATGACGAGTCCATGTTGGAACTCGGAGAGTTCACGTCCGCGCGGCATGGCTTCACAACAGTTACTGATAACTTAACAGAACACCTCAGCATTATAGTTTCGCCACGCTTTTTCCCAGCATACCTTTCGGCGAAGGTGATATTTGCAGAAATGTGGATTTTCCGGGGTGTCCGAATACTTTTGATCATATAGTGTATATACTGTAGCTGTTTTTCATTTGTCATAAAATAAACTTCTTAAAAGTATATTTCGTTAGCAGTATTATTACGAGTAACCAGTTTGAGTACCTTTATAAGAATTCAGCCAGAATTTTAAAGAATACTGGTTTTAAGGGCGCCATTTATTGATTTGCCCTGGGCGCGATCAACCCTAGTTACGCCTCTGGGGGTACCCATTAGGGTGGGTCAAAACACACACAAAAATAATTTATCCAAAAGCCACACAATGCATGGCTTCCCACTTAATGTCCTTATCATTACAAAAAAATAAGCACTGTGCTACCCCCCTAGGGGTTGCATAAAGTACTCCCTTTACCCATTTGAGGAGCCCTTATCATTTTCCTTTGACTTACTTATATGCTATATATTGTGCAATCAGCTTTCTAATCATGTGTTTTTTCTTTTCAGATGATATAGATTTATGATTTAAGTATTTCTCTCTTAAAAAATGGCCACGCATAGCAAGATGGCTAATTCTGCTTTTGGCCAGCCAACTACATTTCCACCTACCATGATATCTTCAAAAGCTGATGTAGTGAGGCACTGTTTTTTTGTTTGGCAAATAAAAGATGCTGAGGGTAAAGGTTCATGTAGTGCCAACGAATGTTACAGGATTGTCACTACTGATACTGAAGTCATCTGGAACCAATTTTCATTTCCTACCATTGGTACAGAAGGTATCTTCATGAAAGTATGCTGACTGATGATGTCAGCATCTAAATTAAATAAAATAACCCAAAACAGAAGAAAGGAGGAATTCTTCACAAAGTTGTCAATCAATGTTTGATGATATGTTTGACATATGCAGTTGCGATTGCTATGACAAAAAAAGAGAGAGGCCACAGTGCAGGTGTATCGAAAGAACTCCAGTCCAAGAATGGGAATCTTTCATAGGACAAAAAGAATGCAGAAATCAACTAGGACCAATTGATTGAGCTACATCATCTGCATTAAGAAGTGAAGTGAAGTTAGACAAGAAGTGCAACGACAAGCTTAACAAAGAGCTCAAAAGAAAATGGAGGCTTCTTTCAATGACATTTCTGGAAGTTTAGACATCTTAGATGATATGGAAGTGGATGCAAGTATTGAAGAAAATGATTATTTTAAACCTGAACTGGAGTTAGCAGATCATGAACAAAACAAATAGGTACAGTACCATTATGATGAGCTGGCTATTACTGCAGATTGCTATCACATCAGCTGCAGAGCAGTGGCCACCATTGTAAATACAGCTTTAAAAGATGTGGGAATTTTGAATGAATCTAACATGCTTGATTGGAAAAAAGTGGAAAGAGAAAGAATGTGAGTTGGTAAAAGAAATATTAAGGCAAAATTGGAGAACTTACATCTAGAATGCATAGGATTTGATGGTAGAATGGATGATACATTAACACGGGGAGGTAAAACAAAAGAAGAGCACTACACCATTGTCAAAGAGCCTGGAGGTTTATATGTAGACCATCTCATGCCAGATAAAGTGACATCTAGATCCATAGTAGAAGAAATTTTCTTTGATTTTGGATACAGACTGCACTAACACTTCGAAAGCCTTACTATGTGATGGAACATCATTAAATGCAGGAAAAATTGGTGGTGTGATTAAATTGATTGAGATTCAGCTAGACAGATCTTTGCAGTGGTTAGTATGCCAGCTCCACATGAATGAATTGCCTTTCAGGCATGTATTTGAAGCAATTGATGGGCAGAGTAGTGGACCAGATAGTTTCAAAGGTGATATTGGCAAAGCAATAAAAAAGGATTTGACAAAATTAAAAATAGTTAATTTCACTCCAGTAACTGGAAGAATAAAACAAATTCCTGCTGATGTTGTGAAAGAGCTCAACATGGATCAGATGTACTTGTATGACACAGGGTTGGCAGAAAACCCACTTTTTTTGAAAAGGCCCACCCCAGGTGGGTTTTTTCGGGTTTTTTACCTAAAACCCGAAAACCCCCAGGGAAAATTGGGTTTTTTCATATGTCCATTTTTTTTGTCATCTGCTGGCTTTAATATCATATATGGTAGTTCATATTAGACCTACCTATTCTTATTTTTATAATAATACTGTACTGTACCGTACACTATTAATATAACATTTGTCTTGTTTTTAGCAAAAAGGTTGCCTTCCAGGCAATTAAGCATAAAAAGTTATTTTCTCAGATTGAGCTTCACAACAAAATTTGGAAAACATGGACCAATTTGAACTAAATTTGGTGTGGTAAATTATCCTATTTGTTAGGCTATACTTCCTATGGAAGACAGGCCCCTGTGTTTTCTGCTGGAAGTAGATGAATTACAGCTCCCAAGGGAACTTAATTCAGCTAGTTATATCTATTTAATTCATATTACTGAATATTTTTTCTTATTTCACAGTTAAATAAAACAAACTGGCAACAGCATTTATCTTTACTGCTAGCCTACAGAATTAGTCTGTTTGAAGTTATAACTGCATTAAATAATGCCAAAGACCTTTGGATCAGGAAGAAAATCAGGGCATGAATGGAGTGAAGTCAATATTATTGATGGGACTAGTAAAGTTAGATGCAAACATTGCAATAATGAAATAAGTAATAAAATAGAGCGAATAAAAATGCATTTAATGAAATGTTTGAAACACATGGAATCAAGAAACAAGACTGACAATACTGCCAGTACATCATCTTCATACTGCCATGACATAGACCTCTCAGATGATCCAGACTCATCCTCACCACCACTGACACAATTACAGATGAAAAAAAGAAAAATTCAAAAGAAAGTAAGTGATTTTGGCATGACAACAACAACTTTGCAGAAAAATGTCATTGATAACAAAATAGCCAAATTCTTTTATGCAAATAATATTCCATTTCTATGTGCAGAGTCTAAGTATTTTATTGAAATGATAGAGACTCTAAGACCAGGCTACACTCCACCTTCCCATCGAAATTTGTCTGGTCCACTTTTAAATACAATCCATGAAGTTGATTTATCCACAAATTACTAAGCTGCCCACCAAGTTCAGCCTCGATTGAAAGAGTGTTCCCACATTTGGCCTTGTCTGGACCAAATTACACAATAGATTAGGCCTTGAAAAAACTGTAAACCTTGTAAAAATTAACAGGCAATTGAGGATGACTGACCCATCTGATTGGAAAAGTGATGAAGAATAGTTAGTCATTCATTCAAATTTCAAACAATATATAGTTTCATTTGTTCAACTTACTGTACACAATTACAATGTTCAATATAACCACATATAATAAGTCAATATTTTTCTATGTATATACCAGTATGTATTTCATGCTGGAAATTTTGGAAAACATTTATTTATTTTTGTATGGATTTATCTAGTAAACTTTTGAACTTTGACTTTTACATTACATGGGAGGAAGAAGAATAAGTCTGATGCCCATGAAACTCCCCTCCCTATGAAAAGCAAAAGTTGGGGATGCTGAGATGCTTGGACACTTAAAACTTATTAGGATTGTTTAACCTCCTTCGCAACATGCTATATATAGAGTTATATGACAGAGGAGGGGACCGACAGCTTAACATGGGTTCTGAACCATGGGTCGCTGACTGACTTCCACCCACCACAATCCTGGAGTACCATACCACCCTGATTGGCTGATGTCTACACTCTATAACCTGCTACCTCACCCAAAGAGTTATACCTGTAGGTCTATTTGTTGACTCATGTTTGCTTGCTTTGCATGTAAAATCATTATAGGCGCCTATATGAAAATTTTTAAAAATAATTGCATATGCACTTCTTAAGTTTCATGAAAAAACCCACAAACGGGTAAATTAGTGGGTTTTTTCAAGTGGGCTTTTTTGAAAAAACCCGGGTGGGTTTTTTCGGGCTGGGCCCACTAGTGCCAACCCTGGTATGACATCTGCTTATCAGTTCAATCAGGCAGCATTCCCAAAAACCTGAGTTCAAAATCTTCTGGAAATATTCATCATGTGTGATGGCCCACTCAGGCTAATTGTGTTCTAAGATTGTATGTATCAACATTGAAACCAGAACAGGGTTTCAAAGACATTGTGAAGATTATAATGCAGTGCTATGCTCCTAGGTGGTTCCAAATTAAATCACATCCAAAAGCAATTGATGGAGCCATAAATTTTTGGTACAGTACCTTACACAACTGGTAAGAAATGTTGAAGAAAAGTTCAAAAACATTATGGAACCAGTCTTAAAACGTAACACCTATTTTGTCACACTGGAAAATATTCCTTTAGCACTGATAACGGATCAAAGATAACAAGTGAGAGAAATTGCGATCCAGCGAATAATTGAGGCCAGAAAATGCAAAAAACTTCTTTTTCTACATGAAAGTGTCAATTTGATGATAAAAACCCACTCTAATAGACAGTTTATTTCCACAACAGTTTCGATGCCCACTAGCATCCTCTTCGGGTGGATACAGAAAAATGAATGAATATTGATGCCAGAAAATCTTCCCCCAAACTGAGAAGATTACACCAAATTGGTTGATTGGGAGAGAGAAACCATATATCCACCACCTTTCCTAAATGAATTCAGTGACAGTGACATTATCAAGGCTCATGCCAAGTCACTGATGATTCCACCATACCTGTGTCATGGTCAGAAACTGGAGTGTGTTGTCAGTCTCGTGACAAAAGCATCAGAAGAACGATATGGCTATGAAAATCATCAAAAATTTATTCTAAATCTTTTAGAATCTAGGAAAAAAAATGCCTAATTTTAGCACGAAAGGGCAATGAAAATAAGAATTTACAGGAACAATGAAGGAAGATCACTTTTGAAAAATGTCTGGTTGTAACATTGTTTCATTTTTTTAAATTTTAACATTTTCTATACCTTCTTCAATATGTCTATAATTTAAAATCTTAATATAATGCTGCTAAATGGCTATTGTCAATAAATAACAACACATTTTGTTTCATTTATATATCATATTTCAATTAGCATTTAATTTTGCATCATTGCATTAGGATTTAAAACACCAGGAAAAATGTTGATATATGTCAGAGTACAAGACCTGAGTCAAAAAAACCCAAAATTGTGCTACCCCTACAGCACTTCGCAGAGTAAAAAAAGTTATTAGAAGGCTTTTCAGAGCCATAGAAACCCCCTGCAATGCGTGGTTATTCAGTATAAAATTTTGACCCACCCTAGTACCCATACCTGGTTAGGTCAACTGTATGCCTTTGACAATTGTGGTTAGGTTAAGTTGTGTTATTTTTGTTAGTTTTAACAAAAATATCATGACTGCTTTTAACTGTACACTCTTGACGATTGGTTAGGTTGTCGTGATATTTTCGTTAAAACTAACAAAAATATCATAACCTAACCAATTGTCAAGGGCATACAGTTGACCTAACTGGGCATTCAGTTAACCTTTGTGGTATCCAATGCCATAAGCGATTATACCTGGAAAGATAAGGTTGGGTCATTGTCGGGACATGGAAAGGTAAGTAGTGCCAGGTTAGGTTACTTTTGCCATGAATATTACTGACAATTGATTCTGGCCATTTTAGCTCACAATTTCCCCTCTTCTTCAAAGCCCGGGGGGGTGGTGTATCTCCAGAATGGTGCCTTTGCACCCAAAATGAAGGTCAGATTCAATTGAAACAGCATGAAATACACCAGAAAAAACTATTTTTGTCACTAGTTTGGGTGGATGTGTTCTACTGAATCTTTACCAAAATTTTGACACTTTCATGAATGAGAGAGTTTGTAGATTGTAAATAGTGTATATTCTTAGTGTAAGTTTTGTAGGTTACTTTGATAGTAGTAAATAGTTGTATATTAATTAGCCGACTTCAGAGTTATGGAGTTATGCTTTGCAAAATTTTATTACAAAATAACTTGGATAACCCCAGTGGCTTCATGTTTTCCAAATGAAATGTAATGAGGCTGGAAACAAGGCAAATAAAATGTTAGGTATTATTAAGAGGAATGTTAGTTACAAGAGTAAGGAAGTCCTCTGTAAATTATATACAGTAATTGTTTTGTTAGGCCTCACTTAGAATACTGCATTCAAGCTTGGTCCCCTCACGTGATATTGATATGCTTGAAGGTGTGCAACATAGAGTAACCAAGTTTATCCCTAACCTAAGAAGATTGGAATACAGGGAAAGATTAGAGGAACTAGGTATGTTTCATCTTGAGAGATGATGTAGGAGGGGAGATATGATACAGATGCTCAAAATGTGGCACTATTGCAGTTGGGTACCCAAACCTGACAAATTCATTATGGGGTACCCATGCCCAGTTAGGTCAACTGTATGCCCTTGATAATTGGTTAGGTTGTGATATTTTTGTTAGTTTTAACAAAAATATCATGATTGGTTCTAACTGTATGCTCTTGATGATCTGGTTGGTTAAATCATGATATTTTTGTTAAAATTAACATAAATATCACAACTTAACCTAACCAATTGTCAAGGGCATACAGTTGACCTAACTGGGCATTCAGTTAACCTTGTAATTGAATTTGTTGGGTTGGGGTACCCAACTGCAAATAGTGCCTAAAATGTTTTCAGGTTTGGACATTTTAAATGTATCCTAAGTAACTTTTTTCTATTAGAAGTGGATGGAAAAACTTGAGGGCATAATAAAAAAATTAGAAAACAGACTTCTAGACTGGATCTATGAAAATACTTTTCAGTTATTGAGTAGTAGATTTTTGGAATGACTTGCCATATGATGTGATAACTCGTAGTAGCTCCTTAGATAGTTTTAAGAAAAATGTGGATGCTTTCATGAGTGAGAGAGAGAGTTTGTAGATTGTAAATAGTGTATATTTGAGGCTTGAAAACCTGGAAATGTCAGAATTTTGATGGCTAACCTGGAAAAAGACACAGACAGACAGAGAGAAAAGGAAAGTAATGGAGAGTGCGGAAAAAGTGCCGCTATGACTGAAGAAATTAATGAATGGAAAAAGACTATTAACTTCATTTTGATTATTAATGGAATATCTAAACTATGCGTAAGTAGTGATGTTAAAAAACGGTTTTTTTTATGTCCATGTTTTTTTTGTCATTTTTTTTTGTTTTTATTGTTTTTTTGTTTTTTTAATAATTAATATAGATATTGCCAATTTAATTATAAGGTATACTTTTTCAATGATATATATTATAAAAATAAATAAATAAATAATAAAATAGGCCATATGGTACCAGTATAGAATGTCCTTTTCAGCTTATTTACAGAAAAAAACTGGCCTCTTTCTTGCACTGAAAGTCTTGTATCTTGAGATCCGTTAAACTTGCGAGAACACTGGCTGGGAGCTGACTGCCCATTGTCCAACCTTTCCAGGACTCTCCCATCCATGCCTCGGATTTTGAATCTCCCACTTAACTATCCTTTAAACCCGCGATGACATATTTCCCCCCGAGACCATCCATATATTTTTTTTTTTTTTTTTTTTTTTTTTTTAGTTCAGGAAGAACCGATTCGCCTCTATTTAAAGGGCATATCTCAGCGGAAAAACAAAGAAAAAGTGAGAGGAAAGACAGAGGAAAAAGAAAGGGTGGAGGGGACAGTCGAAGTGGAAAAAGACCAAGGACTGCAGGGTCGAGCCCCATCATCCTTGGGTGCTAGGGCTGGGAGGGCGCACGTGAAACCTCCAGGAACAAGCACGTACAAACGAGCACAAAGAGCACTCAAGAGCACGAGCTTAGAACCCCCTTGCGGGGTCCATCCATATATATACATACACATACACCCATATACATATATACCATCCATATATATACATACACATACACCCATATACATATATACCAATATATACATAAATACTTATATAAACATTTATATCTATTATATACCCCATACACATGCATACATCCAGAATTCCAGATACATACGCACGCATACTCACATATATACCTACACAAACTCATACACCTCTATTTCGCCCTTTCATTACCTCTGAGATCATTTAGCACATACAGTAATATCCATACAGCCAAAAGAAACCGATTAAGCACAGACAGAGCAGCAAAGCTAGTATTTATATCCCAAAATGCAAAATTCCAAGAAAGTGAAGTAAAACATGGTGCTACAGTGCCCGCGAAAAGTATCCGATCACCCTGGAAATTTGTATTTTTACATAAAAAACAATGTTTAAATGTATACTAACCTTATATTAGTATTTTGTCATCTGTCCTTTGGTTTGGATGACTTGTTCTAGACGTTTTGGCATGGATTTAATCAAGTTTTGACAAACTTCCACTGATATTTCCTTGCACCATACCTGTTTGATGGCCTCTTGTAATTTTCGACTGAGCCAGTGTCGTGGCATTCAACCTTATTTTTTATTATTAGCCACAGATTTTCTATCGGATTGAGATCTGGACTATTACCAGGCCAATCCAAAATATCAAATTTATTGTCAGTAATCCATTTTGTCACTATTTTGGCCCTGTGACATGGTGCACCATCATGCATGTATGTTTTTGTCCTTTGGATTGCCATTGCCATTGGAAGTTTATCCTGTAGCATTGCTAAATACCGTGCACCATTCATAGTTGTGTTCTTCGGAAGAAAATATAAGTTTCCACGCCCATAGTAACTGAAACAACCCCAAACCATCACACTTGGAGGGTGTTTCATTGTCTTTAGGGTGTATTTAGGGTCCATCCTATTTGAGCCAATAGGCCGGCGAACCTTTTTGGACAACTTCTGAATGTCAAAAATGTCGACTCATCGCTAAATAAAACCTTCTTCCAGTCATCAACAGTCCAATGAATGTATTTTTTACAAAATGCGACACGTTTTTTACGCATTTTTTCATTAATGAACGGTTTCTTAGCAGCATGGCGAGATGGTAATCCGAGTTCTTTTGGAGCCGCTCCTGGATAGTTCGTTCAGAAACACCAGATAACAAATTATTCATATTAAATTTTATTTCTTTTGCAGTTATTGTTGGGTTTTTCAATACTAAACGTTCATAAGTTTGTCTGTTCGCGAATTTGTTTTTCTCGGTCTGCCAGATCGTTTTTTAGGGACTGGCGTGGTTAGGCCCCATTGTTCTTAGCCCGTGAAACCCATAAATTAACGGTACTTTGGGAAATGTTTAATTCCTTAGCTATCTGTCTCTGTGATTTCCCACATGCATGCAAAGCAACAATAGCACCTTGACAATCACTCTTAAGTTGTTTTTTAGCACACATTATATATAAATTTTATTTACACCACTTTCTGTAAAAAAAAAAAAAAAAATCAAGAAATTTACACAAACAGTGAAATCTGACAAATTTGAGACACAGCCACCCGCAACGAAGGCTACCAGAACACTAATTTGAGAATGCGTTGGATAGCTCTCATATCAGCGAGCAACCTCAAAGTTACAGATGTCGCTAGAACAAATAGAAAGTGAATTACGTGTCTCTGAATATCAAGGGAAAATATTGTATTTTCTTGAGTGATCGGATACTTTTCGCGGGCACTGTACATTGGCTTCGTCAACATCTAAATCTGCAATAAGTACCAGTACCTGTGATATTGAAACTATATGCTCTAATCAATCTAGTGATAATAATTCTTCAATGGAAATAGAATCAGATAATGAAAGTTAAACAGCATTAGGTTAACACAAAGGTTAAAGAAAGAGATGAATATTTTTATTTTTTTAATTTTTCTATTTGGAATATATATATATATACACACACTGGTATTCTTGCCAATCACAATTATATATATTGTTTTAAACCAGTATTATGTATATTATACCAGTACCTGTGATATTGAAACTAGCATATATGCTCTACCCAATCTAGTGATGATTCTTTCATGGAAATGAAGGTTAAACAACATTAGGTTAACAAAAAGGTGAATATTTTTTTTTTCTATCTGGAATATATATACTGGTACTCTTGCCAATCACAATTATGTATATTGTTTGAAACGAGGAAGACTGTTTTATGTTCTAGTTAAAAAATATATATACATATAAAAAATGAGGGTTTGTTTTTCCTTTCTATTATATACTTTTTGCGTGATTCAGTTTTTCTAAAAGATGACTATATATACTAGGTATAACCGTATAAGCATGGTAGTATAGTAAATTATAGGTAATACTAATATACTTATTAGATTAAAGGAAGAAAAATATGGAATAAGTTTAAAACAATAAAAAACAAAAAAAACACTATCTTCGTTTTAAACAAAAAAAACGACAATAAAAAATGACTCACATCACTATGCGTAAGCCAGTCATTGTATGGAAGCCATTGTTACTTTTTATATTTTCTAACTATCTGTATAATATACTGAGTACTAAACTATGTACTGTACTTTTCAAGTTATAAATGGTTTGCTCATTTGGGTCATTCCAGCATGATGCTAGTTCCATTTGGAAATAACTTTTCACAACATTTTTTAATATAGCTAACTGAAGAAAGTGGTTGAGGTTTTAATTTTTTTTATCACAAACACCCAAGAATCTAAGCTGACAGACATTACCATTATTTTACATATTCATGTATTTATTAATTTTTTTATTAATGAAAGAAGTTATCGTGATGCTCGTTACACAAATGCAATCCCCACTGTCAGGTTAAGCGATATTTACATAAGTCTCTCTGAATTGGGTGGTTTTCCACACTTGTTATATATACGAGGTTGTA
The DNA here is from genome assembly GCA_023014485.1 of Bathynomus jamesi. NCBI lineage: Eukaryota > Metazoa > Arthropoda > Malacostraca > Isopoda > Cirolanidae > Bathynomus > Bathynomus jamesi. Next base: position 724,817 of record JAJOZX010001132.1, on the reverse strand, counting down.
GGTCTGTGTTTAAGGAATTTATTAATACTTGGTTTATTAAAAAATGTGTATTTGTTAAAATGATATACAGCAATTTGTGTGTGTGATGCTTGTTAGGTACCTTCTGATTTCACTGGTTTTGCATAACATTTCAGATAAACTTAATCATATTTTTTTTCTTTCTCAGGTTATTAAATATTGTTTGTTTGGGCTGTGCCCCAAATGGGTGACCCTTAATTATTCATTTCAATTTAATTCATTAATTATAGTAAGCTTACTTGATAGGCCACTACAAATTGATGATCCATAGGCTACTATATACACACACTTTTAACAAATAAAACTCACCAGAGATATCTGCCAGTTCCCCTATTCTTCATGCAGTCTTTTGAATAGGGCACTGGCTTTTCGCTGTGTACACAGCCATACAGTCACAGGAATAAAGCAAGCACACACACACACACACACACACTACCTATATACTGTATATATATATATGTATATTAGGGTGCATCAAAATCACCAATGACAAAGTTTCACTTTGTCCCTAAGTTAGAAATGTTCCAATGGTTAAGAAAACCTACTATGTGAATTATTTTTGGATTTGAATGCCATTTATGGGGTCCACACAGACTTCCTATATGCACACCAACCCCACAGTCATTCTGTGATTTGAGATCCAAATAGTAGAAGTTTAAAGATTTTGTTCACTACAAAAATCAGCCCAAGAACATGTAAGTGATATTTCTAAAGGTCATATATACACTTCTAAAAAGTGATAGAAACTTCTATAAAGTGATAGAAACTTCTATAAAGTGATAGTACCTCTAGAAAGTGATAGAAACCTCTAGAAAGTGCTAGGAAGTGGTGGAAAGTTATAGAATATTCTAAAAGGAACTGCAATGTATAATCTGATATGCAAGTGTTTATGATAAATGTGATTTTTGTGTGTTTATGTTAAATGTTTATGTGCAAGTGTTTACGTTAATAAATTTTGTGTTCGCTTACACCTGTCGTGCATTATGGCCAGTTCAGGTAGCACAAATGATAAATATGCTGTTAAACTCGTCAAACTGCTGCCATTTATGGTCTTGGTGCTGGAATCAGCGATGCAGATGCAGAGATAACAGGATCTAGGCTGCCAACATGTGAGCAAGTGTTGCGATGCTACTGTTTCATCAGCAAGAAGGTCTACCGTTTAACCGTACAAAATGGAACAATGCTAAATTTGTCTTGCAAAAAGTTATTCCATTTTATCAGAAAGGCAACATTGCCATGATTACCGAGAGGAAAGCTGTTGAAAAAATTATAGCACTATCTGCAAAAAATGCAAAACTTAGGGAACTTCCAGTGGATTGGCGTTCTTCGCCTGGTGCAGTTGCGAAGCTTAAGGGGATCGAAAAGGAGTTACAAGAAACATTACAGTTTTGGCCAAGGAATGCTGAGCAACTCATAAAAGATCCTGAAGATCTGGAGTTCTTGCGGTCAATGAAATCAGGCAGAGTCGCATCGTTTGGAAGCCATGACAAGAAGCTCGCATCAAAAGACCAAAGAAAGCAGGAAAAGGAAATGATGCAAGCAGAACAACAGCTTAAAGCTCATAAAGCCCAAGCATCTACAAGCAAAGTTCAGATTGAGAACAGTGAGGAAAGCAACAGTGATGTTGAGGATGAAGAGGGTGATATAGAGGATTACAAACCAAAAACACAAAATCTCGCCAAGCAACTCGTTCAGGAACAACTGCTTTTATAAGTCATGACATACTCAAATCCCATAGGATGGTTTCCCTGTCTACACGCACGAAGATCACACTGGCCCAACAGGCAGCATTTACCAAAGCCATCATTAAGGAATTAGGAGGTGACACAAAAAATGTTTCACACTCATATTCTATCGCCGACAGAGCAAGACGTAAGGTTGGTGAAGAGCTTGCATCATCGGTCAAAGAGTCCTGGGTTCCACCACAGTTCCTGTCTCTTCACTGGGATTCTAAACTGATGTCAACTCTGTCATACCAAACTAAAGCTGAAGAGAGGCTCACCGTAGCAGTTGGCAATTCCTATGACATCAAACTTCTTGATGTGCCTTCCTACAAGCCAAATACAGATCAGCCAGCTGGTCAAAGCATTGCTAATCTCACCATGGAGCTTCTCCGATCATGGAATTGTGTTGACTCAGTAGTGAACATGACTTTTGACACAACAGCTAGTAACACTGGTCATGTGAGTGCTGCATGTGTTAGCCTGCACCAGGACATAGGTCGAGCTTTACTGTGGTCAGCTTGCCGGCATCACGTTGGCGAGGTAATCCTTACACAAGTCTTCAATGATCTGAAAATAGAACCACCAATGTCACTAGAAGTTACCATATTCTGTCAGTTCCGAAAGCATTTAGACACAGTTCAACACAACAATAATCAGGCACTTAATTTTTTGGATGGTACCTCTTATTCAGATGATGTACAAACCATAATCCATGACTATAGGGCCAGAGCGATTTCATGCGCGCAGTCTGTTGTGAAGCATCAATGTGATGACTACAAAGAATTTTCTGATCTTTGTTTGCTCTACTTGGATGGGACAAGAAGAGAGTTTTCATTTCGACGTCCTGGTGCTGTACACAAGGCTAGGTGGATGGCCAAGTTTCTCTACTCCATTAAGATGGTGCTGCTGGAGGAGCAGATCAGCTCTCTTCCCTCTGGAACCATTACCACGGAAGCACAACAACCCAAACTGCGCGAGTTTGTCAACTTTGTTTGCTTGCTGTACAGCTGGTGGTGGATCACCTGTTCAAGCGCGGTCGAGGCTCCATGGAATGACCTGTCTTTACCAAGACATCCTCAGATATGAAAAACTCAGCCCCAGCATATCATCTAGTGCGATAAAAGCTCTCAAGCATCACCTATGGTACCTGACTGCTGAGATGGTACCTCTTGCGCTCTTTAATGATGCAGTCCCTGAAGCTGAACGCCGCTATCTGGCTGAGAGACTTATAGCAGTAAAGCCAGCACAAGATCAGGCATCTTTACCACAACATCGATTTGGTACGGGATTTGGGAAACCCAAATTCCAAACTCCATTTCCAGCACGACAAAGCTTGGCGACTTAATCAACAAAGATTCATGGTACATTTTCTCTGTTCTGGAACTTGACAGTTCTTTCCTGACTCATAATATCGAAAATTGGCCAGAATTAGCTTCCTTTCAAACATCCAGAGAACACATCTCGGCAGTTAACGTCGTAAATGATTGTGCTGAGCGTGGGGTGAAGCTAAGTTCTAATCCCTGTTTTGATTATTTAATACATTTTTACTGGTTCTGATACTTTTGCAAACATGGAAACCGGGATATAAAATGTTTAATTTTTTGGTCAATTTAACTCCAATACTAAATATTGCATCAATGATGTGGACCCCCTAGATGACCACATAAATCTTTGAAATTTGGCCATATGTGCTATTTCAGGCATTGGAACACAGTAATCATAGGGACAGATTGAAATAAAACTTTTTGAAAAATCATGGGAAATTTGATGCACCCTAATGTATATATTATATAGTATATACATATGTATATATTATATAGTATCTTCTTCTTCCTCAGCATAATTAATCCCATTTTTATATGGGGTCGCTGTTTAAGGTGACTCGCCTCCATCTTGGTTCTTGACTCATCTCATTTGGTTGTGGCGTGGGTTTTTACGGCCGGATGCCCTTCCTGACACCAACCCTCCCCCTTTATCCGGGCTTGGGACCGTCCGGAGAATAAGCTGACTATCCTTGCCTCCGGTTGCTGTTGAGACATTAGGAGGAGTCTCGTAATACCTTCCAAAAATCTACTTTTGGAAATAATCTCCTCTGGAGTCATGAACTTAATTTCCATATGGATAAAAGTTGTTGAAAATAGGCTATTTATTGTGTCTGTTCTTTTTATAGTTTATATCAGGGTAAAAGTTGTTGTTTCGATATCTGTTTTTGTCGTTGATTAAATTATTTGAGATCTAATAGGCATTTCATTTCTGTTTGTTTCGACGTTTTCTTGTGTTTTAAATTTTCATGTAGTGAATCAGTAAAATAAAGGTGCATAATATCTTCGATCTTCTGAATTGCTAAACCCTTGTTTGCACGTTATGTTTCTCAGATAATCGGAAGCCTTAATAAATTAATACACAGAAATGAAATATTTTCTGAACAGTGACTATCCCTCTTGCTCCATACCCCTACTTTCTAAATCGAAAAAATTCGATTTAGAACGATCCTGGTCAAAACCCTGATTCCGAAGATCGGATCTTTCCAAATCCGTTTCAGCCCAAAGAAAGAGAGAGAGATCCTTTAAGATGGGGTAGGGGAATTCCTGCGGTTTTCATATATATATATATATATATATATATATATATATATATATATATATATACTGTATATATTATATAGTATATATATATATAATTGCCTGTGGCCACCCACCTTGTCGTGGTGGCCAGGCTCTTGTGTTGACCCAGTGGGCTACGTCAGTGGGGGCTTAGCAACCAGAAAGGTCATCCATGCCAGACAGGCTACTGAGAGACTGGGCTAAGTGCCACTAAAGTCTTTGGCTCCCAGTACAGGTCTCTCAGGCTGTCCGCCAGAGGTGATGCCCTTAGGGAATCACTGTGTGTATAGAGTGGGTGTCTGGGCTAATGGGATTGGGGGCAAACTTTTGTAACACAGGGCCCTGGTGGTTTGCACTCGGCCTCCCTTTCTCACTGGTAGGCAGTTTTGTGCTCCGTATGCCCCTCTCACCTGCTGTTGACCTACCTCTCCATGGAGAGAGCCCCATGATGGATGGGGAAGTCAGTGCTCACATCCATTCCATCAACCACTAGATGTCCCAGTCCACCTCAAACCAACAGCTTCCCTAGCCCTACCCAGTATTCAAAAATTTTTAGCTATCTGCCCTACTTCTGGGTCCCTATCATCCAACTCTGAAAAGACATTTCAGGTGATCCACATGCGCAGCAACTCTAGCCATTATGATGTCCAACCACAGAAGGATAGTTCTCTCCTTATAAAATTGCGAACAGTGGTAGAAACGAATACCCTCCTCTCCCTCACAGAAGTCCTTGGATGCTCAGTGTCCATTTCCCCTCACCCTTGCCTGAACCAGTCAGTATCTTCACTATCCATTTATTGTTGATATCCAAGAATGAGTTACTAGAAGACCTCACACCCCAGGGTATCATTAAGGTTCATAGATTCACATCTCATCAAGGAGGTGCCCCCTTCCCCCACACTGTGCCACCGCCTCATGTTCAACACCCTAGTCCCTCCCTGTCGTATTGTGTGGGGCATGAGAGACTGCATTTCATGCAAGTTCTCAGTCTGCCCATGCATTCAGACCCAACCCATTGCTTTAAGGGCAATAAGTTTGGGCATGTCAGTTCGGTATGCTGACAGCCACAACAACTGTGTGTATGTTGCGGGGATATCGCCCACCCAGAATGATGTCCCAACTCGCCTAAATGCTCAAACTACGCCAGCACACATCCTTCTTCATCTTGCGAATGTATCTTTTTTAAGTTTGAGGAGGAGGTCTGGGCCCTGTGGGTGGCTGATTTCATCAGTCTCTGAGAGGCGTGAGACAGGGTGTGGAGTTGGAAGGTGAGGCTGGGGGTCTCTTATGCTGCAGCCCTTGGCTCAGTTCCCTTGGCTCGCTGTCTGGATTCACCACTCAAACTCCCATCAACTACTAATCCCCCTTCCTGATTGGGCCCCACACCAGACCTGGCAGCCACATGTCCCCTTACCCCCCCCATGAATCTCCAAAGTTACAAGCTTCCCAGAACTCTGGAATCAGGAATCTCGGTTCCTATCTCCCAGGAACCCCACTTTCACTGCACTCTGAGAACACACCCAAACCTAGTGCCCTGGTGAAATCAATGAGGCAGAGATGCCAGAGTGAGTCTCCAGATTCACTGATTAATTATCCAACAAGCCGCCTCCTCTTCTCCTAAATCCAAAAAAAGAACTCTAGCACTTACACCCTGAACCTCACCTAAGATGACCCTCTCACCCTTGCACTCTTTCCTGAAGAAGTTGATAGTTGTTGCTGAAGTGCAGGAACCACCACCTATGGCAAGACACGGGGCAGATAACCCTACATCTGAGGATCCAGTGGACATGCACTGGCATGCCTACATGGTGTGACCAGAGTACTTTGGCTGCACCCCTGACCCTCATGGATCTACCCTTAACCTCTGGTGCTATCTTCACCCCACCACGAGAACACCCTGGCTCATCCCCTGTACCCCAACTGAACCAGCCCCTCTCATACGTCCAGCTCTCCCCTCATTGGCCACCCAGACATTGTCCTCTCCCCACCTGCCTGGTTTTACTGGTACCCCCTGTTGTCCCCTGGGTGTCGCGGGAAACTGCAGACAAACAGGAAGGTGCCAATATGGACAATAGAACCCTCCCCCATTGCATGTCCACTGAACCCTGCTGAGAGACTTCTCACCCTCTGAGCCTGCAATATTCCCTGGGCTACCGTGATCCACACCTCTGGTCCCATTTGGTTGACTTGGCCCCACAGTCCCTGAAGGGGTTGGCAGGTTGCCCAATTCCCTCCTTGGTGAACAGCAGGTGACCTGACAGGCCCCCAACTTACCCCCTGCCATCATGAACCTAGATCTCCATCCACAGTCTAACTCCTGAGCACCTTCACCCTCTCCACTTCTCCCTCGTCAAACAATGGACCCTCCAAAAGTGACGATCCTACAATGGAACTGTAGGGGAATCTCTGCAAATTATGAAGGCCTCAATTCCCTGATTGCCTCTGCTTGTCTGGTATGTGTCTGTCCCCAGGAGCTAATCCTGGGGACCAAACCAATGCCCTGCCCCACTGGATATTCTAACACTACCTCTCTGTCTCCTACCTCCACACGAAGGGGGGCTGCCATCCTCATCCACTGTATGGCCCATTTTCACAACCTCCCTATCAGATCTCTGTTACAGGTGGTTGCTGCCAGGATTTTCCTGGACAAACAATACACACTCTGCTTGCTCTACCTACCCCCTCGCTCCCAAGTTTCCTGCGATGACCTGGTTGAGGTTCAACAACTCCCCAGGCCCTTCCTACTCTTGGGCAATTTCAATAGTCACCACCCTCTGTGGCTCCAACCCTGATTGCCCCTATGGCTGAACTCTCCTTCAAGTGCCTCCCACACTCTACCATGTCACCAGATGCACCCTGTCCTGTATTGATCCGTCATTCATCTCGATGGATGGCCTCCTGGACTTCACCTGGCAAGTGCTTCGGGATGACCATGGCAGTGACCACTTCCCTGTTTGACTCTCTCTAAATCTGCATGACCAGACCATTCGGGTACTGGAAAAGTGGATAATGGCCAGAGCTAACTCGCCACTTTTCTGGAACAACACTTCCACACATTGTATGATGGCTCACTTTCCATCATCCAAGGAATGCATTGCATACTTTGAGGTGACTGTTGTCATGGCAGCAAGCACACCAGCATTCCACAATCTTCTGCCTACCCCTGAGCCTGATGGACGCCCTGGTGAAACTGTGTGTGTGTGTGTGTGTGTGTGTGTGTGTGTGTGGAGGCCACTCGAGCCAAGAAGAGGGCTACCTGATGATTTTATTATATGTAAACCCCTACCCATTGCATGGAGATGCAGTGGACCAGAGCCATTGCTTGCAGTGCAATGAAGAAAGCACGCCAAGCTTCCTGGAGTATGTTTGTATCAGGTATCACCTCTACACCATTGGCTACCATCTGGAAGAAGGTACAGTGTGTCAAGAGATGACATGCCCCCCTCCTGACCCCCAGTCCTCCAAACTAATGATGGGCTTCTCTGTGAACCTAGGTCGGTGGTGAAACTTCTGGCATCTACCTTCACTGCTGTCTCCACAGACAGCCCATATGTGCTGGCCCCTAACAAGAGCTGCTCACCATCACTCTACAATTCTAATAATTGGCTGTTCACCATGTGAGAGCTACAGGCAGCACTGGCCTCTAGACAGTCTCCTTCCCCTGGCCCAGATGGCATCCCCTACTGTATGATCCAACACATCCATCCTACTATGCTACTGTTCCTACTAGATCTCTACAACTGTATATGGATTGGGGGCACTTTCCCCTCAGTGGAAAGAGGCCCATATCATACCAATCCCTAAACCTGGGAAAGAGGCCCATATCATACCAATCCCTAAACCTGGGAAAGAGGCCTATATCATACCAATCCCTAAACCTGGGAAAGAGGCCCATATCGTACCAATCCCTAAACCTGGGAAAGAGGCCCATATCGTACCAATCCCTAAACCTGGGAAAGAGGCCCATATCATACCAATCCCTAAACCTGGCAAAGACCCCCTTGACCACACTTATTATAGACCAATTGCATTAACATGCTGTGCCTGTAAAATATTTGAGAAAATGATCACCGCGCGACTCTCCTTTCTCCTCGAAAACAATGACTCCCTCCCAGCTACCCAGTCTGGCTTTTGACAGTTTTGCTCCACTACAGACCCCCTCCTACTCCTCAGGTGGGATATATAGAATGCCTCCAATAGGGGAGAGTTTGTCCTGTCCACTTTCTTTGACATCCAGAAGGCCTATGACACCACCCATCGATGTATCATCCTCAGTGAGGTCCAAACTTTGGGTTTCATCAGAGCCCTGCCAACCCTCATCAGGGTCTTCCTCTCCTCTTGGACCTTTCAAGTATGGGTGGGCTCAGTCCTCTCTGACACATTTGAGCAAGAGGATGGGGTCCCACAGGGAAGCATCCTCAGTGTCATATGCTTTTCATTAGTAATGAACACAGTAGCAAAGTCCCTTCCACCTACCATCCATTTGTCCACCTATGCAGACAACCTTGCGATATGGCTCGCGGGGCGGGAGCTGCCCACTGTCCAATGACAAATTCAGCTTGCCATCCATTGGGTGGAGAGGTGGGTGACATCAGTTGGTTTCTGCCTATCCACCTCCAAAACCAAAAGCATGGTATTTGGCAGAAGATCCACAGCCATACCTGCACCCTTGGTCATGCTATATCGCGAGCCCCTCGAGGTGGTGCCCACTGCGCAGTTTCTGGGCATGACATTCGACTGACAGCTCAACTGGGTTCCCCACCTCAGGCACCTGAAACACACACTCCAGCATCCCCTTGCTCTCCTAGACTACCTTTCCCACACCACGTGGGGTGCTGACTGACACTCGCTCCTCTGTCTTTACACTTGCATGGTCCAGTCAAAGCTGGACTGTGGGAGTGTTGTATATGGATCTGCCTCCAGCACCTCCCTCCGAATCTTGGACCTGTTACTTAACAGGGGCCTCTGCCTCTCCACTGGTGCCTTCTGATCCTCCCCAGCTTCCATCCTTCAAGCAGAATGTAACTACCTCCCTCTCACCCATCGATGGGGTCTGCTCCTCATGAGAACCTACCTTCATGCACAGAGGCTGCCCTTGTCAATTCTGTGTATAGCAATTTTAAAACCTCCATCCCAGGGTCAGAGCTGGCACTTCATGGATCTTTCCAACATGTCCCCTCTCTGTCACCCCCATCTCGTATCATATCCATCCTCCCTGGCTCCTCACCCCTATCAAGTTTTGTAGGGACTTATGTGCCCTGCTGAAAGCTACCATGACTGCTACAGTATACAAGTTGCTCTTCCAGGAACACGTAACCTGACACCTGAATGCTGTCCCCATCTATATGGATGGTTCCTGATCAGAGGTTGGTATGGCTGCCTCAGCAGTGATGGTGACCCAATGGCTATCTAGAGCTGTTCCCCTTCCCCATGAGGCCTCTGTCTTTTCAGCTGAACACACTGCTATTTTGGAAGCCCTTGACATTATAAGCACCCACTTCGCCAACTCCTATGTCATCTACTCAGATTCCCAAAGCGCACTGCTCTCCCTTGAAAAATTTAACTCCCCTCATCCACTTGTCTGCACCATCCAACAAACCTTCCACCTTAATGGCATCCCAACACAAGACAGTCACCTTCTGCTGGGTCCTGGCACATGTTGGTATCCCGGGTAATGAGGTGGACCGTAAGGCGAAGTCCACTTGCTTATTGTCAGTTTCCACCTGGCTCCTCCCTTTCACAGATTTTTTTCGACTCTCTGCTCCCACTTCTGTTCCATCTTGCAATGGGAATGGGACCAGGCTCCAAACAACGAACTCTAACAGATAAAACCTCAGCTAGGATATTGGGCTTCCTTGTTCCATAGGTCCCATCATAAGGAAGTGATTTTAGCCTATCTTTGCCTTGGGCATCCATAGTGATGTAAGTCGTTTTTTTTGTTTTTTTTGTCGTTTTTTTGTTTAAAACGAAGATAGTCTGTTTTTTTTGTTTTTTTTGTTTTTTATTGTTTTAAACTTATTCCATATTTTTCTTCCTTTAATCTAATATTAGTATTACCTATAATTTACTATACTACCATGCTTATACAGTTATACCTAGTATACATATATAGTCATCTTTTAGAAAAACTGAATCACGCAAAAAGTATATAATAGAAAGGAAAAACAAACCCTCATTTTTTATATGTATATATATATATTTTTTAACTAGAACATAAAACATTCTTCCTTGTTTCAAACAATATACATAATTGTGATTGGCAAGAGTACCAGTATATATATTCAAGATAGAAAAAAAATATTCACCTTTTTTGAACCTTTTTGTTAACCTAATAATGTTGTTTAACCTTCATTTCCATGGAAGAATCATCACTAGATTGGGTAGAGCATATATGCTAGTTTCAATATCACAGGTACTGGTATAATATACATAATAAAAAATACATAATACTGGTATAAAAAATATATATAATTGTGATTGGCAAGAATACCAGTATATATATATATATATATATATATATATATATATATATTCCAAATAGAAAAATAAAAAAAATAAAAATATTCATCTCTTTCTTTAACCTTTGTGTTAACCTAATGCTGTTTAACTTTCATTATCTGATTCTATTTCCATTGAAGAATCATTATCACTAGATTGATTAGAGCATGTAGTTTCAATATCATAGGTACTGGTACTTATTGCAGATTTGGATGTTGACGAAGCCAATGTAGCACCATGTTTTACTTCACTTTCTTGGAATTTTGCATTTTGGGATATAAATACTAGCTTTGCTGCTCTGTCTGTGCTTAATCGGTTTCTTTTGGCTGTATGGATATTACTGGATGTGCTAAATGATTTCGGAGGTAATGAAAGGGCGAAATAGAGGTGTATGAGTTTGTGTAGGTATATATGTGAGTATGCGTGCGTATGTATCTGGAATTCTGGATGTATGCGTGTGTATGGGGTATATAATAGATATAAATATGTATATAAGTATTTATGTATATATTGGTATATATGTATATCAGTGGCGACTCGTGGTATAAATGTATGGGGGTGCGATTTCATAAAATTTATAATTTTTAGAATTGTAGTACATAAACAATCACATGGTGCTTCCGTACGGTACTTATATGTCAAAAGAAGCCATAAATTTGTATTAAAAAATATTTTAATAAAATATAAAAATAATTGTTGAATAAATTTGACTATAATAAATTTGACTATAATAATGTACCACTGTACGACAACACGGACTCACAATAGGCTAGTGCGAATCCAACTGCCGCTCACAAGAGTACTGTACTTGTATTAACATATGCGGCTATGCCAGACGTACAATTCTAGTTAATTACAAATAAGTAATAATTTTAATAAAACACATATAAATGGCTTATATCATTATTACTGAAGTAACTATTAGTAAAAATAGTTATTATAAAAAAAATTCGCGATTGTACTTATATTTTCATTACAACAGTAAAATATAATTTATATTTACTTGAGCGAAAAATCTATCGCTCCATTCGGCTGCAATATTATTTTGTATTCAAACAGCGGTACGCTATTTGAAGCTATGCTATAAGTTTAGAATATTATGTACTGTATGAAGGCTTACTCAAAATGCCTCATGAATCATGATATGCCACATGAATTTTTAAAATATATTTCAAGAATATTATTTTAATATCTTAAAATTAATATATTTTTTATCTGTTAAATTAATATTTATCGTTTCAAGCAAGGGGGAGCGACCGCTCCATCGCTCCTATACGCCAGTCGCCACTGATGTATATGGGTGTATGTGTATGTATATACTGTATATGGATGGTCTCGGGGGGAAAATGTCATCGCGGGTCTAAAGGATAGTTAAGTGGGAGATTCAAAATCCGAGGCATGGATGGGAGAGTCCTGGAAAGGTTGGACAATGGGCAGTCAGCTCCCAGCCAGTGTTCTCGCAAGTTTAATGGATCTAAGATACAAGACTTTCAGTGCAAGAAAGAGGCCAGTTTTTTTCTGTAAATAGGCTGAAAAGGACATTCTATACTGGTACCATATGGCCTATTTTATTATTTATTTATTTATTTTTATAATATATATCATTGCAAAAGTATACCTTATAATTAAATTGGCAATATCTATATTAATTATTAAAAAAAACAAAAAAAACAAAAAAAACAATAAAAAACAAATAAAACGACAAAAAAAAAAAAAAAAAAACATGGACATAAAAAAACCCGTTTTTTAACATCACTAGGCATCCATGTAGCACACATGGTCACCTCATGGCTAAATTGCCAGCCCTGCTCTGCCCTACCCTTCATCACTGCCATCCACCTGGTTGAATGCCCAAATCTGTCTGACCTCCGCCACAGCTGTTTCCCCTACCTGTCTCGTATCCCCACATCCAAATGTCTCCAGTCCATACTCACTAAAGGCCCCCACTTCTCAGCAGAAGTGATTTTCTCATACCTCACCCACTCTCAACTACTTCACCGCATCTAAATTCATACCCCCCCTCCCATATATCCAATAACTGAACCTTTTCATTCCCTCAGTTCAATACTCCCATCCTAGTGACACTACTCACCCTCTGTCTCACCGAGATATGTACCATTCTAGGTGTGAATTGGCAGTTAAGCAACTAAAAAAAAATATATATATATATTACACACACACACACACACACACTAGGGCCCTGTGAATTACATTTTTTTTTAATTGAATCTCAAATCAATTTGACTGTACACATATAGAGTATATATACTGAATTAAGTTTCAAATTAAACAGAAAATGGTTTCTTTATTTAGTGTTTCCAAGAGCTTTAAGATAATTTTTTTGTGAACAAAGCTTCATGATTGAGTCTTATGCAATGCTGTGCAGTAAGGTACCGTGATGTTGTCTAGCAGACTTATGGAGATTTGAAAATATCAAATTGGAGCCCAAGCTAATGAATCAAATTGAATCCTCTCTCCTGATTCGAAATCAAATCGAATCTCGAAGCTTTGCAGGGTCCTAATATATACTTTTAACAGTAAATAATACTTGCCAGAGATATCTGCTGGTCCCCAGATCTTCCATGTATGTGTCATGCATGTAACAAACATCACAGGCAATAGCTGAGGCTAGAAGAACAGTAAATGAAAACAGGTTGGTTCATATTAATACTTGAAGTGAGCTTATTTATAATCTTGTGCATTAAAGATGTACTCTGTTAATTACATAACTGAACTAGAGAATAAAAACTAACAAAAGTGTGACACTTGTTACTGTACATAGCAAATGTGTAAATTCAAATCATCCCACAGTACTATGGTTAAGAGTTGAGACTGTTCTCTTTATATGATTTTAAACTATAAAACCTGGCCTTTAAAATAGTGTAATCAGATTTTTTATATTCATAAAAGAAAACCATTTTAAAGTGCCATGAATTTCTCAATTTTTTTCAATAGATCACACATTGCAGTACGTATTAACATTTCCTTCTATAATTTTTCATATGCTTCATCTATGTAATATTTCTTTTTAAATTTAAAAAATACAATGTTTTAACATTCAAATGATATCATACCAGTTTTGGTAAAGTATTACATTCGTGGCTTCATCTGTAAACGTGCCAGTAGCAGGAAAAAATCAAGAATTATCACCAAATAATGCAGAAAAAACAATAATTATCACCAATTAAGTAACTAAGGTTAATTAAATGGCTGGTTAGGTCAACTGTACGCCCTTGATAATTGGTTAGATTAAGTCATGATATTTTCATTAACTAATGAAAATATCACGACTTAACCTAACCAATTATCAAGGGTGTACAGTTGACCTAACTAGCCATTCAATTGACCAGGGGCAACTGACAAGTAGATAGATCACAGCACTGTATTATTACATGTTCACACTAGAATTTAACACAATCCTCTGTAATTAGTTTCAGCTCACTGACAGAACATCCAGTGCACACATCCATCATCAACAATATTACATTCCAAACTGACGCATTTCCACCTCATTGCCACATTTTATAGGCAATCATGTGGTGGAATGGCACAAAGTAGTTCTTATTAAAAATATTAATTAAAAATTTTTGGAAAAATTAAAAAAAAAAAAATTAGAGATAGGTAGCAGGGTTTTTACTTATTCTATATCTATATAAATACATGACTTTTATAACTAAAAAGTTGATTTTTGTGGAACCATGAAAGTAATACTTAACCCCAGTTTCAATTCCATTTTATTATTTTTCAATTTTGGCCTTGAGGTTGACATTTCCGTGGAATGACCCATTTACTGTAGTACCTTTATACATAGTTGTTAATGGAAGACCTAATGTGCATATATCTACTTTTTATTCTCTATATAATATATATAATAGACATTTTCCTGTACATATTCTTTTCATTCTCAAAAGGCAAGAGGGTGGTAGGGTGGATTAAGAAAATACAAAACTTATTATTTCATATAATTCCTTGTAGGAAAGCTAAAAAAAAAACATAGCTACTTGGAATTCTGATAACATTGGCCTGAAAAACTTAGAAATGTCAGGGAATTTGAATCTGCTAAACCAGCTTGCTTTTTAGCTCTTGCTTCTCTGGCTGTCCTTTTTTTTATTCTTATTTTGTGATCCAGGTAGTTTTTGTCTCTTCATATTTGATGTAGGTGCGGGTCAGTTGGGACTGAAGTGAAATGAATTAGAATTATTAAATTAATAAACAGCAATCAATAAAGAAGGTACAGATAATATTTTTTATATTAATTAAGTAAACCATCTATTATTTATTTTGTGTACATAGTCCATACAGAGTATGGTGGCCTGAAAACATCTTGTCCTAACTCCTGAGAACCAAGAGAGGTATGTATGTACTTTTGGACTACAAAGTGCAAAGTATCCTAATTAGGAGCAGAAGTAGCAAAATTAATTTATTAATTACTTGATCATTTAATAATTATTTAATTGAGCATTTAAATTATTATTTGATTAATTTTGCTACCTTTGCTACTAATTAAGCTAGTTTGTGCTTTGTAGCCAAAACTTGATGCTACTGATGCACATCTTGATATATTACTCAACTTTGCAATATTTAGATAATTTAGGGTTGTGGGCCCAGCATGACCTACATAAAATGAATCTTCAATTAATTGATTTAAAAACAGATCAACTTTGTCTTCTACATTTTACACTAGCCTAAATGTTAATTCTTGTAGGCTAGATAACCTAGATTATAAATAGGGGCTAGGCTAGGCCCTATTTATAAGGTCACATAGGCCTAGGTGACTAGGTCTATTATCTCTAGGATATGGGTAAATAATCTACACAATTTATAGTATTAAACATAAAGCAGTGGACAATTCAATCATTGAGAGCTGAATTAAAGTTAAATACGATTTTCTTGATATATAAAAATACACTGACCTACCTTACACAAACATGACACAAAGAAATGTTTTGAAAAACTACTGTGTGCTCAAATTAACCAGAATTGCCATAGTACAGTGATGCCTGTAAGTATTGTACTCGTACAGAAAAATATTTTGGTTACATTCATCCTTATCTTTTGTACCATGCACAGGATAGTTATGAAAAGTTTACTGTTCATAAAAAAATTTAACGAATGAAAAGATTAATTTACTCGTAACTCCAACATATAATGTAAAACAAAGAATCTGAGTAAAATAAAAAAACTAAACATTAATAATGTACATACTGTACAGTATTATAGTAATAAAACTGTACAATATTATTAATATTATGAAGAAATAGCTTAAAAACTTTGCAATTAATTTACATAGTACAGTTTAGTTGCTGGACAGTAGATTTAAGAAATACCCACACATTTGTATAAAATGTTAAAATACCCAACAAATTTTGTATACAAATGCTTTGATACTTTGTACAAAAGTTCAAAATATCCAACTAATTTCATACTGTGATTAATTCATACCTTCCAAATTATTTGACAAGAGTAGAGCCCTGAAAGTGTCGAATTAATGGGGTTTAAGTGTATATTGAGATGTAAATAAACTGAGCACTGTTATTGCCATTTTTGGCCTTTTTTTTAATTCAGAATTGGTAAGCGAGTTTTCCCTGCAAGAGAGTGAAAGCTTATTAGATAACAATTGCTATGTAAGGAAAAAAAAAATACCCACCCTGCCCAAACTGGATCACTGTGCAAACTGGACATTTTTCTCAGTCCCAGTGGCATACAGTTTTGCCAGGTTTTATTGTGTTACTAAGTACCTAGCTTAATAATTTTGCGACATACAGTTTCACTAATATGCTCATGTAATCTTAAGTACTATATGGTTTTCAATCATAAGTTCTACATGTAGGCTAGAGAATGGACAGCATCTCCCATGCTCATGGCATAATCCATGAAAATTATTTATCAGATAATGGAAATATTGTATACAAGTGCAGTATCCAAAAATATGATAAATTTTTGTCATACTGTCAAACTTAACCTTACCTGGACTTAATTTCTGAACACTAGCTATATAAATTTTGTACTTTTTTTTTTTTTTAATAAGTTCAGGTACTTATAAAACCAGCCAGAGGCCTCAGTGGTGCTAAGATTTGGGCATAATTTAGTTTAGTTTCAAACCAACTGAAATTACATAGAAGTTTATGCTGAGGTTGTCAATAAGTTACGCTGACTTACACTTGAAAGAAGTTCCAAAAACCTAAAATCATCATCCCAGATTTTGAATATGACTGACTTTATCAAAGGAGCTTTGGGATACATCACTCCAGTGAGTTTTAAAGTAATTTTATTTTATTATTCCCAAGTTAGAGCAACTTGAGAACCAAATGTATTTTAGCCCAACCTTCTAAACCTTTTAAAATTCATTGTTATTATTATAATGATGATAATGATCAGTTTTATTAGCAGGATATAAATTCCACAAAACAATTAAATTTTAATTTGATGAGTTATTATTAGCCTAAATTAAATTACAGCCTGGTAGGTCCAAGGACCACTAAAGGATTTTTGGACAGACTCAGAGGTGCCTCATCAATTGTTAGCTGAACACTAACTTTGAAACATGAATCATTTGGATTTATTAGTGCTTACACTAGATAAACCTGTAGGCCCAGTGCCAGACCTAGGCTTTGGGGGGCCTGGGGCACTTAAGATAGGGGAGCTCTTGTAGTCTTGTCTGCATTGGCATCACATAATTAAGAGCATGGTTATATATATATATATTATGATGATGCAAATCCACAAGGAAAAAGAAAACAATGATTCCAAGGCCTTTCTTGTATTCAGCAATAGACCTCATCAGGGAATGGAGGTTTCCTGATGAGGTGTATTGCTGAATATATGAAATACATTGGAATAACTTTTTTTTCCTTGTGGGTTTGCATCATTCATTTTGTGTTTATATATATATATATATATATATACCTTGTTGGTGTTCCATGTGATGGTCTCTCTTCACACGAAGGTCATGCTGGTGGCCCCGCCTCTGGGCCTGGCTTGGTGGAGAAGCAAGTTGCTTTCTTGCACTCTCCACCATACATAGCCAGGTACACCTGGCTCATTTGGTACCATCCTGAGCCAGGCATCTAGTCTTCTCTTGAAAACTTCAACTTTGACCCCTGTAACGTTTCTGAGGTCCTTTGGAAGCTGGTTAAAAAGTCTTGGTGCCCTGACAACCATGCTATTTTCCTTCAGTGTTGAGGAGGTCCCTTGTTGGGCTTTGATTTGGAAACACTACACATCCTGCCTTTCCTATTTTCCAGTGTTGTTTGAATGGTAATTGGGTTTAGTTTGAGGTCTGGTACCAGTTTGTCGATCATTTTCCATATGTAGATTATGGTGTACCCCTCTCTTCTTTCCAGCGAGTACAGATTTAGTTTACGTAGTCTTTCCCAGTAGTTGAACGCTTTGCAACATCAATCTTTGCTGCGAAATGTTTGTGTGTTTCTTCTAGTTTATTAATTTCTTCCTTTTTATATGGGGATGTCAAGACTGAGCAGTATTCAAGTTTTGGTATAATCTTTTGTGAGTGCAATGCTTGTTAGGTGTAAATATTATTAAAAAGGGCAGTCTGACCAAGTCTATAACTAGTCATTCAGATTCTAAACAAATAGCAAGTTTTTTCATAAAACATTTTCACACTGATTACAAAAATCCTACAGCCTAACTAATGTGTAAACATACCTTTTATTATTTTAAAACTATAAAGATATGTAATAGTGTGTATTGATTGCCTTGGTAACCTTGGTTTTGCTTCCACCTGAATTGTTCATTCTGATGAAGGTCAAGCTTGTCACTCCACCTTAGACTTACAGTTTAACGTGGAATCCGAACCATGCCCTCCCACCAGCAGCCCAGCTGATTACATATATAGTGGAAATTATTGTAGATTAATAATTATAATCTATAATTTATAGATCTACAAATATACCCGGGCAGAAGCCCTTAAATTGTCCTTTATACATGTATAATTGTTAGGTCTATCCAGTATTAGGCTATCTATCTATGGTTTATTTAAACATGTAATTTGTTTTGTGTCAACCAGGGGAGGCCCCAGGGCATGTGCCCCCACCTTAATCTGACACTGTGTAGGCTTGTAGGCCAGCATTTTGTATTTAGTTTACATGCACCGCAGTTTTGCAGTATGGTAATCTGTTCTTACAATCTACATTTGCTGTAGCTGGATGATGTAGGCCTAAGTGGGACCAATAATTAAACCTTGAGACTTTGCGTACTGAAGGTCATATTTCAGCAGAAGCACAAAGTACAAATTTAAATGTTTATTTTTTAAGAGAAAATAGACTCATATGTAGGTTTAGCTGACATTGTATTTTACTGATGTTGGAGAAGAAATAAGGTGATAAAGTGGGAGAGTAGGAGCTAGAGGGTGGGAGGACTCAAACCCCATTATCCAGGACCACCCTTAAAGAAAGGTTTGTTGAAATGAGGAAATATTTACACAGTTTGACCATCATGCATGCTTTTATCCTTTGTTTTATCAAAATGTGGTTATTGTACTTAGAATATATTATTTATATATTTTACCAATTTGTTTATTCATTGGCTTTTGTTCTCTTGTAGAATAAAAATTCTCCTGAAACTGCAAAAGATGTTATTAGTTCTCCTGTCTCAGATTCACCTTCAGTAGAAGATGAATCAAAGGAGAAGGAAGTCCAACAAGGTTACCTTAAGAGAGCGGTATCAGGCATCACATCTGGGGTATATAGTGTAGGTGAGTTTTCAGTGAAGTAGAGAAACTTTTTTTTTTTTTTTTTTGTGTGTAGAATAGAGTAATGTAAAGCACTCTTTTTTTTCTTTAAATGCATTATTAAGGTGAGTATAGACTGGTACCTGAAAGGGTCCATTTGTGGTTCATGTAGCTCTAGGTCTTTTGGCAAAGGAAGAAAGGGTGTTTAAATATATTAGTTTCAAACTCTGAAGTATTGTAGGATATTTGCAAGGAAAAAGAAAAATGCTCTTGGAAGATAAGTTTCAGTGGTTCAGTGTGGGGTATAAATGAGTGATAAAAAACAGATTCTACCATTGTGTTTGTATATGATAAATGCATGAACACCCATCCAGACGTTCTTGTGGATTTTAAAGGTACAAATGTGTAGTATTGTGGACTGAAGCTTCTCAGGACAGCAGTGGTTGCGGGTGACAGAGATGCGTTATGTATCGCATTTTTAGAAATAATTAATCCGTAAAAATTTTTATTAAAAATAAACTGAAGAATAGGACATGAATTGAGTCTGTTACTTAATGAGACTCAGGCCGGGTGCACGCAGGATTATCTTGCCACTCAGACTGATGGCTTGGGTCGTGACTATTCAAGTCGCGTGTGATTTTACATTGACAAAATGGGATCCCCGCACAATGCAGCAACCGCGACTCGATTCCTAGAATCGCGTCGCGGTCGCTGCAATGTGCGGAGCTCCTATTCTGTCAATGTAAAATCACGCGCTTCTTGTGTCGTTACAACCCAAATCTTAAGTCGCAAGACGATGCTGCGTGCGGCCGGCCTAAGAGATGCAAATACTGGATGTTTGAAAAATTCGCGCAACCAATTATTATTATTATTATTATTATTATTATTATTATTATTATAATATTGGATTACGCGCTTTTAGAAACACGCTGTATTTCGCTTATTCAGCCGTATGAAAATAAATTTTTTCCCGTTGTAGGCTCAAGCACGGTTGGGGTCGGAGTCAACGGCGTAAAATGGATAGCGGGCACTACATACAACGTAGGGTCAGGGGTAGTGGGAACAGTTGGCTCTGTTGCGGGAAGTGCTGCTGGCACTGTTGCTGGAGTAGTTGGATCTGGTGCTTCTACAGTATTATCTAAAGTCAGCAGGAGTGCCAAATCAAAAGAACATAAGGATTAAGGAAAGAACTTTATCAATAAAATCTTTTTGGTGATTATTATTATTATTATTATTGAAGGCCGAATGAACAATTGTATTTAGATTAAAATTTCCATATATGACTTTTTTTAATTTTATATGAAAAAGAAATTATAATATATATATATATATATATATATATATATATATATATAATCAATGCAAAATAATGTAATAATATTAATGTCGTCGTAAATACTAGAGTTTGAAAATAATTAATTTTTTTCATCTCGGATTTAAGTGTTTTTAAAAGTTGAGGAATTTTTTTTTTATATTTTATATGAATTTAAACAATTATGTTTTATTTTAAAATCAAAATGTGGACAATTTTTAACAAATTATTCAGTATATTTTATGAACGAAGTTCTACACGAGGTAATGAATAATATATATATATATATATATATATACACAGTGTTGGGCACTAAAGCGTTAATCCGATAACAGTTAATTAACGAAGTTAACTTTTTTTAACGGACTATTAACGGAAGTTAATTTCAATTTATCGTTATCGGACCAGTTAACTTCCGATAACTCGATATTTAGTCTGTTAAAGTCCGTTAACACGTTAACTGCGAGGAGTCATTCATGGAAGATCACCGCTCCGCGAATGAATTCAAACCGCCATAACTTCAGTCTGCCAATTCCGTCCTCTGCCGCAATGGAACGGCTCTTCTCTCTCGGCAAGGACATCCTGAGGCCCAAGAGGTCAAGACTGGCAGTTGGGCCTAACTTTAAGAAGTTGGTCTTTCTGAAGGGCAACCAGCACATTGTGTCATAGTCTTTAATAAATGTGCCTAAAATTTAATTTTACCTTTCAGTTCCCGCCATAATAATTCTCTGGTAAATTAAAATTTAGTTAATGGTTAGTGGTTACAAGGGTTTCAAAACATGTAATCAGTACATTTTTTATTAAAAATAAAAAAAAAGTTATTAAGCAAAAAAGTTGCAAAACTTGATAAAAATAGTTAAATACCTATTTATTGTTGGATTTTGCATAAATAAACATTTTCTATGGGTTTTAAAGCTTTTTTCCTTGATTTTTTAAAATGTTAGTAAAGAAATAGTTATCGTTAACGGATTATCGTTAACTAACGTTAACTTTGTAGTAAAATTATCGGATTATCGTTAACTAACGTTAACTGTAGTAAAATTATCGGATTATCGTTATCGGAGTTAAAAATTGGGGTTAACGGATTATCGTTATCGAAGTTAACTTTTTGGTTAACGGTGCCCACCACTGTATATACACGGTGAACCAAAAGTAGGTGGACAGTAGGTTGAATACGGTTTGTGTTATATTATATTATAACTAAATTTATTTAAATTTTATTTTGTATTATAGTATACAAAAAAATTAAATATGTATTCTCAAAATAAACGTTATCATTTACTGTCCACCTACATTTGGTTCACCCTATATATATATGGTGCCCCGTACGTTTGGTCTCGTAGGAAAATTATTTAAAATTAATTTAAAAAAAATAATATGGTACATTAGAAGTAAAACAAATGTTCAAATTGATGTCTTGTTTTGGGACCTATTTCTTTTGTTGCGGGTATACGAGTGTAACTCGCTTCCATATTTAGCCATTGTGCGTTATTTTACTCGCAACAACAACAACAAAAAAAAAAAAAAAAAGTCCCAAAGCAAGATATCAATTTGAACCTTTTTTTTTTTTAGTTCTAATGTCTTGCTTTTGTAAATTTAAAATAAATTTTACTACGAAACCGGACTTATGGGACACCCTGTATAATTAACATAATGCTGAAAAATTATCGTAAAGGACCCCATTTGTAAAATTTTTTTTTTTTGTTGTAGTTCGTTCGTGGTGGGAAAATTTGCATTTGCTTTGGTCAAGATTTTTTACGGTCGGTAAATGTAATATTTTTATAAGTTGATTTAGACTTTTATCAAAACTCTTTGAATAATAGTTTAAGGACATTGTAGCGACTATATATATATATATATATATATATATATATATATATATTATATATATACGTCTCGGTGGTGTAGTGGTTAACGTCGCTGACTATAAATCCATCGGCCCCGGGATCGAGACCCAGTTACGGGCAGGGGACGCGCAGCAAAACCCAGCTGTTTATCCTTCCACACGCGCGCGCGCACAAAAAAAAAAAAAAAAAAAAAAAAAATTGGTTGGTAGGTAAATGGGTACTCTGAGTAGCCTAGTGGTTGAGACGCTGGGCTGCTAGTGGGGCGTGGTTCAGATTCCACGTTAAACTGTAGGTCTAAGGTGTAGTGACGGTGCTAGTGTCTCCGAGCAACTGATCTGATACAATGAGAAAACGGACAAACGGACCTTCGTCAAAATGAACAATTCGGGCGGAAGCAAAACTACTTAGGTTATAGTCAACCCTCCTCGAACGCGAGAATTAGTGTGAACCACCCTCGTCCGACTAACTCTGAGGTTCATTTGCTGGATGCTACTTCGTTTTCCTCGTCCCTGAATTCTGTTGGGAGATGAGTAACCTGAGTGAAGGAGCGAGGAATGCTGTCTGGTAAGGGGTTGTTGGAATTTGAGACGCTTCTTTCTTTAGGGTGAAGAATGAAGTTATGGGAGTTTGTCGTGGTTTTGTCGTCCCCGTCTGAAGGACGTGGGTGAGAGAGGCGGAAGGTGACTCAGCCAATGGGTTAAGCGACCTGCCACACACACGTGTATGTAAGGGTCGGGTGTACACAAAATCGTTCGAGGAATATTGACATATATAATATATATATATATATATATACACACACACACACTACCATATTTCTGTTTTAGCTAAAAATCTCGGTCCTACTAATATTTTCAGTAGGTTCCACTAGGAAAACGTAGCGCAACTGATAATCTTCCAGTTAGTACAGTACTGATGCCTACTAAAAAAATTTCCTGGTAGGCTGTTTAGAATTTGCTTCTCTTCTTTTTTAAGAATTTTTATATGTGCATCGTTCATAGGTTTAATTTTATGTAATACTTATTAACTTAATGCCTTTTGTAAGTTTATATAGGCTTAAAAACAAATATATATCCAATTGGCAATTGAGATATGTACTTAAATGTCATTAGTAGGATAATAGTGTTTTGATTCGTTAATCACAACCATGTCAATATTTATTCTAGTCTACTGAAACGAATATCATCATAACTTTGAACCACTGTAGTAGAATGGTTTGGTCAAGTACATAAATAAGTTAGTTAATTTTAATCATACCTTATTGGTCTTCAAAGACCATTTTCTGTTCGTTTAATTTTTTAACCATTCATAAATGAATTATTAACAAATAAGGGAGAACTGCAATGAAACGCGGTGACTTAGATTAAAGCTTGAAACTGCGCAGGCAGTCGCAGTCAGACAGTGTTCCCGCTTGGCATGCAACAAATGAAAGCTGCTCTCGCCCTCACCACTCTGCAGGGGGTCACTCTCTCTCGGAAAGCATGGTGTTTCCTCAAAAAGACACGCGACCTCGAGCAGTCAAGTCTTGGGAACGTGAACTAGTTTACAAAGTCTGCTGGGAAGGAACACTTTTGGACTATAACTGCCTGCGCAGTTTTAGAAGCTGAATCATATTTCGTGTGATAGTCGTCCGTTCGTGAACAAAAGGATTTCCGGGCGATAATGAGTAGCAGCTAACTTGCCGTTTGAATCAAATATTTAACTGCTATGTGATACGTAAATCTGTAATATGCTGAGCAGTAGTGACAGGTTTACGAAAGTTGAAGAACAGAATTCTTAAAAAAAACAGTGGACCACAATCGTATGTTTTTATTAAAAATTATATATGTATATATTTTTATACTGTGTTGATCCACTACAGTTGAAACTATTAACTTATAAGGGTAATAATATATTTTTGTATACAGTAGTTATATATATCGTAATATAAGGACTTCCTAGGAAGTGGCTAGGCGACAGAAGTATAAAAACGCTAGAAAATGCGGTTGAACTTGTACAAAATTTGAAAGTGACGTAACTTTTGACATTTTGAAGGTATTTCGTCGAAATATGTTCAAAATGTCAAAAGTTACGTCACTCAAATTGCGTTTTCTGACTTTTGTCGCTTAGACACTTCTTCCTTGGTGGACCTCATATATATATATATATAGATGCATTCTTGTGCATTTTTTTTTATAGTTTACGAATGTACGCCTAATCGTCAACGAATGAACGTAGGACCTTTTGCTGTTGTATATTTGAGGTACATTGTGAAGTGTTATTTAAAAAAAAAAAAAAAATTTGCTATCACCTTAAAGGCAAGATAAATAAAATAACAATTCAGCTATAAAACGCGCGTCATTGTCAGTTCAAGAAGAAATTTTTCTTGCTATTTGTTCGCCCAAGAAAGATTGATACCCTCCACTCCCCCCAGTGATGCTGAGTTTATAACAAAAACGTTGTAATCTTATTGTACGAAATGACTTTTTTTTGTTTTGTTTTGTTTAATTACTCGGATTTGGGGCACGTGATCATTTTTGCAGATTGCTATTACTGTTGAGGGATCAAATTGCTCTTACTAAGTTTTATTTTGCTTATATTTAGGTCTCATGTTTTACGCATATCATTTTTTAAGTTTTTAAATTGTATTTCGCAGGTTTTGTAGCTTCGCTGTTGTTGTTAAATTTTATTAAAAGTGAATTACTTTCGTTTTTTATTCATCATTTTTACTTGGGGACGTGGCCACCTCACCGCTCGACCAAAGTTACAGCTAGCTCCGCATCTCCTGCGATACAGTAGGGGAAGGATTGGGCTGGGGACCCATCTTTTCCTGTCGCCGTGTCTGTCCGGGTCGCCCACGTAACTGCAGGCGTGCATGTGGAATCATGACCATAAGTGATGCGGGTGTTCTGGAGGAAAGTGAAACAAAGATGAGAAGGAATGGTTGAATGTAAAGTGTGAGAGAGGACCAGAGTAAAAGCAGATGTAGGGCTATTATTGATGTACAGTATGAAGCAATGAGACGCTTCTCCCGTGTCGGTTCCCGGAATGTGTGTGTGTGAAATTCAGGTATGCTAGAGTAAAAGTGCTGGTAATGGTTGGATAATGGGGGGGGGGGGGGTCGAAACATATAAAAAATCGAGTTTCTCCAATTCCACAGTATGCACGTAGTTGAAAATGATCTCAACATGTAGAAAAAAATGCGACCCCCCCCTTACCCCTTCCATAGCATCCCCCTCATTTTACTCTCTCCACAGATGTAAACCCCAAATGTGACAATCATGCATTATATTAAGTCTTATTAAGTAGATTAGATTAATTTGGATAGATTATTTAGATAGATTGAAGAGATTACATAGATTAGATGAATTATATATATTGTCACGTTTTTTTGTTCAGTTTCAGATTGTTTATGATTGAATGAGTTATGATTTAATTCCGAATGAGTCATTAAATTCAGATTGAATGATTCAATTGCGAGAATTTAACAATTAGTTTCTTGTTATTAATGCTACTAGGCCTAAATAAGTGAAATCATGGCGACAAGAAGCAAAACGCACAATTCAACATTTGGTCACCCCTGCAGAATTTCCACCTTCAATGACTCCTTTAAAGGCTGACGTATTTAGGCATTATTTATTGGTAAGAAAACGAGAAGAACTGATTTCGAAAGGTTCTAGAACAGCAAAAGAATGTTACAGAATTGTTACTAAAGATGTGGAAGCCATTTGGGAGAAGTTTTCCTTTCCACATACAGGACTTGAAGGAATAGCTATAAAAGTTGAACGATTGATAGAATCTGCAGCAAAGCTAAATAAAGTATCATTAAAACAAAGAAACAAGTTTTCAGCAGAAGGTGGAGACATTCGATGAAATGTTTATTTGCACTTGTACTTGTTACGATAAAAAAAGTCAGTCGAATGGATTGCAGATGTGATATTAGAGTTCCAATGATTGAGTGGGAGTCTTTTGTCGGGCAGAAAGAAAGAAAAAGAAAAAAAAAACAACTAGAACCAATCGACAGAGTAACGACTTCCGCAAGAAAAAGGACTCACGATAGAGTTAAAGGGTTAGAAAGAAGAGCCAAGATAAGCCTAGATATGAATGTCGCCTCAACCAGCAAACTGGACCCTTTACATATTATGGAAGATGAGAGCATGGAAATTAATGATGACAGCGACGCTATTGACTTTGTTCCGGACTTTGAGCTGAGAGAGAACCATCAGAACAGAATTATTTATGATAACTTAACAATAACAGCAGATAGATACCGTGTACGTTACAGAGCTACTGCAGCTTTGAAGGATATGGGAATATTAGACGAAACCAATATGTTGGATAGGAAAAAAGTGGAAAAAGAGAGAATACGTGTGGGTAAAAAGAACAATCGGAGAACACACAGATTGAAGGCATCGGATTTGATGATAGAAAAGATCAAACTAAGACAAAGAAGGGAATGGAGTACGAACAACATTATGTAATAATCAAAGAACCTGGTGATGTTTACATGGATCATATAGCTCCAGATAACGGAACTGCTTGTTGTATTGCAGGTGAAATAATAACTTTTATAGTTGATTCTAATAGCAAAGAATCCCTCAACTTTGCTATGCGATGGCACCCCAGTGAACACTGGCAGGATTGGCGGAGTGCTAAAATTGATTGAATTATATCTGGACAGGCCGGTACAATGGCTGATTTGCCTTTTGCATGCAAACGAACTGCCCTTCAGCCACGTATTTGAAGCAATTGATGGAAAAACTTCGGGACCAAACACCTTCAAAGGTTCTCTTGGAAATAAACTCCGAGAGGATTTGACCAAACTGGATATAATTGATTATACCCCTGTAGAAGGCAACATTAAAGAAGTTTCGGCCGATATTGTTAAAAGTTTCAGCAGTGACCAAAAATATATGTATGAAATGTGCATTAGCATACAATCTGGACGCATCTCACAAGCGTTAGTCACGAGATCCCCAGGTGCCCTCCATCATGCAAGATGGCTAACACGAGCAAACAGGATCCTGCGCTTATGTCTCTACACGGAATCCAGACAAAAACATCCAAGACCTAGTAAAAATTATAATGCTGGTTTACGCTCCAGGCTGGTTTTGGATAAAGTCTCATCCAGAGGCAAACGAGGGAGCATCTAATTTTTGGTATATCATGCACTTGCTTAAAGGCTTAGATAAAAAGCATCGGATGATTATGGAGTGTGTGCTCAGAAATAACGCCTATTTTGCCCACCCAGAGAATATCTTACTCTCAATGATAACAGACACAAGAAGAGAGGTGAGAGAGCTGGTTCTTCAGCACATTATTCGAGCAAAAACTAGGAGCACCAATGCGAGAAATTTTGAATTGCCAGAAACACTGAACTTTGAAGCAGACAATTATCCTAACATGATCGACTGGGACAACGAAACCATCACCCCTCCACCTATTTTACAGAATTTGACAAATGATGATCTTAAAGTTCGAAATGAATCACTTCAGCTTATTCCTTTTCCCTGTCACAGCCAGGGAGTAGAACATGCTGTAAATGTGGTAACAGAAGCATCACAAGATAGAATTGGTTACGAAAACACACAAATTTATTTTGATTGTACTGGAGTCGAGAAAAAAGCCAGGGCTGTGGAGTCGGCACATAAAAAACCGACTCCGACTCCTCAATTTTTTGTCTATCCGACTCCGACGGTATATTAATTCTAAATCTGCTATGATGATAATTACACAAGAGGCATTTCATCACCACCACGTGAAGCATCATCATATGTGGTCATTGTTACGGTAACTTTGTCTGTAGTAAAGAATCTTGTAAGTGGTGCTTGTCGTTCAGTAGATTTCTGATCTTTTGTTAACTTTGAAGTAGTTGGAAGGTTTTTATTACTATCTTTCTCAATGACAACTTCTAAAATTTTGGGATGGAAACACTGCAAGTGTCTTTTCAAATTTGATGCTCTGGTTGGTGCATTTTTATCAGAGCCAGTAAAACCACTGATTTTTGCTTCACATAATTTTTCATCATCATCATCATCATCATCATCATCATCATCTATCATACACTGACACACGAAATGTTTCCCATCTGTGGTTATTGTAAAATATTAAAAAACTGCAGACTTTGTTGGAAGTGTCTTTGCCATTGTGAAAGGGGTTTTAGACTTGAAAGTTAAAAACTTATGAAATTTAGAAAGAACTCGGAAATTAAATAAGCATTAAAAATAAAAAATATTTGAAAAGAAAAAATGAATTAATGGCATTAGTGTCTGAAATGGAAAACATTGTGTTTATTATTTAAGTGGTTTAACCACCATAGCTGCCAGTGATATCACACAAAAACATATTTTATTAAAATTTATATTGAGGTCGGAGTCGGAGTCAGTACATTTTTACCGACTCCGACTCCATCACCACCAAAATTGCTTCCGACTCCGACTCCACAGCCCTGAAAAAAGCTACCTGTGTTCCAATGGAAAGGCCAGTGGTGTCAGTAATTTAAGATTTTAAATTTCTTAAGGTGAATATTTTGATTTTAGTATGCTTCAATTGATTCTTTAAGTAATATACGGAGAAAAATTTCATATATATATATTTTTTTATTTACTTTAATCTTTGTCATTTATCAGGTTTTTTTTTATTTAAAGAATTGGTTTCAATTTTAAAAAAAGGTGGGGCATAGCGGTGTAATTACAGTATGTTGTTCAGGGGCCCAAAGGAAACTCCGAGTAGTGTGTAGAATAAGAGTACAAAATTTCGACCCCCCCCCCCCCCCCCTTTAATGGATATACATCGTGTGAATGTAAATGTGAGGATGAGAAAGAGTTTAATAGCGTGATCGGAAGGGTGCCTGAATGTTAAAGAATATTCGATAGGGGACATGAATGGGAAAGTTGGTATATGTTTGGAAGATAAGTTGCTTGGTTAGCATGGTGTACCAGGAGCGAATGACAATAGGTTTCGGCTGAGAGTTATTTAAAGAGCAGAGAGAGAGAGAGCTGTGTACTGAATGCATTTTCTGAACATGGCAGTACACAAGCGTACTTGGTATAGAACAAATGATATACAAGGTGAGAAGTATGACTTTTTCTTACGCAGGAAGGATGGGTCAAGGGAAAATCCCGCAGAAATGGGTCTCTCTCAGAGGGAGAAGAGAGAATCAAGGTCCAAGGTTTTCAAGATACTGGACACGCGGCATTTGAAAGAGGTCATAGACCGGGGGAAAGATGGATTGAGGAAGATTGTTACAGAAATGACTGGTAGAGCAGCTGAAAGGTTGAAAATACCGATTAACTTTTGTCTAAGAGGTGAACAGAAAAGGAATGATAATGTGTCGAAAGCCGGGTACTGCGTGTTCTTAAAGGAGTGGCATGCAGTTAGAGAATTAAGAAGAGCAGTGTCCATTATAATAACGATAGTAAAAGAGATGGAAGAGTCAGTAAGAGGTGGGGAATTGAGACTAAAAACCTTTGATTTCACCCGGTCAATTAGAGCTGTGTGGGTTGACCTACCCAACATATCAGACGCGTGCAACACCCATGTACAGAGAGAGCAACTGAGTGGGGGTGAAGAAACTGCGGAGCCGGTACAGCACACACAACACAGACATGCTGTTTTAGAGAGAGAGAGTATGTGATTTTCTTAGGAAAGGTTACGAGAAAAAGAAATGCCAAGTATATTAAAAGAAGGATTGAGTTGTGTTGTTGAAGCTAAGGGGATAGTCGTGTGGAAGATGGTGACGAGTAGACACAGGAACTGAGTATTTGAGACATTGAAAGCAGCAAGGTTTCCTCTGCCCCAATCATAGGTAGAAAGATCAGAGTTAAGGTGTACCATGGCGATTCTACGCGAAGCATTGAGTGTCTGTTGAGAAGGACGCTTTGTGAAGCGGTTGGAGAAATGAAGAGTGGACTCAACAGCAAAGAAGTGGATAGGACAGAAAGTGCGACTTAATATATCATTGATGAATAAAAGGAAAGGAGTGGGTAACAGGGCAGAGCCCTGAGGAACACCAGCATTAATAGCTTTAGGAGAAGAACAGTGGCCATCGACAACCGCAGCTATAGAAATCGAAGGAGGGCAGTTCGGAAATTAAAGATTTGTGCCAGACTCCATCAAAAGCTTTTGATATGTCTATCGCAATAGAAAAGGTTTCACCCAAATCCCGAGAGGAGGATGACCAAGAGTCAGAGATATCTGCAAGAAGATCGCCAGTAGAGCGTCCCTTGCAGAACCCATACTGACGACCTAAAAGATGATTGCGAGAAGAGAGGCGTTTAAGAATCTTCCTATTAATAATAGGATAGATTCAAAACTTTAGAAAGGCAAGAAATAAATGTAATTTAACGATAGTTGGAGGGTTGAGAGCGGTCATTCTTCTGTTGGACAGGCTGAATGAAAGCAAACTTCCAGCAGGAAGGAAAAGTACCAGATGAAAAACTTTGTCTAGGCATGTTGTCAGCATAGATCTTGAGAACAGACACCAATCGGGATCATACGCCTTCCTAGAGTTGAGAAAATAGGGCAGAATAAACATTTTGAAGAGATTATAAGTTCAGACATAATTAAGTAGGAGGGAGGAGGAGATGGTGGAACAGCACCGTAATCGTCCATGGTTGAATTGAAGGCGAGAGTTTGAGTGGAGAGTTCAGCTTTATCAGGAGAAGAGACGGCAAATGAGCCGTCGGAATGGAAAAGCGGAGGGAAAGAAGTAGTAGTGAAGTTGTTGTTTGAGACTCTTGCATAGATGCCAGAAAGAGCGAAAATAATTAGAATTGAACAGGTTTTCACATTCTTGTCGGGAGGAATTTTTGGCAAGTCGAAGAACAGATTTTACACGATTACGGATAGAAATATAATTAAATGAGAGTCAGGAGTTGGATAGCTATGGTACCTTCTGAAAGCCTTCTCCATGCCCAAGAGAATCGCCTCCGTGATGTGCTCAACGCACTCGGAAGGGCCCCGGCCACGGAAGCAGTAATCATTCCATGGGAAACTGGGGAACTATTGCCTTAAGGCAGGGGTTCTTAACGTCTGGGTCGCGACCCAAACTTGGGTCATTAATTGTCATTTATCATTTATTTATGTTATCCCTAATCATTTTACCATTATTATTTAGTTTATTATCTATTAACGAGTGAACTGTTTGAAGGCATTGGGTCGCCGAACTAGCCCCGAGACCAGAATTTGGATCACAGCCTAAAAAGGTTAAGAACCCCTCCCTTAAGGTCTCCCAATCAGCGGTGCCAAAGTGCCAAAGGAATCTCCTCTTGGGAAGGTGCAAAGGCCGAACCGGAGCGATAGGATAGGAAACAGATACAAGATTGTGGTCGGAGGAGCCCAACGGAGAAAAAAGTGACATAATAAGAAGGATGAGAAGTAAGAAATAAATCCAGAATGTTGGACCTCCCCCCAAAGCGATCGGGGATGCGAGTTGGGGGCTGCACAATCTGCCCTAGGCCATTCAAGATAGGAAAGTTGTGAGCTAGTTCACTAGGGATGTTAGTGTAATGGGAGAAAAGCCAAAGGTGGTGGCGAACATTGAAATCTAAAATGGAGATTTCAGCAAAGGGAGAGTGGGAATGTACAGTATTCCACTTTGGAAGCGAGGTAGTCAAAGAATTTTCGATAGTCAGTAGAATTAGGGGGAAAGGTTAACAGCGCAGATGTATTTAGTTTGAGATTGGCATGTAAGCCGTACCCAGAGGGTATAAAATTAGGAGGATTCAAATTCGGGAATACGAGAGCAAGTTAGGTCATTACGTACATATACGCAACATCCACCTTTGAAGTGAAACTATGTAGAAAAGAGGAGGGTACAGAAAAGGGGTTGCTGTTAGTCGTCCCAAACACCCGAGTTTCAGTGAGGTTTAGTGAACAAGTAGAGGCCCAGAACATCTCTTGTGGGCAGTACCAGAACCAGCCCCGCTGCCCGCGTCTGCATTCCTGGTATCGGCATCAGGGGAGCAGAAGTGGAGACATTTATGGTCCCTCACCAGGGGACTCCGAGGCTATTGTGCTTGTGAAAAGAAGTATGCTGAGAGAGAGACGCGACACATGTGGTGTGAAGTACGAATGAGACGCTCTCTGATCACACGATGCTTCTGTGGAAAGTAAAGTTGTGTGAATTAACGTGGAAATGTTAATGGTGGAAGAGGTTGTGGGTGAGTGCAGTAAGAGTGCATCATGAATCGAGTGTAAAAGATGGAGATCAAATGGATAGGAGGGAGGTGTGCAATGTGTATAAGGAATGTCTGTATGAAAACTATATAGGGCTATGGGGGTCGATTGCCTGTTAACCCTCATCCGTTGAAAATTTCTAGCACACTTCAGTGGAGAGTTAACGACAAAAACCCTAAGTTTTTTCGTTAGTTTTGTATGTGGAGGTCTTCAAAGGATCTCGTTAAGTAGTGTTTTTATTGGGTTAATGTTAAATTTATTTACCATTAGGCAACGCTAAAATACCGAAGGCAAAGAAATAAATTACCTTGCCTTATTATTTCGTTGGGCCTCGCTTCTCTTTCGATGTAGGGCTGCGGTACGATGGAGTTACACAACGAGTTGATTTGGTTTAATTAATATAGGCAATCACTATATTTAAATTCCTGAAGGTATAGGCCTATCCTTTTGAGTTATTAGGTTTATATTACTCGTTATTCACTCAGAACTTATAGAAAGATTAAGTACATCTTCCTTTCTTAAAAGCAGGGCTTAACAATAAACAGCTCTCAGTGTCGCAAGAATATAAATAGTCTCAGGAATTCGCCGATTTTTCAAAGTTCGTTGACTCTTCTCTTGAAGTAATTTTCACGAGTCAGCAATGGAAAATTTTGAGACGAAATAATTCTTTTTTCTTGTTATGTGGATCCAATTAGGTTCTATGTATGGCAATTATTTTCATTCCCAATAGGGTATGTCGCCAATTCCGAGGCAATTTTGTAGATATTTAATTCAATGAATTAATAATTTGTATTTAATTGAGAAATAAAGGTATAACATACGATACCATATTGTAAGCATATATAGTTTTTCCATAGTCTGGAATGCAGGGTGTGTGTGGGGTTGCGAGAAAGAAAGCAACACCGCAGTGGGATGAAGTTGTAGCAGCGGTTGAGAACAAGAGGAGGAAATGAATGTTGTGTGTGCAAGGTGATTGTGATAGAGAAGACATGGGACGTATGAAGAGACTTGTGCGACAGAAGAAAAAGAGTAAATAATGTATTTGAGAGGAGGAAGAATGACAGTTATGTAGAAAATAGAAGTGTGGAAGTGCAGAAATGAAGGTAATAAAGAAATTTTGAATGTAAGGGATGAAAATGGTAGAATGCTTACAGCAAATATGGATTTATGGAATAGATGGAAGAAATATTTGGGTTCAATTGGTGGAAGAGATGAGGTCAAATATAAACTTCTGTTGTTTACATTGTTGAAAAAAGAAAATACGTCCAACATAAGGAAACCAATTACTTTAAATACTGGTATTTAATTTATGAAACCAAAAAAAAATCATTATAATATTACTGAGTAATAAAACTACTTAACATGACTTTAGCTACGGTACTAGTAACAAATTCTGGTATCGCACATTGTGGAGTGAGCGAAGAAAAAGCATTAACAAATTTGAAATGTGAAAAATGAAAATTGAAAATTATCACATTAGATTAGTAAAATTTATGAAGGGAATTGATTTTTTTTTTTTAAATATAGGAAAATAATCGGCAGAGGCTGTTTTTCAATCGGTACATCATTACTTCATACCATACAACAACAACAACAACAACAGCCCCACATCACCTTTCGCTCACACCGCTCTGACACCCTCCCATTCACTTTCCACTGCCTTTCATATGTGCTTCTCACACTCAGAATATCAAGCCTTCTACTCTTAAATATCGCCATTACTTCTGTTCATTATTTATATGCCATACATTTCATCCACCCACACGTACCTGTTTGCAGTTATGTGGGCGACCCGGGCAGGACCGGTGCCGACATCCGAATCCATCGTTGCTCTTCTTGGGGA
This sequence comes from Bathynomus jamesi, assembly GCA_023014485.1. Taxonomy (NCBI): domain Eukaryota; kingdom Metazoa; phylum Arthropoda; class Malacostraca; order Isopoda; family Cirolanidae; genus Bathynomus; species Bathynomus jamesi. The sequence continues at coordinate 690,125 of JAJOZX010001132.1, read as the reverse complement.
GAAGAAAACGGGAAGGATGGGTCCTCAGCTCAATCTTTCCCCTCCTGTATAATGCGGAGCTAGCTGCACCTTTCGACGGACGGTAGGGTCGCCATATAAACATATAACATTTAAATCACTCAAATTACTACAAATGGGACAGTATAATCAAACGAGGGACAGTCCCGCAGCACAATGCGTATCGTTTGCGTGCAACTACATGATGATGGACGACTAAAATCACCGTTGTGAAAATGTGAAACAAATGAAAATACGGTTCAACTATCAAAATTTATTGGTTTCAGGTACAAAAAGAGCAGTTTTTGGTAAAGAGTCTATCAATGATGAGTCAAACTCTTATTAAAAACTTTAAAAAATACCGTAACACTTTTTAAGTATTAAAATATATAAAAATCTTTTATATAAAAGCTATTAATTTAAAACGGAATTCTATCACACAAATCATATTCGTGGGAAGCACCAATGACCCGGTGTTCGATCAAACAATTGTGTCACAAAAAGTCTCTCACAATTTTACGAACCACAAAGAAATAATTACAACTTATAAAGGATGTTGGATAATAATAATAAATATATATATATATATATATATATATATATATATATATATATATATATATATATATATATATATATAATATAATTTCCATTTTTGTACTTTAATAACTACAAAGATGGGAAAGTTTCAATAACAAATAACTATCAAATTGAGGAAATACATTCTCTACCTTGAATCATCACTGTCTTTTCATTTTGAATAGCTTTTACCGACTTGATAGGTATAAGTTAAAAATCGAAACGTTATTCCCGTGTACAGCAATCATGGCTTTACTTCCGTAATGAAACGACATTTACTAAAATTTTTGCCCCCAAGCTTATTATAAACTCGAAAGCAATTTAATATATATACAAAAGTATTAAAAACTATACAAATACTCCGAAGGCATTTTCCTTAACAGGTCCTTTGGCACTCTTAGGGGTTACCTACTAAACAGACGCACTTAGCCAACCAGTACTTGGTAGACACTAAGGTATAAATAAATGTATAAGATATAAACGTTTATACACTTGATTTTAACGAGTAAAAGAATGCCCAAAAAGGAAACGTAAGTGCCACGAAGTGCCTTGGACCTATAAGAAGGGAAAACATTACCAAATGTCTTTCAACGTTCCGTAACTCGTGTCAACATTACAGTAGAGGAATGTAACTTCTATCGGTATTCGAGTCTTCTATTCAGTAAAATTTAGCGGGCAACAATTGTGTTAAAAAAACTTTACACGTTAATGAAATGTACACACTATCGTAAATCATTAAGTACACAAAAATGTACACAAATTTTATAAACCCCGAAAAATGTGTAATAAGAACTGTATACACACACACACACACACATACTAACCTTACGCACATCTAGGGTACACTTTTAAAAGAAAGTTCGCCAAGTAAATCTCAAATGAGGCCCTCCGGGGAAGAAGTGGCTAAGCAACAAAAGTAAAAAAACGCCAGAAAACGCAGTTAAAGTTGTATCAATTTTAGTCATAACTTTTGAAGATATTGTCAAAATCTTAAAAATTTCATGTTACAACTTGCGTTTTCTCCAACGCATGCAAAAATTACTAATGAAAAATGACAGAATTGTGAAGAAGGGTGTACAAGTGTGTTTGCAAAAGTAGGAGGAGACGAAGCCCGAGAAGATGGATGGATATGATAAATGATTGAGTAAGCGTGGACCTGATCTGGACAATGCGCGAGAAGTAGCTGCACTAATATGTAAGTTCGTGACTCTCTCTCATTTTTGACAAGACCTGGAGGCGGCACCATGCGTGGCGTATGAAGCGCCGCAGGTGTGAAATTTTGCTATCTGGTCGGAGGAGGAGGACAGCGCTGGTCCTTCGGAACGCCTGTGTACGCCTTACTTTTTGCCTTTTCACTAACTTCCATACTTCATATTCAGATTGTTGGAAAAAGTGATGTATGTATGTATTGACAATTTTTAAATTTTTATTTGTAACAAAAAACAAGAAAATCTACAAAGAAAAACTATATTTCAATATTTTTTAAAACCCATTAGTACCCATCCCTTTTTCTTGTATTCACGTGATCTTCGTTATGAGTCACTGATATGACGCAATCTAAGTCTCAAAATCGATCCATTTTGAATGAAAAGAATATTTCTACCAATATGCACTAATGGGTTAAGCTTCATCGGTGACCTTTTTATTCCGAATATATTTTGCACGTAACCAAACTAAAAATGTACAAAATAAATCCACCAAAAACATTAGAAAATATTTTACAGTGAGAAAGGTGAACTGTACAATCTCCACCATCGTTCGTACAACCCTGCCCATCATACCATTCTAGGGCATTTCGCGTACCTTGTTATTTATTTAAATTATAATCTGGGGGCATAATTACCCACAGGAATGCAATTTTCCACACACACATATACATATATATATATACACACACACACTAGGTGAGGTACCCGGCGTTGCCCGGGTTAATTGAATGCCCGGTTAGGTCCCTTGACGATTGGTTAGGTTAAGTCGTGATATTTTCCGTTAGCTTATAGCGTTCAACATCCACCCCGGCAACGCCAGGTCGTTCCGCTAACATATAAACAGACACGCTGACCTACTCTGTGTTGACATTCTTCATCCCATAAGAGGTTCCCGTGCCAAATTTGGTAGCCCTATGTCAAACGGTTGGCGCTTGCATAAAGGACGGACAGACAAACAGAGACAGGCGAAAATATACTTAAGATAAGATATCCCCCAAAACCGCCTCACTCCCCTTTATGCAACTTGGGGGCTAACCCCCTCCCCCATTACTGCCCGGGATAAATTTCACAAACAGACAGGCTAAACTATAGAAAAGAACGCAGCCGTGAAAATTCTGAGCTTCACATTGTGTCAAGATTTCTGAATCTGATCAGATATCCCCCAAAACCCTCCTGACCAAATAATTGAACTCCCAATTACTGTCGGTTCAATTATTTGGTCAATAAAACTATAGAAAAGAACAGTCATGAAAATCTTGTCACATTGCCGCCCGTAATACAAACAGACAGACAGACCGACTCTTCATCCCATAAGAGGTTCCCGTGCCAAATTTGGTAGCTCTAGGTCAAACGGTTTGCGCTTGCATAACGGCCAAACAAACAGACAGGCGAATATATATATATATATAATATATATATATATATATATATATATATATATATATATATATTATATGGGATGAATTTCACAATTAAACACGTGAAATGAATGAATGCTGCAAACCCACAAGGAAAAAGAAAAACGATTCCAAGGCCTTTCGTGTATTCAGAGCTACACCTCGTCAGGGAATGAAGAGAGAAGGCAAGATGCCCAGAAATATATACAACGTAGCAGAAACCAAAGCAATTAGCACATACTTAACAAGAGTTAATGAGGCAAAAGGAATTTTAACAAGATATTGTCAATTTTATACATTCCCGCACTGTTATTGAAATTGTTTTTAAAATTAATAAATGCACATTCTAGAATATTTCTTTCTATTATATCTCTGTTTCCAACAAGTGTTTTACCCTAATATCTGACGTTTTACCCGTTTGGCCTATATATATACTGAGTTACATTGTGTACATACAATCGAACACACACAACCAACAACATTTTCCGGGCTATTCTTTATTAGGCGTGAATTAACAGTATTATTATACTTAAAGACTACATTGATGCCAATTGCTTTAAGTAAAGTCGGAAGATATTGAAAATTAACATGGTAAGGTAGGCTAAGGATATTTTTACGCTCAAATTCCTTTACAGTTGTATTATTATAATACCTATTCTTGGCTTTCCTAAGACAGTTATCTAAAAATGAAATAGGATAACATAATTTAGTACCAATATTCATGATATTGCATAACTCGGAATCTAAAAATTCAGGACTGACAACTCTCAATGCTCTAAGAAACATAGCAGAGAAAATAGAGGATTTAATCGAGGGATGATGGTCAGAATAAAAATGCACGTAAGAATTATTATTAGTAGGCTTGCGATAGACTTCAAATTTGAACTGATTAGAGCATCTCCAAATTTTTAGATCCAGAAAAGATAGGCTTCCATCATTTTCTTTTTCAACTGTGAACTTAATAGATGGGACTAAATTGTTGAGCCTACCAAGAAATAAGTCAACATCCAAATTATTAGGCCAAAGACATAAAATATCATCGATATACCTGTACCAAACCAGGTTAAAATTAACAATCGAAGGCAAAATTCTACTTTCAAAAAATTCCATATATAAATTAGCTAGTACAGGTGAAAGGGGATTTCCCATCGCCAATCCAAACGACATAGCATAAAACTTATTTTCGAACTGAAATTTACAATCTTTGACACAAAGCTTAATTAACTCAATAATTAACTCTTATTGAGTTAATTAAGCTTTGTGTCAGAGTGTAAATTTCAGTTCGAAAATAAGTTTTATGCTATGTCGTTTGGATTGGCGATGGGAAATCTCCTTTCACCTGTACTAGCTGATTTACTGTATATATGGAATTTTTTGAAAATAGAATTTTGCCTTCGATTGTTAATTTTAACCTGGTTTGGTACAGGTATATGGATGATATTTTATGTCTTTGGCCTAATAATTTGGATGTTGACTTATTTCTTGGTAGGCTCAACAATTTAGTCCCATCACAGTCCCAGTTCACAGTTGAAAAAGAAAATGATGGAAGCCTATCTTTTCTGGATCTAAAAATTTGGAGATGCTCTAATCAGCTCAAATTTGAAGTCTATCGCAAGCCTACTAATAATAACTCTTACGTGCATTTTTATTCTGACCATCATCCCTCTATTAAATCCTCTATTTTCTCTGCTATGTTTCTTAGAGCATTGAGAGTTGTCAGTCCTGAATTTTTAGATTCCGAGTTAAGCAATATCATGAATATTGGTACTAAATTATGTTATCCTATTTCATTTTTAGATACCTGTCTTAAGAAAGCCAAGAATAGGTACTATAATAATGTAATTGTAAAGGAATTTCAGCGTAAAAATATCCTTAGCCTACCTTACCATGTTAATATCTTCCGACTTTACTTAAAGTAATTGGCATCAATATAGTCTAAGTAAAATAATACTGTTAAATCACGCCTAATAAAGAATAGCCCGGAAAATGTTGTTGGTTGTGTGTATTCGATTGGATGTACACAATGTAACTCAGTATATATAGGCCAAACGGGTAAAACGTTAGATATTAGGGTAAAACAGCACAAATATGCGTGTAGAAAAGCTGATAATTCCAATGATTTGTTTAACCATATGTATAGATGTAATCATAGCATCAAATGGGATAGTTCTAAAGCGCTTGTTGAAAACAGATATAATAGGAAGAAATATTCTAGAATGTGCATTTATTCACTTTAAAAGCAATTTCAATAACAGTGTGGGAATGTATAAAATTGACAATATCTTGTTAAAATTCCTTTTGCCTCTCATTAACTCTTGTTAAGTATGTGCTAATTGCTTTGGTTTCCGCTACGTTGTATATATTTATGGGCATCTTACCTTCTCTCTTCATTCTCTGACGAGGTGTAGCTCTGAATACACGAAAGGCCTTGGAATCGTTTTTCTTTTTCCTTGTGGGTTTGCAGCATTATATATATATATATATATATATATATATATATATATATATATATATATATATAATTGAAAATTATTTCACAAAAGTAACGTGAAAAATATTTATGATGAATAAAACCACTAAGGAAAGGAAACACAGAATGGTGCTCAAGCGCTTTCCTGAGGATGTCATTAGACGAAAGCGCTTGAGCACCATTCTGTTTCCTTTCCTTCGTGGTTTTATTCATCATATATATATATATATTATATATATATATATATACGAAACTCAACCACGAAAATAAAATTCATGCCAATACCCTGATGATGTATTAGTGGGTAAATGCCCACTTCTTAACTTAAAAATTCTGTTTTATGCGTGTGTTTTCCAAAGTAAAATTTTTTTTAATTAAAAGTTACTGATCAGGCATAGATAGACGTTACTTTTAATATATAAAAAATGTACATAAAAGCTGGTAGTTTAAAACATATATATATAAAATATTTAAAGTTTTCATTTAAAAAGGAGGCTTCCGAAATTGTAAAAGTAATCTTCTTTAAAAATGAAAAAGTAATTAAATAATTACAGAGAAAAAAAAGTATACCCTAAAAACGGCAACACTCACTACCTATTATTATCAGTTATCCTTTTCTGCTTTTTTGATTTTTTGGCCGAGCGATTACGAACACGTTTAGACTTGCTCGGAATAATGACGTTATCTAGTTCCTCCATCTCTTCTTCGAGGATAGGATCGGAATATGCTTCATCATCGTCACTACTACTAGTTTGAGTTTTTTTTCTCTTGTTTTTTGTCTTCCTTCTGAAGTAAAGACAAAAAACTCGTTAAAAAAGGAGGGGGAAAAAAAAAAAAAAAAAAAAAAAAAGGATCTAGTCCCACCAGGTTCTATTTTCCCCACTTTTACTTTTCGCCTTCAATCTCACTTATTTTAGTTCGGTTATTGCACTTCAATTAAAAGTTATTTCAATAGTAATACATATCATAATCGCATTTCCCAAATGAGTCGGGGTAAGAAGGCAGACATGCTCGGATATAAAAAAAAAAAAAGGCACACATTTATACTGGCATCCTGGTGGACCAGCACCCGCCCCCCACCAGATGGCTTCTAGACTGTCAAAAATGAGTGTGTCCCGAACTTGCATACTTTTAACAAACCACCCATTTCAACCTACTTTCAGCCACTTCTCGTGCATCACCCAGATCGAGTTCACGCTTCTTCACGCAATCCTTCGCCATGTCCAATTCATCATCATCATCATCTCAGCCTCTCTCTCTCTCCCCTCCAAGCCCCAAGGCTTCTCTATTTCATTATACGTTTTAACCCTTTAAGAACAAGTCCGCAGCATATGCGGCCACTCTTGTTACCAGAACGTATAGATTTTATTGTTATTCAAAACGAAATATTTTAGTAACTAGTCACTGAAATGATACACATTTTGGGTTCCTTTCTCGACAACTAAATGACATCTATATATAAACACGTAGAAACATTTATAGAAACGAGGCATTGTAGTACAGCTTATATTATTATTTCTGGTGGACCTTAAGGTACCATCCGTCGTTAAAGGGTTAACGAGGTCCATAAAAGACATGTACACATTATTATTGTTAATAATAATGATAATGATGATAATGATAATGATAATGATAATGATAATGATAATAATAATATAAATAAATAAAGCAAGGGCAAATGTCCAAATCCATGACTTCTTTCGTAATATTCCTTTTCGCGGTTCATTTTAAAAGTTTACCTTTTTACGAGACACCCCCCCGACGTTTTTCTTTTAAAAATATTTGTTGAACCCCATTTTTTATTAAAAAGAACCACTTCATATATCCTTTTAACCCTTTAAGCCCTGAATTTTTTGTAGGGTTAAGTTATGAATGCGTCCTTAAAGGGTTAAAGAAGTCTCTTAACCCTTTCAGTAGCAGTGGGACCGTAATGTCCCCCTCAGAAACAATAACAACGCATGTCGTACTAAAATGCAACTTTTCAATAAATACTTCCACACGTTTATACATGTTTAATTTAGTTACCGAAAAAGGAACCCAAAACCTGCGTAATACAAGTGACGAGTTACCAAAATATTTAATTTAAAGTAAAAAAAACTTGTATATTCGTGAATGAAAGATGTCCTTAAAAGATGTCTTAAAAGGTCTTTTAAAAAGATCTTTTAACCCTTTACGGACGAGGCCGCAGCATATGCGGCCACTCTTGTTACCAGAACGTATAGGTTTTATTGTTATTGAAAACTAAATATTTTAGTAACTAGTCACTGAAATGATACACATTTTGGATTCCTTTCCCGACAACTAAATGACATCTATATATAAACACAAACATTTATAGAAACGAGGCATTGTAGTACAATTTATATTATTATTTCTGGTGGACCTTAATGTACCATCCGTCGTTAATGGGTTAAGCGAGAGAACCTCCTTTAAATACCTGCTGGGGGACGATCTGGCCGCCTGCGAGGGCGCTGCGTATTCTTCGATCTCTTTGTGGTGGCGAACCCTGGACAAAAGTTTGAGTTGTAGACAGTCCATTTCCAGCTCGCCTTCCCGCGTCTGATTCAACTCCACGTTGTAAGTATTCGCCTGTGGGAGTGACCACGGGAATAGGTTTAATAAAAAAAGTAAAAAAAAAAAAATTTACATTACAATAATTTTGTGTGTCTGGTTAGTTCACTGGTTACGAAAGCGGCTCTCTAGAGGGCGGTGAGGATCTAGTTAGAAAAAGCTCTAGAAAAGCTTAAGTTGCCAAAAGTATGTCGCTTATTTTTAAAATACTTTACGCACTGATTAATCTTTCTCACACACACACACACAAAAGTTAATCCCTTAACATCCCACAGTTTTCTCTCTCTGTCTGAAAAATGATGATCGACTGGCGTAAATTTACACCTATAGGTGTTAAAGGGTTAAGGAGGGCCAAAAACTGTCACCCCCGTTCACGCTAGAAGAATGCGGCCCAGTGCGCTATTATTATTATTAACAGCACCATCAGGATTCGAACCCCTGACTTCAGTGTCTTCACTTCGTTTATAGGGAAACTGTCACCCACTGAACCACACTTCGTTTATAGGGAAACCGTGTTACCCGCTGAGAGAGAATCTACCCCAACCCCTCAACGCGGAAACGTAGCCGTAAACACTCACCAACATGAGACACGAGAGGAAAATCCGCGACACTTCTCCCGCTTCTTCATTGCAGACAATGTCTGAAAATAAGACTTGTCCACCGGAGTCGTCCGAAGGAAAATAGGACAAAACCTTCAGAAAGTGGGGGAATGTGCAGGTTTAGAACATGTATATATATACACACAGTGCGATTCAAAAATCCTGCCTCAGAAAAAAAATGCAATAAATATACCTTTGAAGCGAAGAATTTTTGAATCACACTGTATAATATACGAGTGCATATAGTCATGTAGGTATAGAAGTACACACACACTTAAGGGACAGCTACTTACACGTGTACCATATTCATGAATATCAAAGGTTTTCCTTTCCTCCTCCTCCAGAAGCTTCGGAGTGATGTTTTTCCGCCACTTGTTCACTCGACGCGTCAAATCCGAGGAAGCAATGTGCTCCTACATCGAATGATTATATTCATAATTATTAATGGTTATTATTAATGCCAATATTACTTTTTTGTCGAAATATCCAATCCCTCATTCTGAGTGCAATAACCATCAATCCCGCCCCACCCAGAGCTACTGTCCTCACCTGTGCGCTACTGATGTAGTCCGAGACCCACTTCTGCACCAGAGCCTCGTATTCGCTGGCGGGCTCATAGAGGAGAGAGTCGTTCAGGGTTTTGGTTGATTGGTCTGTGTCCTTGCTAGTGATAGTCCCAAACGGGGTACGAATATTACTGTGGGGTTCTGGAAGCACCAATTCATCATTTTCCAAGCAATCAAAATCTGTGAAAATAAAGTACAACACTAAATTTTATAAGTTCAAAGTTATCAAGATACAACCACCGAAAAGATGTTCAGGTAATGGGCTGGCCAGGTCTGTTCACTTTTGCCGTACTGGACATAAACATGTTTTGTTTCATTAATTTAATACCGGAGGAGATTGTAGACACCAATCGACCAGAGAAGTACTTCGGGGTGGATGTTAGGCAGGAGTCGGAGCGCTGAAACTCCGTTTCTCCCGTCACTATCCTGCTTAGCTGATCTTTTTCCGTGTCTCATCTACCTTGTGAGTAGTCCAGCATGCTCTGAAACACACGTTTCTCCCTCTATTCCTCACTACACACGCATCCATCTCTCACACTACACAACCTTTTCAAAACTTATAATTAAAAAAAAATGGCATCATTGAGCCTTGGAGATCTTATTTTTGGCTCTCTCCATCTTCTGTGGAGGAGTCACTTATCAGAACATCAATGTTTCCGCCTATATTTGTGACCTTGACTTTTGATGCAAGGACCTTGTTTATGACATCGTTTTTGCGATGATACAAAAATGTATGAAGAATGAAGATTCATCAACTGATGTTGAGCTCGAAAGGACTGTCATGAGAAATTTTTATGCAGGAAGGAGAGGCCAAGGGCGAACGCCCGCAAAAATTCACCACCACCCCTCACCATAGAAAGAGGAGGAGTCACCATAGAAAGAGGAGGAGAGGGCCGAAATCAATGTTTTTTTCTTATTTTGAGAAGATTGTGTAGTGCATAAAATGCGTGTGTGTAGTAAAAAATAGGGATCACAGTGAAGACGGGACACGGAAAAAGAACAGTTAAGGAGGATAGTGACAGGAGAAACGGGAGTTCCAGCACTCCGTATCCTGCCTAACGCCCCCCACAACCTTCGAGTACTTCCTTTGTCGATTGGTGTCTACAATCTCCTACATTATCTACAGAAGCTAAGACTAACAAAGACCCTAAGATCCACTCTAAGGTTAGTCCGAGAGAAAGGAAAGAGTAGGGGGATAAGAGGAGAATAAGAGGTTAAGTAAGTAGCAAAACCTATCATTCGTCAGTTAACATTCATTCAGAAAAAGAGAAAGAAAGACTCACCATCATCATCGCCGGCCACTGCCGACAACTCGGAAAAATAGTCGAAGAGAATAGGAAAGGGGTGAAAGATGAAAAGAAGTAAAATAAGAACGCTTACAAACCATGCAAACAGTCTTAACTCACTGTCATACCATGCAAACTACAGACATGCAAGTAAAAAAAAAAAAAGTGTGTTAGTTTACTCTACGAGCTACATCTACGTTCGTGTTAGTCTAATTACTGGCATGTCACAAGCTGGCATTAATCGTCAACAGCCTCATCCTCGACCACCACCCCCAGAGCTCCTGTTGCTAATTGTTTTTTAATTTTAAACAACGTTAATATTTTTAAAATGCCTCTCTAAACGGTTCTTAAACATATTAACGCTGGTAGAGTTAACGACTGATGCGGGAAGATTATTCCATTTATCAATTACTTTAAACGTAAAGAAGTTTTTAGCGATATTAGTAATGAAACGTCTGACACGCAACTTAAATCCGTTATTACGAGTATTACTATTATCGAAGGTGAACAATGTCAAAATTTACGTTATCGATGTTATTAACGATTTTGAAAACTTCAATAAGCTCCCCCCTTAATCTCCTAGTTTCGAGTGAATGCAAGTCTAACTCTCTAATCCTATCTTCATAAGGCTTGTTGCGCAATGACGGAATTAGTTTCGTGGCACGACGCTGAACCCTTTCTAACCTATCGATATCCTCACGCAAATACGGGCACCAAAACTGAACGGCATATTCTAAATAGGCCTGGCTAGCGACTTGTAAAGGGCCAATACAATATCCTTCGATTTAAATTCGAAATTACGCGCTATGAAGCCTAACATCCTATTAGCTTTTGCGCAAGACTCCAGGCACTGGTTCCTAACTTTTAAATCCTTAGATACGCCTACGCCTAAATATACTTCCTCGTCAACGCTCGCTAACTCTCTATTATCCACCGTGTACGTGTAATTATTGTTACGAGAACCTATATGCAAAACTTTACATTTGTCTATGTTAAATTGCATCTGCCACTTATTCGTTCACTCCATAATCCTATTTACATCATCTTGGAGCCTATTTCTATCGTCCTCGTTAACAACCTTACCGCCTATTTTAGTATCGTCCGCGAATTTTGACACGTTACTAGTCAATCCTATATCTATGTCGTTAATGTAAATTACGAATAGCAATAGGCCTAACACTGAACCCTGTGGGACACCGCTACCTACATCCAACCACCCCGATTCACTACCATTAACAACGACCCTGTCTCCTAGCACGAAGGCATTCCTCTAACCAGTTAGCTACCTGACCGCGTATACCGTGCGCTTTAACCTTCTATGCGGAACTGTATCAAACGCCTTTTTAAAATCTAAATAAATAACGTCAGCCGCTCTATGCCTATCGTATTCGCGCACTATTTCGTTATAAAATTCTAACAAATTAGTTAAACAAGATCTATAGCGTCGAAACCCATGCTGACTACTAGCTATTAATCAAATCTCTATTTTCTAAGTGATCGCTGATACGATCCCTAACTACGGATTCCAAAAGTTTACCGACAATTGACGTTAAGCTAATGGGCCTATAATTGCTAGCTACCGTGCGGTCCCCTTTTTTTTAAAAATGGGCGTGACGTTAGCTAATTTGAAGTCTTCAGGAATAATCCCCGTTTCGAGTGACTGATTAAAAATCTTCGTTACGGGGCCTACGATAACGTCTTTCAAATGTCTGGGATAAAAAGCGTCAGGGCCTGGAGCCTTGCTAACTTTTAGCCTATCGATATAATGCGCAATCTCACCCTCGTAAACAGTTATTTCATCCAAAATAGTCTCGCTACTAAATGGAACGATATCGTCCACGTCGGGGACATTATTTACGTCTTCTACGCTAAAAACTGTCGCAAAAAAGTTATTAAAAATACCCGCAATCGCCTGAGCGTCAGAAGCCAAAGCGCCGTTAACATCCACTAGAGGGCCTATGTTATCTTTTATCGGCTTACGATTATTGACGTATTCAAAAAACTTTTTTGGCTTATGTTTACTATCCGCAGCTATAAGTATCTCTAAATTACGCTTAGCATTCCTAATTGATCTTTTAACCTGACGTCTAAGCTCAATATATCTATTAAAGTTAGCTGCCGTGCCATTGCGCTTATTAAGTCTATACGCTCTGTTACGCTCGTTTATGAACTCGCCTATTTCCCTAGTCCACCACTTGGGCCTATCATGATTTCTAGCGCGCTTGGGCCTACTAGGAATAAACTCCCTTTCAATATTCATGAAACTTTCTTTAAACGCCTCCCAATGCAAATTTGTGTCATTACCCATAAATAAGTTATCCCAGTCCACTACTCTCATCCTATCCGCAAAACTATCAAAATTGGCCCTACGAAAATCAGGAATTTCTATTACGTTACTATCCTTAGTGTTTTCTATCAATAACTTAAACCTAAGAATTTGATGATCACTACATCCTAAACTCTCGCCTACTTGTAAACCTTCGACTATATTTTCGCCGTTCGTCATCACTAAATCTAAAATATTGTCAAACCCATTGGTTTCGGTACCACATGTCGTAAAATTTACTTCCATTACTCAATTTCTCAAAACCCTCCTCATTACCAGTATCTCCGACAATTATACTATTCCGATTGGCAATAAAGTTACCAAGAAGTGAGTAAAATCTAGTATTGGTATCGAGGGGTTGAACGGGAGGACTATAAAAAACAACAAAATTAAAACTAATACTACGCGCCCTAACTCCAGCGCATATCGCATTATTTGCTGCCGGAAAATCTATCTTAACCCTTTAAGGACGAAAGGTACAAATTGCTAACGTTTCAAATACACGCATTTATAACTTAACCCTAAAAAAAATTCAGGACTTAAAGGGTTAACCTCGATAGCCCTAAGGGAATTACGAATGTACAGCTAAACGCCGCCACCAATCCTATATAACCTATCATTAGTAGAGTATATCAAATTCCCTAACAAGTCCCGAGTCACGGTATTTAACCGTTTCAGTGATATCAACTATATCGTAGTTACCAGAATAAATTATCGCCTTAAATTCGTTTAATTTATTTCTAATACTACGCGCGTTACAATAAAAGACGAAGTTATTTTTTACTACGGGCAGGCGTTTTAAACTATTTTTCACGTCGGTTCCGCCTTCCCCGGACTCTCAACGTTCAAAGGCGGCTTCGACCTATACAGCTTTCGTACGTTTTCGTCAATTAACCTACCTAGCCTAGCATTACCTATTTCATTAAAATGCACCCCCCCGCTCATCTTTTATAAAAGGCTAGGATCACTGAATTCGGACCACAGCTTTACGAAGGATACATTTTCCTCAGTACAAATCTCTTCTAATTTAGTATTAAAAAATATCGTTTTAGACGTAATCCTAAGACCCAAACCGTGCCTAGGGGTAATACCTAGAACTAAAGACCTATCTGACCTCGCTTTTAGGGACCTAATTAACCCCTATATCTCTCCAAAAGGTCAGGCACTCTCGTATCGGGCCTATACGAGTCGTTGCCTCCTACCATCGTCACCAACATCGAGTGACGGGAGGCAACGTCAATCCTATCCACTTCGTTTCTAATTCTGTCAACCCTGGCCCCTGGGAGACAGACCCTCCTCCTCTTGGTTGGATGCCGTTCAACGAACTCTGTGTCCATATGGCGCACTAAAGAGTCCCCAATTAAAATAGTTTCCCCCTCATTCACGTCCCTTTCCAAATGGACGAAAGGGTTCGAAACCTCGAAAGGGGGGGGATTCCTATCACCTAACGTATGCGGCCCAGCTCCACCCTTAACTTCTCTAAATCCCTCCCCATCTACTAATCTCGGACCAACCTTAACCCCTTCCTCCTCTCTATCCAACCTTCCCGATAAGCTACCTCAACTAGAAACTAGGTTACGCACCTCACCTTTCAAACTACTAACTTCTTCAACGTTAGTATTGGTTCGGCTTTCGTCAACCGTAGCCCTACCCCTGCCCTCATCAAGCGTTGCAAGTCTTTCCGTTAGCTCCGTCCACTGCGTTTTATCTAATATACTATTTCAGAAATGAAGCCTTATATATATATATATACTGGTCAAAAAAAGAAACGCAATTTTTGAGATTTATTAATAAACATGAGAACTCAGTATATAGTAAATGATTCGTTAACATAACAAACAGTCAATAACGCGTATGGCCACCCCTAGCCATTTGGTTCCACATTCTTTGTGTCCAGTCACGGTGCTGATAGGCCCATTGCAGGCGTCGTTGCCTTCTTGCATCAGTGAGAAAAGGACCTCTGTAAGGCCTGCAGGATCGGAGTCCTGCATTGCGGAGTCGGTTTCTGACGGTCTGGTCACTAATTCTGTTGTTGTGGATACCAGGTGTCTCTCTGGCTGTCTGACGAGCATTCCGCTGCCGATGACGCAGGTGCTGCAGTACAATATGGCGATCCTGGCGTTGGGTCGTCACACGAGGTCGCACACGTCTTGGCAGGTCCTGAACACTTCCTGTGGCATTGTACCGTCTAACAAGCCTAGAGATTGTGCTGGGATGCACATGCATTCGTTTGCAACTTGGACAGCAGACATGCCTGCATCCACATGCCCAAGGCACGACCTCTGTTGACCTCTGAGAGTCGTGGCATGCCTCAATCGCGGGAAAAAGTTTGGTTTTCTCAACGGGCAGTGTGTATTCTGTGAAGTCAAAGAAAAAATGCATGTCTTCATAAAGAATACATTCAATTTAATCTCTGTTTATTGTTTGTAACAAAATGGCGTCTTAGCCGGGATTAGTCAGGTTTAAAAACATGCACTAAGTGGCTTTAAAAGATTTGAACAAACATTTAACCATAATCTTGAAACTGATAATACCACTAACAACTTAAATTTTACACCCTATGCAAGCTAATTGCGTTTCTTTTTTTGACCAGTATATGTAAGTTTTTTTGCGCACACCTACAGGTCGCTACAATTGGTGTAGAACAATGCGGTTTTCACTATTCGATGCGTCTTTTTATTGTGCAGTGCCCATGCTAAAAAAAAATTCCCGAACATAAATCCTGGCCCCCCCCCCTTTTAGGGGTACAGTTCTTCCCATTTCTTCATTTTTAATCATAATTTTGGCACAAAATGGTGGAGGGTGTGGGGTTAATGGGGAAACTCAGAAAAATAGATGCGATATATGTAACCAAAAAAAAATTAAAGTAAATCCTTTGCAAGGTGCCAGCCCCCTTCCCCCCTTGGGGGTAATGGGGGAAGGGTGGGGGTGGGGTTAATGGGGAAACTCAGAAAAAAAATGATAACCAACATCGATTCCGGTCAGGAAGATCATGCTTATCACAACTAATGGAACACTATAACAATATTATTGATGCACTCGAAACAATGAAAACTATGATTTGGCGGGCCACAGGGCCCCCAATTACTGTCGGTTCAGTTATTTGGTCAATAAAACTATAGAAATGAACGCAGTCATGAAAATCTTAGGCTTCAAATCCGAGCTCATTGTATTAAGATTTGTGAAGCTTTAGATTTTCATGGTTGCGTTCTTTTCTGTAGTTTTATTGAATGAATAATTGGTTTGCCAGTAACTGGAAGGCAGCAGGCACCCCAATTACTGAGGCACAAGGTGAGAGGAATAGGAATGATATCCAGATAAAGGGCTACTGATGTTCAAAATAAAATACGCCGTAGGCCCACAATTCAGCCGAAGCACCGCAGATCTAGCAAAATCGGCGCGTAGCGCCGACCTTTTGCTAGTGTCAACTATTTCCTCCCTTAAATCACAAAAGAAACAAAATGATCTCTCGGTAATCGCCATAGGACCGCCGTTATAATCTTTAAAATCCGTATACCACCGGTTTACCCCACACCTAACACACGACGCTTTCTGCGACGGCATCGCGCAAGTTAAATTAGTTTATAACCGTCACAAGTATAAATTAAGCCGGCACGCTATGAAAACTTTTAAATCACTAAACACCACTAATATTCAATTAACTATAACAATGTGAATATAAAAGCAAGTATATAAAATTCAAAACTTTCCAAAAGTAAAGTTATTAGCAATATCAGAGAGCTCAAGAAATAAAGGAAAGAAGCAAGACTTATACCTGTAAAACAAACTAACGAGGTATACTGCCATATATCGCCCATACTGAATGATTCTTTTTAACTAAAGTATTTCTTCATGGTTATTAGGCAAAAATATAATAAGGATCTTTAACCTCCTTCGCAACATCCTAGGGCATATGACGGAGGGGACCTACAGCTTTACGTGGGATCCGAACCATCTGAGGGTAGCTACATAGTCTGGGACGCAGAGACGGTCTCCCATCTAACTACTATCCGACCCAATATCGCTTAACTTTGCTAATCAATGGGAAGCGGTGTTACGACATTGGCTACGACGTAAACTTGGTTATTGGGTTAATGACGAACGATGGCACCAGTATAAACTTCGAGGTAACAAGTGCCACTAGTAGATTCGAGGTAAACCTAGTGTATCTTTTACTCAAACCTACTCCGACCATACGACCCGCAGGCAGTAACAGTTCATTCATTTGTAAAAGGCGACTATATGGGGACCCCCGGGTACCGAGTTATATTCTTCTCTCCCTGTTAGTAACTGAGTTAGAGATCAGGCTGGGGTCCCATCTCCGTAAAATACTCCCCTACCCTCCTTGACTGAAACGAGAATCGTCGAACTTGAACAACACGCCTTCCAACTCTGCCCTTGGAAGTTTTGCGATCTCGTGAATCAGTGTGAAATGTATGAGGGATAAATGAAGATGGAAAGAGAGTGAAAGTGACCAAGATCCGCAAAGTGCAAGATGACGTGGAATGAGAAGGAATGAAAGATGCGAAATTGGGTATGGAGCAGGGTTGGCAAAAAAAACCTTTTTTGAAAAAGCTTAACACACCCGGGTTTTTTCACAAAAAGCCCGTGCAAAACTGGGTTTTTTTTTAAAAATTGTATCATATAACAGTATAAAAGCAAATAATAAAATTATATGCTGTATAAATGTTAATGATGATTGATTTTCACTTACTATAATCAACAGTGTATCAATCATTATTTTTACAAATTATTAAACTTAAACTGGGTTTTTCCAAATAAAATATCATAATAGCTTCTTAATATAAGATTATATATGCTTATAATGTGCATGATGATTGTTTTCTACTAACTATATTCAACAGGAAGAATAGACATCAGCCACTGGGCTGTTACAGTGTTGGACCTGTTTCAACATGTAACTGGGGAGAGCCTGGCATAGTCTTATGAGATCAGTAGACTTCAGGCAGTGGGAGAAGAAAGTTGTACTTGTCCTGCTGTAGTGCATTACTGTTTTCTGAAGTATGCCTCGTACACCAAGGTGTGGTAGAACAGAAGACACAGAAGATGCAGAATATAGTGATGAAATGTTGATGAGGGTTCCAGATATAACTGTCGATGATCAAGAGTAATGCTACACTTTGCTCTTAGGTACACTTCTGTATGTCTAAAGAAAACTATTCTGTTGCTATAATATCAGAGCGTACTTTATAATTTTCACAATATCTTTGGTTTGGTCTATTTTTTTTTCAAAGTTGATTGTCAGTATTTTTTTACAATACTTATGTCTATGAGGAAAGTTTTTTCTTATTTTGAATTTTTGCAGATGAATCACAAAGATTTGAATTAATTTTAGAGCATTATCTTGTATTATGTTTTAAGGTACATTTTAAAGCAGCCTACAAATACACCATAAATTAGAAACTCATATATATATATATATATATATATATATATATATACAGGGTGGGCGGAAAGTAGCTCCCTATTTTGGATTGGTAAAAAAATACGTATATTATCCATTTATTTCAGAAGAAATAATATGAAAAGGTAGGCATACATGGTAGGTTTTCTCTAAAATTCAATGTGGGCTCCAACTCTTTCCACCAGCTTCTGGAGCCGCCCAGGAATGGCGTCCACTGACTTTAGCAGGAACTCCGGCGGGATGGAGGACATGACTTCCCGAATTCGGTCCTCCAGTTCTTCCAATGTCCTCGGTTTGGTGCGGTAGACTTCTTCCTTTACCCCCCCCAAAGAGAGAAGTCGCACGGTGTCAAGTCGGGGCTCCTGGCTGGCCATTGATGTGGACCACGACGACCCATCCAACGCCCAGGGAAGTGGGCATCCAGCCACTCACGGACAACAAGAGCGAAGTGCGGAGGGGCGCCATCTTGCATAAATACCAGATCTTTGGGGGTGGGTAAAGGAAGTCTACCGCACAAAACCGAGGACATTGGAAGAACTGGAAGACCGAATTCGGGAAGTCATGTCCTCCATCCCGCCGGAGTTCCTGCTAAAGTCAGTGGACGCCATTCCTGGGCGGCTCCAGAAGCTGGTGGAAAGAGTTGGAGCCCACATTGAATTTTAGAGAAAACCTACCATGTATGCCTACCTTTTCATATTATTTCTTCTGAAATAAATGGATAATATACATGTTTTTTTTACCAATCCAAAATAGGGAGCTACTTTCCGCCCACCCTGTATATATATATATATATATAATATTATATATATATATATATATATATATATATATATATATATATATAGGGTGAACCAAATGTAGGTGGACAGTAAATGATAACGTTTATTTTGAGAATACATATTTAATTTTTTTGTATACTATAATACAAAATAAAATTTAAATAAATTTAGTTATAATATTAATATAATAAACACAAACACCATAGTTATAATGAACACCATAGTTATAATATAATATAACACAAACCGTATTCAACCTACTGTCCACCTACTTTTGGTTCACCGTGTATATATATATATACAGGGTGGGCGGAAAGTAGCTCCCTATTTTGGATTGGTAAAAAAATACGTATATTATCCATTTATTTCAGAAGAAATAATATGAAAAGGTAGGCATACATGGTAGGTTTTCTCTAAAATTCAATGTGGGCTCCAACTCTTTCCACCAGCTTCTGGAGCCGCCCAGGAATGGCGTCCACTGACTTTAGCAGGAACTCCGGCGGGATGGAGGACATGACTTCCCGAATTCGGTCCTCCAGTTCTTCCAATGTCCTCGGTTTGGTGCGGTAGACTTCTTCCTTTACCCACCCCCCAAAGAAAGAAGTCGCACGGTGTCAAGTCGGGGCTCCTGGCTGGCCATTGATGTGGACCACGACGACCCATCCAACGCCCAGGGAAGTGGGCATCCAGCCACTCACGGACAACAAGAGCGAAGTGCGGAGGGGCGTCATCTTGCATAAATATCAGATCGTCGATGTTCTCCCATGTGCTGACAACCGGCCAGACCTCGTTTCGCAACATAGCAAGGTACCGCTCAGCATTCATGGTGTTGCGCAGAAGGAACGGGCCCACAACCTGATCTGAGGTCATACCACACCACATCGTTACACTGAACCGATTCTGCCGTTTTTCAGCGGTAACCGTGCGACTTCTTTCTTTGGGGTGGGTAAAGGAAGAAGTCTACCGCACCAAACAGAGGACATTGGAAGAACTGGAGGACCGAATTCGGGAAGTCATGTCCTCCATCCCGCCGGAGTTCCTGCTAAAGTCAGTGGACGCCATTCCTGGGCGGCTCCAGAAGCTGGTGGAAAGAGTTGGAGCCCACATTGAATTTTAGAGAAAACCTACCATGTATGCCTACCTTTTCATATTATTTCTTCTGAAATAAATGGATAATATACGTATTTTTTTACCAATCCAAAATAGGGAGCTACTTTCCGCCCACCCTGTATATCCCGCAAGGGGGTTCTAAGCTCGTGCTCTTGAGTGCTCTTTGTACTCGTTTGTACGTGCTTGTTCCTGGAGGTTTCACGTGCGCCCTCCCGGCCCTAGCACCCAAGGATGATGGGGCTCGACCCTGCAGTCCTTTGTCTTTTTCCACTTCGACTGTCCCCTCCACCCTTTCTTTTTCTTCTGTCTTTCCTCTCACTTTTTCCGCTGAGATATGCCCTTTTAAATAGAGGCGAATCGGTTGTTCCCGAACTTAAAAAAAAAAATATATATATAGCCTTGGTCAGAATTATTAGGCACCTTTAAAATTCTAAATAAAAATATATGTTAGTGCAATAAAGGATATAAAAACAATGATATACCTGTTAATTTAATTATTTACATTAATTTTAATACCTGGTATGTCTGCCTTTGGCCTTAATTACCGCCTTTATCTGTTTGCCATATTGCTCACTAAGTTGTTGCATACTGAGCTTGGCAGTTTTATCCCATTCCTGCTGTATAATGTTCTTCAGTTCACTTTGAGAGGTGCATCTGTGCTTCCTGATACTCTTCCCGAGATGGGCCCACAGGTGTTCGATGGAATTTAGGTCTGGTGATTGAGGGGGCCAATCCATGACTGATATTATTCTGCTCGAACCAATTTTTGCTGTGACGAGAAGTGTGGCACGGAGCGTTGTCTTGTTGGAAGATGACACCTTCAGGGACACTATTGTTGAAGTATTTGGCTACTGAGCGCTCGTATACTTGATCCAGCATGGTGGTGTACTTGATAGAGTTCATCCTGCCGTCACAGATTTTCAACATTCCAGTCCCTGCCAGAACCATGCAACCCCATACCATGATGCTACCCCCTCCGAACTTCACAGTAGGTACCACGCATTCAGCATGGTATGCTTCACCTGCTTTTCGGCGAACATAAACGGCGCCAGGGGTCCCGAAAATCTGACAAAAAAGTAGGATAAATGATTTGTTTTACCATAATGGTTGTAACGCATTTAAATATATTTCTATACAATGTAACAATATAAATAAGTAACTACTTTGAATGTGTATCTTGCCTCGAAGTTACTTTCATCGGACCAGATCACTTTAGCCCAGTCCTCAAGGGTCCAATTTTGGTGTTTGGCCCACATTAGACGCTTCTTTCGGTTGACCTCAGACAGAAACGGCTTTTTCCTGGCCTTCCGTCCTTTGAGGCCTTTTTTTGCAAGCCTTCTTCCAGCGGTGCGACTGGAGATGGACTTCCCAGTTGTTGACCGAAAGGCTGCAGCGACGTCCGAGGATGATTTCTTACGATCTGTCAGGCTAATTCTTTTCAGCAGCCGGTCTTCTCGGGCCGTTGTTGACCTTTTCCTACCTTGCCCTGCCCTATTCTTGTAAGACTTGGTTTCCTTGTACCTTTTTAACGTTGTCCGTACTGCAAATCTTGAGCATTTCATTTGTTTTGCAATCTTAACCTGGGATAGTCTTTGCGAATGTAATAAGACTATTTGGGCCCGTTCACCTTCTGAAAGTAGCTTACCCTTCGCCATTATTGTAGCAACTACTTTTGTAAACAAATAGAACGTGTGATATTAGGTCGTTTCTTCTTCTTAACTTGCTTACATTTGTATTATCTTCGTTTTACATCTCACAAATTTCCTGAAAAACAAATAAATGTATGTTATGTTCTTTATTTATTCTTGATATCTTATCAAAAGCATTAAAGTTTCAATTAATCACTAAAACAACACATTTGAAATTATTAAACGAATTAATATGCAGTTTAAAACAAAAAAACGGGGTGCCTAATAATTCTGACCAAGGTTGTGTGTGTGTGTGTGTGTGTGTGTGTGTGTGTGTGTGTGATTAGATATATATATATATATATATATATATATATATATTATATATAATATATATATATATATATATATACAGGGTGGGCCGTGAGTTTCCATACATAGGAAAAATTAAACGTTTGTTTTTGTTTCAGATACCCTAAGAATATGCGTTTGACGTAAGATCTTGTTTACTGATGAAGCAAATTTTTACGTCAATGGAGAGGTTAATCGGCAAAACATACGTTATTGGAGTAATGCTAACCCTAACTGGCTGAGTCCGACGAAGATGCAAGGTGCCGGTAAAGTGATGGTGTGGGCCGGGATATGGGGTGACAGAATTATTGGACCAATTTTTGTCAGTGGAAATCTTAATGCCGAAAGGTATCTTAACATGTTGCAAGAAGAGATTTTCCCATCCCTGCTAAACGAGGAAGGTAACTTCCCAGTTTACTTCCAGCAAGATGGAGCTCCACCTCATTATGGTCTTCACGTGCGTCGGTATTTGGATCAGCAGTTTCCGGATGCTTGGATTGGTCGGCGTGGTCCTGTGGAGTGGCCTCCCAGATCCCCAGATCTCACCCCCTTGATTTCTATCTTTGGGGGCACTTGAAGGCCATGGTGTATCAGGAAAAGATACGAGACATAAATCATCTAAAGGAACGTATCACCAACGCCATTACAAGCATAACGTCAACTGTGCTAATGCGTGTTCATCAACAGTGGGGAACACGTATTGAAATGTGTTTTCAAAACAATGGCAACCATGTAGAGCATATTATATAAATAAAAATGGTTGTCCATAAAAAAATGTTTATTTTTCCTATGTATGGAAACTTACGGCCCACCCTGTATATTAGGGTGACAACTTCTTATAGGGATAAAATTTGAAATTCAAAAAAATTTGCCGGCCATTTGTCCAATGCTGCCACCCTATGAGGAAACACTGTAGACGAAATCTCATTGAATTCGGAAAGCATTTAGGGGTGCCTCGAGTCACATGAATGAAACTGTCGCGCGGAAGAAATTTCAAGAATGAACAAGTTTCGACAACGCTTCAAAAACAAAAATGTTTTGAGAATGCAAGTGTATTATATAATTTAATAGAATTGTTTCCTTTATTTCATACCATAGATTATGCAAATCGATTAATTTATTTCATTAAATTAAAATTTTCATAAATAAATCGTTAAATAATATGATGTGTATCAATCTTTGGATGATCAGCTTTTGGTGCTTCAAGTTCATTTTGCATACGACTGCCTGACTGAAAACAACGCTTAGAAGTTCTCTCCTGATTCTTTTAAGATATCTAAGGTAATATTTTTTATTTTGATACATTGATTATATTATTATTGGAAATTGTTCTAGAAAAGTTTCATTAATTGTTGGCATAGTTTGATGTTTAAATTATATAAATTTGGAACTGAATTTGATTTCCTATGATAATATATATACGAGTATATAAACTATGAAACCATTAGAAAATCACGAGAAAGGCTCCGTTCAGGACGGAAAAATTCTACCAGATGATGAAGGTGGTCGGTGTGACCGACTAGTCATTTTCGTAACCGGAGTTGATACCGAGAAGCTCTCGGGTGTACCCAAGCTGACATCAGGAACGGGTGAGGTCATCGCCTCGGTGGTACATGCTGCGCTCAAAGAATGGAATGTGTCAGAAAAGGTATCAGCTATGAGCTTCGACACTACAGCTTCAAATACTGGTTACTTGTCTGGGGCATGCGTAATTTTGGAGCAGAAACTCGGCCGCTGACTCTTATACCTTGCATGTCACCATCACATCCTAGAACTTGTCGTTGAGAAGGCATACATGGAATGCATGGGACCATCATCTGGTCCAGATATCCTATTCTCCCGCTTCAAAGAGACGTGGAATACAATTTGCCAAGATAAGTACAAGACCCTGTCAGACCTTCCATCGAGTCTGAATGAGAATCGAGAAGAACTGATCACTTGCTGGAATCTATATCTGACAAAACATCAGCCGAGGGATGATTACCGTGAATTCTTGGAGTTGTTGATTACAATCCTTGGAGGTAATTTACCTAACTTTAGGTTTCGGTGACCTGGAGCACTTCACCGAGCACGTTGTATGGCAAAAGTAATTTATTCATTAAAAATCCTGCTGCTTTCCCATCAGTTCAGACTTACAACTCGTGAAATGTCTGGCTTAAAACGATTTGTATTTTTTGCCCTGGAGTTATATGTCAGCGCGTGGTTCATGGCCAGCAGTCCTTCATCTGCTCCCGCGAACGATTTGAAGCTTCTTCAAGACCTAGCAAAGTACCACGATGAAAAGATCTCAGCATCCTGCCTTAGTGTCCTCGGTCGTCACTTATGGTACCTCAGCGAGTACTTGAATGGTCTCGCACTCTTTGATAAAGGTATCAATGCAACGACGAAAAAGAATATCGCTCGATCAATCCTCGAAAAAGCTGCTGCTGAAGATCCTCCAAAGCAAGCCCCAATACCTGCTGTTTCTTCCATTTCAACAAAGCAGCTCTCGGACTTTGCCTCGAAAGGATCAAAGCTTCTCTTTGAACTTCTAAAAATTAATGATGGTTTCTTGTCCAAGGAACCAGAGACCTGGCCGGAAGACGAAGATTTCAAGACTGGTTTGACTATAGTTGAAGGACTAAAAGTCATCAATGACATGGCAGAGAGGGGAATTGCCTTGATCCAGGCCTTCAATACAAAGATTACGAAGAATGAAGAACAGCGCCAACATCTCTTGCAGGTTGTTGAGGATCATAGGAAGTCTCAGCCTGGTACATTGAAAAAGGGGTATGGCTTGAGGAAAAGCAAGAATTAATGGGTGGTCTACAATTGAATGAAAGACACCCTGGAATATATTTAGTAAATATATTATTTACTTATTACGATTGGAGTACGCCTGCACTTAAACCTTATAAACTAAAACTAACGTTTATTTACAATAATTAAAAAAAATATTAATTTATTTTTACTAGGTAATGAATAATTAATTTTTGTTATAAGGAGAATTATTTACCTCACTTGAGACACCCTTAAATATTATCTGAATGACCTAATATTTACAGTACATTGTTTTCTCATGTAGTAGCAGCATTGAACAAATGGCCAATAAAAAACTCCAACTTTCGATTTTTATTGGTAAAAAAATACGTATATTATCCATTTATTTCAGAAGAAATAATATGAAAAGGTAGGCATACATGGTAGGTTTTCTCTAAAATTCAATGTGGGCTCCAACTCTTTCCACCAGCTTCTGGAGCCGCCCAGGAATGGCGTCCACTGACTTTAGCAGGAACTCCGGCGGGATGGAGGGCATGACTTCCCGAATTCGGTCCTCCAGTTCTTCCAATGTCCTCGGTTTGGTGCGGTAGACTTCTTCCTTTACCCACCCCCAAAGAAAGAAGTCGCACGGTGTCAAGTCGGGGCTCCTGGCTGGCCATTGATGTGGACCACGACGACCCATCCAACGCCCAGGGAAGTGGGCATCCAGCCACTCACGGACAACAAGAGCGAAGTGCGGAGGGGCGCCATCTTGCATAAATATCAGATCGTCGATGTTCTCCCATGTGCTGACAACCGGCCAGACCTCGTTTCGCAACATAGCAAGGTACCGCTCAGCATTCATGGTGTTGCGCAGAAGGAACGGGCCCACAACCTGATCTGAGGTCATACCACACCACACCGTTACACTGAACCGATTCTGCCGTTTTTCAGCGGTAACCATGGGATCCTCTCCTGCCCAGTAGTGACAATTGTGGCGGTTGACAAAGCCTCCGACGTGGAACACCGCCTCGTCGCTCCAGAGGATGTTGCGGTAGAGATGGGGCCAGTCTTCATGCCAAGCCAGCATGATTTCCCCGAACTCCATGCGAATGTCGCAGTCCTCGTCCGAGAGAGATTGGCAGTAATGCGGCTTCCACGCACGCCAGTTCAGCTCCTTCTTCAGCACAGTTCGCACTGAGTAGCGGGAGAGTCCACTTTCCCGAGCTGCCTGGCGAGTTGACTTTCGTGGACTCCGTGCGAACATTTCCTGAACTGCCTGCACCGTCTGCGTTGGATGGGTCGTCGTGGTCCACATCAATGGCCAGCCAGGAGCCCCGACTTGACACCGTGCGACTTCTTTCTTTGGGGGGTGGGTAAAAGAAGAAGTCTACCGCACCAAACCGAGGACATTGGAAGAACTGGAGGACAGGAATTCGGGAAGTCATGTCCTCCATCCCGCCGGAGTTCCTGCTAAAGTCAGTGGACGCCATTCCTGGGCGGCTCCAGAAGCTGGTGGAAAGAGTTGGAGCCCACATTGAATTTTAGAGAAAACCTACCATGTATGCCTACCTTTTCATATTATTTCTTCTGAAATAAATGGATAATATACGTATTTTTTTACCAATCCAAAATAGGGAGCTACTTTCCGCCCACCCTGTATATATATATATATATATATATATATATATATATATATATATATATATATACACACACACACACACATATATATATATATATATATATATACACACAGGGCGTCCCAAAAAAATGTATACACACTTTAAATAATTATAAAGGCAGTGTTTATTAAAATACATAAATACATTTCATTTTCAAAATGTAATAGAATCTACAGACATTATTTAATTGTTTTGTCAACGCGTTTTCAAACTGACGTCCGTTCTGGTCCAGGCACTGCTGATAACGCGAAGCAATGGAATCGCAAACATCACGAAACATTTCGTTTGGTATTTGTGTGCATTCTCGTTCAATGGCTGCTCTCAATTCAGCGACTGTTGCAGGTTTTATAGCGTAGACTTTGTCTTTTAAGTATCCCCATAAAAAAAGTCTAGTGGTGTGAGGTCTGGTGAACGCGGAGGGTATTCTACGAAACCCCTTCGTCCAATCCACATCCACATCGTGCCAAGTACCACTCGCAATACTCCACTCTTCGGTCCGGATCATCTTCATTAATAGCATGGACTAATCTTGGAACGTAACTTTTCCATTGACAGCGCTTCAAAATGCGTTGGACAGACGATTCTGAAATTCCTACCTCACGACTCGCTTGCCGCACAGATTTTCTTGGACTTTGGTGATACGTTTCCAGTACTCTTTCTTGCTTTGTGGGGCTTGTCGATGTCCGTGGTCTTCCAGAACGCTTCTTGTGGACATTCTGAACAGTTCCATCGGCTTCAAACTTATCTCTAATTCGAGTGATGGTAAGTCGCGTTGGTGGATCTGTTTGAAACTCCCTCCTAAACTGTCTTTGCACTTCAACTGCGTTTTCACACTTCCAGTAGCATTTTAGAATGAATTTCCTTTGTTCAAAGCTTAGTCTGACTGCCATTATTAATTCTAATGGGTTTAACTTGGAAAGAAAGAAACATCAATTGAGCTATCAGCTGTTAAAGTGTGTATACATTTTTTTGGGACGCCCTGTGTATATATATATATATATATAAATAAAATAAAGGGTGTAGTTCTGGGATGTACAAATTATAAAGTAAAAGTAAAGTAGCTACCTTAAACCACCTTAAAATATAAGATTAAAAAGCGTTTAATGAAAGAACAATTATTTTGTAAAAAATGAGTGATTGAATGGCTTAAAATGAACTAAAACTTCTCATTTTTGTTGTGCTAATGAAGCTAGATATATGGCTTATTATTAAAAAAATTATCTTTGGTAATGTACAATAGTTTTTTAAAACCAAGCAGAGTGCAGGAGATGAGGATCAATAATTCACTAAAGCCAGTTCATTTTCAGCAAATTGATACGTTCAATTCTTAAGTTTTTATCCATTAAAGCATTATATTAAAATATTCCAGTGCACAATGTATGAATACATGAATTATTTTAATTTACTGGTAATTACTTATAAATAACTAAATGTTTTATGTATGGTTAAGCTCAAATTAACCTGAATATTTGTGATTAAAAGCAATATTGGGGGGGCAAAAAAACAACAACAGTTAAGTGGGCAAAATAGCGGGTTTTTTTTGTGTGAAAAAACCAGGTGGGGAAAACCGGATCACCCACTTTGGTGCCAACCCTGGTATGGAGGAGGGAGGAAAGAGTAAAAGAAGGGAGTCGCTTGGCTACGGAAAGAACATTAACATAAATACACGAAGAAATGTGTTAATAACAGAGGTCTGCGTGCTAAGTTTACGTGTGAGAGTGGAAATAGCAGAGATTGTAATATATGCACAAAGATTATATATAAATAAGATACCAAGCCTATAGACTATTTACTGAACCGATATTTGCTTATACACTAAACTATATAATAACATATATTAAAATCTAATTTAAGTTGATGACCTTTTTTAGAGTGTAATTTAGTTCTCCTTCTGAACACTAGATGGCAGAAGTGGAAAAAAAAAAAATGCTGACAAAATTAGGCGGAGTTTCGAATCTTGTTATAAATAATTCTTTGATACGAATTGTGTTGATGAATAAGTTTAAAAATCGATTTCTGGAATTTGGCTAAGTGATGTGGTTGAAAGTATGACGAATGTGTATAGAGTAATTGTAATGACTGATCTGGAAGAAAAAACATTTGAAGTTGTCCCCGTGCCTGGAGTAACTGGCAAGCATGGTGTATCTGTAATGAATGATTGCGGCGATAGAATAAAACGTGGAAGGTGTCTGTGGGGGGTTACGTAGTTCCAACACGAGGATATCCAAAAAATAGAGGTAGAGGAATGGCATTATTGAATGTGGAAGTAGAATTAGGACTGAATAAAAAATATGATTTGGTTTAGGTTCACTACTAATTTTCGTTTCTACCACACGTGTGAATGCGTGCGCGCTTGCTTACTTGCAGCTAAATGGGAACAAGAAGTTGAGTTGTAGTGGGTAATTTTTTTTTCTTGCGAAGTAACACTTTTGGTACCTTAGAACAGGGCTTCTCAAACTTTTTTCACTTGCGACCCCTTTGGATCAGACAAATTTTTTCGCGACCCTTCACTCAATGTCATAAAAGCAATAGGTACTAACACTGTATATTTATGAAAAAAATAATATTTTCAAATGTTTCTGCGACCCCCAATAATATTTACGCGACCCCTAGTTTGAGAAGCGTGGCCTCAGAACATTAGGAAATTTATATAAAAAAAATCTAGAAACACACTTATTGTCGGATATGTTTGTCCTGATTAGGTTAGGTTGGACTAGATTACCGAGTACTCACTATTTAATGGTACCACCACCCTTCGAGCCCTCAAATACGTCCGAAACACTTATCACGCCGTTCTCAGACGGTTAGGTTAGGCAACGGTGTTACGACAATGGCTATGACGTAGCCAATGTCGTAACACCGCTTCCCGTTGATCAGCGAAATTGAGCGGTATTGGGTCTGAAGAGTAGTTGGATGGGGAACCCTCCTCTGCGTCCAGACTATGTACCGACCCTCACATGGTTCGGATCCAATGTAATGCCATAGGTTCCCTCCGTCATATGAGCTTAGATGTTGCGGAGGTGGTTAAATAAAACCATCATGACACTTTTTAAGGTTATGTTAGGTTAGTTTAAGTTAAGTGTAAATTTTTTAGATAGAGAGGTAGATTTAAAAAAGTCGGTACCTCGGTTACGCGGAAATGCGCGGGTGCGCGTATCCCTACCTAAATCAGGCACTGCAACGTCGAACAGGTCCTCGGCCATCCTCTCCTCCGTTCTTGCTTTCATCCGCGCCTCTTCCTCCACCTTATCCTGCGCATCCTCCTCTATCAAGTTCCTATCCGAGGACAGAAGCTCCTTCAGCCTCCTCCTCTTCAGCAACTCTTGCTTCTTCGCTTCTTCCCTGGCCAGTTCCTCGATCAACCGAGGATCGATGGAGAGATGTTTGAAGGCAGTGCTGGTGGCAGTGTTCGCGGAGATCAGGTTTGTCAGGTCTCTGGTGATAAACGTCTCCACAGGAACCACATTCACCTTCGAGTCCTCATTCTCTCTCTCCTTCAGACTTTTCGACCGAGCGCGGGTCTTCCTCTGAAATATTGTTATTGGATTTATTTTATTACCCTACCCCTACCCCTAGCCTCAAGGGCGCAGATGCGCTATGGTTTAGCATCGCTTGGCACGTTTAACTATTAATAAATGAGGGGTCCCGCGTCTTACGGTACCTAAGCGCCAAAATTAAAATTCGCCACAAATCGCCTCCAAAGTTCAGCAATATTCTCGCAATGGTATCTCTGTTATTAATTGAGCTAGAACGTTCATTTTTGGCTAAATTAGAGTTCTAAGTATGCTAATGAAGATGTTGAGTTTTTGGAATAGACTTTTTTAAATTTTTTGATTTTCTTATTGTGCCGAACTTTGGGTGAACTTTTGGCTGGCGAAAGAGGTGAAAAAAGTAGTTCGCTTCATAAGGTTTTCAACCATACTTCTAGTGTCGTAAAGTCATTATAACCCAAACCACGCGATAGAGGAAGGGTGAAAATAGTGATATCCATCAAAAACACGTTTTCGCCTGTGGTGGCGCTTAGGTATCTTAAGACGCGCGACCCCTCAAATGACCCACTGAAAATTCTTAAACATAAAATTTCCACGCATTTCAATTGGTATGAAAAATAGGGAGAAAGTGTAGTTTACGTCCCCCTGACGCAAAAGGGGACACAAACTACACTAGGTCAAAGTTGGGGAACGTAAACTACACTAGGATCTTTAGGAGATTTTTTAAAAATGAATCTATCAAATAAAACGTTAAAACTAACGAAAATATTACGACTTAACCAAACCAATCGTCAATATATATATATATATACTTCGTAGCCCCCGGGTTCTCTTATGCGAACCCGGCGGCACTCAGGTATCCCGCTACCACCGTGGGACGGGTCCATAGGTCTCGTAGAGAGGTAATGTTGGAGTTGTGTCTTTGTTGAGAGAGAGTGTGGCAGTGTAAGAGTAGGTGTTCTGTGTCCTCAGGGTGGAGGTAGCATTTTTGACAGGTGGAGGTGTCAGCTAGGTGGAGTCTGTGTCTGTATTGTTGGAGGGAGGGGTGGTGGCCTGAACGGAGCCTGGCCAGAGTAACTCTTGTTTTCCTTGGGAGGGTTTGTTCGCTCTGATGGACTACAGGGGGAGTATCGTGAAGGACAGTGTTGTGTGGTTGGTCGAGTAGGTATTTCCGGGTGAATTCTGTGTGGAGATGTTTAATGGGGTTGATGTTTAGGGGAGGGGGGGGTGGATATTGTTCAGTAGCTGTGAATAGTGAGCAGCAGGAGTACGTTTTTTGTTGCGGGGTGGGGGATTGTGTAATGTGAGATGGTGACAGGGGTGGTCTGGGGCCAGTGCTCTGGAGAAGAATTGAGTCCCTGTCATGTTCATGTGGTGTTCGATGGGGAGTATTTTCGTATCTGCATGTAGATGTGGAATGGGTGTGGTGCGGAGGCAGCCAGTAATGCTTCTGAGACATCTGTTTTGTGTGGTCTGTATCTTTTTCTGGTTTGTGTGGGAGATGGATGGGGACCAGGCGGGGGCAGCGTAAGTTAGGGTAGTACGTACAAACTGTTTGTATAGGATACTAAGGGATTCCTTCTGCTGACCGAATGTTGTGGATGTGAGTGTTCTGAGAGCGTTGAGTTTTTTTGTTGCTTTGGAGCAAATGTTTGATATGTGAGGGGAAAAGGACGTGTGTGTGTCTAGGGTGAGGCCGAGGATTGTTGGGGTTTTGTTTAGAGGTAGGGGATGTCCCATGAGGGTGACTCTCGGGTGTGCTTGGGATTCGTGGCGGTCTGAGGTTAGGAGGGTGATGGAGGATTTTTGAGGGGATGCTGACATCCTATTATTAGTCAGCCAGAGTTCCAGATTGGTAATGTACTGCTGGATCAGGCGTGTGGCGGTGTTACGGTTATGGTGTTGTGCTGTTATGGTCAGGTCATCTGCATAGGAGGAAACGTGGACATGGGGGGAGAGAGGTTGTGGGAGGTCGTGCATGAAAAGGTTGAAGAGGATTGGAGAGAGTATGGAGCCCTGTGGGACGCCATTGTATAGTCTGTAGGTTTTGGATGAGTGTTGTTTGTGTATGACTTTGCCAAGTCGGCCTGCAATGAGATTAGTAAGCCATTTCTTGTCAATGGTGGGGATGTCGAGATCAATAATCTTTTGTGCAAGAATGTGGCGTGGGACAGTGTCGAAAGCTTTGTTGATGTCGATGGCAACAAGGACTGTGCGGGCAGGGGGGGATTGTTGGTTGAAGCCATCTAAGATGTGTTGGGTTAGGTTTGTAAGAAGCGTTGTGGTGGAGTGGGCGGACCTGAAGCCGTGTTGGGTTTGTGAAAATGTAATGTGTGGTTGTATGCGTCTTATATATATATATATATGTATTATATGTATTATATATATATATATATATATATATATGTATATATGTCTTATATATATATATATATATATATATATGTATTATATGTATTATATATATATATATATATATATGAAAATTATTTCACGAAAGTAACACGTGAAAAATATTCATGATGAATAAAACCACGAAGGAAAGGAAACAAAACGGTGCTCAAGCGCTTTCGTCTAATGACATCCTCAGGAACACTGAAATACATAAAAGGTTACGGCCTATATATAGGTTACAGAAAGAGAAAAAAAAATATAAATAAATAACATACACACAAACATATATACATATATATATATACACACACATATATATATATATATGCAATAAACGGAGAAGTAAAAATAAAACTTAAAAATTAAGGATTAGAGGATTAACAAAGAGGCATATCGATTTTTAGCACAAGATCAAATGAGTTATAAAAATAATACAAATTTATACTGGAGATACGCCCGGGTTTAACACTTTGCCTTTTTAGAGTCAAGTTTCGATATATATAAAAATAAATTGAAGATTAAAAGTTAATAAAGTAGCTTACAAGTTTACCAAAGATTAAGTGTCCTACCCTTTTTATCTAGTTTTGTTTTGAAGGAATTCAAAACAACAGGATCGAGTTGAAAAAGACCTTTGCTTATGTTGAAGTTATTTGAAAGTTGATTAATGGCAGACTCAAGAATATTTCTATTGACAATGTTGCTCGAATGAAATAAAACTGAAGCATTATTCCAATCAATACAGTGGGATAACTGACAAATGGACAAAAAGAGCACTGGACAACTGTCCTGTTCTGACGGAATATTGATGCTGTTTTATACGTGTATGCAAATCCTTTCCCGTCTGACCTATGTAAAAGGAATCACATTGTTTACACCCAATTTTATAGATAATGCCTGAATTATTGGTAGGGCTATTTTTTACTATAATATTTTTCACAATATTGTTATATGAAAATACTACATTAATATCCAAAAGTTTAAGTAGATTAGCAATGCCTAAAAAGCCCGGGAAAAATGGAAGTACTAAAATATTTTTTGACAAAGTACGAGTGTTATTATTGACACGATAGAAAGTTCGTTTTGCCTTGTTGAGACAAGATTCCATAAACGCAGATGGATAACACAGATCACTTCCAATACCGTTGATTTTTTCCAATTCGGCATCGATGTATTCCGGACTGGCGATCCTAAGGGCGCGGAGAAACATTGATGAAAAAATGGCCTTCTTAGTGGGGGGGTCATGCCCCGAGTAAAAGTGTACGTAGGACAAGTTGTTTGTTGTTTTCCGATAGATACTAAACTTAAAACCTGGGCTTTCCCTATGTACACGCACATCCAAAAATGGGACTGACTTGTCTTGTTCCACTTCTAAAGTAAACTTAATGGAGGGGACTTGATCATTTAACTGAAGGAGGAAGTTATCCAGGTCACGATTCATGGGCCAGATACACAAAATATCGTCGACGTACCGCAACCAAGGGATGCCAACCCAAAGATTCTCGGAATGTAAGTAATTTCGAAAAACTCCATATAAATATTGGAGAGGAGGGGCAATAAGGGGTTGCCCATGGCCATCCCAAACACTTGTTGATAATACTCGTTATTGAAAGTGAATTTACAGTCTTTAATGCAAAGCTTAATAAGTTCCAAAACAATGTGTGAAGGTAGTGGCAGGTCATACTTATGTAATTCTTGGGAGAGAAAGTCAAGCATATCATCAATCGGCACTTTTGTAAACAATAAACAAACATCAAAACTGATCAATCTATCGTTAGTTTCAGTACGTGAATTATTCAATTTTTCAGTAAGATCCATGGAATTTTTTTACATGTGAATCAGAGATAGTTCCGAGAATGGGGGACAAGACTTTGACAAGCCATTTGGAGAGTTTATAAGTAATAGAGCCCACCGAGCTAATAATAGGGCGCATAGGGTTGCCAGGTTTGTGGGTTTTAATAAGACCGTAAAGGTAGGGCAGAGAAGGTGAAGTGGACATGAAAAGCGGAATTAAGTCCTTATGATCTTTGAGAATGCGTTTCAAGCCACTATTAAATGATTTGATGACGTCATCCTGCGGGTTCTTCCTAAGTTTGCTGTAAGTGTTTGGGATGGCCATGGGCAACCCCTTATCGCCCCTCCTCTCCAATATTTATATGGAGTTTTTCGAAATTACTTACATTCCGAGAATCCTGGGGGTTGGCATCCCTTGGTTGCGGTACGTCGACGATATTTTGTGTATCTGGCCCATGAATCGTGACCTGGATAACTTCCTCCTTCAGTTAAATGATCAAGTCCCCTCCATTAAGTTTACTTTAGAAGTGGAACAAGACAAGTCAATCCCATTTTTGGATGTGCGTGTACATAGGGAAAGCCCAGGTTTTAAGTTTAGTATCTATCGAAAAACAACAAACAACTTGTCCTACGTACACTTTTACTCGGGACATGACACCCCCACTAAGAAGTCCATTTTTTCATCAATGTTTCTCCGCGCCCTTAGGATCGCCAGTCCGGAATACATCGATGC